>JAVIAB010000139.1:74176285-74776285 GCA_032433765.1 Megaustenia siamemsis | reverse complement strand
CTTGGCGTGACGGGTCACTAACACCATATTCCCTATACGCCACTTGAAGTGACAGGGGTACTTTACTTTTTTTTTAAACATAGAAGGAAAAATATTTTATGCTTTGTAGAAACAGGAAAAAAAAGAGGGAAAGAGAAACAAAGGAAGCGTATGACTGGGAAAAAATGGTAAGATGGTTGATAGAAGGAAAGACCAGTGAAATACTTCACTCAATTTACTTTCCTCTCCGTCTCTTTGCCTTCTAGTGTCGAGGGAAATTCTATGTTGCTTGTATCATGTATCTCTCTCTCTCTCTCTCTCTCTCTCTCTCTCTCTCTCTCTCTGCAATCAAGACTCAATCAGAGTAGGATTCCAGGCTATCTCATGAAGGCAGCTGTCTGTTTAAGCGATTCGATTGCCCCATATAGTTTCTCTTCCTGGGAGGTGGGTGTGGACCACGTTGCTCTTCTCAGGTCTGTGTACTGGGGGCAATCCTGTAGAACATGTTTTGCACTCATATTGTCCAGTGTACAGTGGCATAGGCTGGTTGTACCTATTTTGAATTTGGTGAACATGTGATTTCTCATTCAAATGTGGCCAGTGCGTAGGCGAAGCGTGATGACTTGATCCCTCCTTGATAGTTGGAGGTATCCGTCACTCTCGTTATGCTTTGGGTGTTCTCGTTTCCATTTTTCATGGAACCGACCTTTGAGGATGGATTTGGCTTCATCATAACTGAGCGGATGGTTCTCTTGTAATCTCCCTGCCTTTTTAGCTAATTTGTCTGCGCGTTCGTTCCCGTGTATATTACACTATGATGGTATTCACTGAATGACTACTCTCTAGAAGTTATTGCATAGTTGGTCCAGGGCTGTTCTCAAGTCATCTAGTTCATTGTTCTTGTGGTTTATTAGAGCTGATAGTACTGACAGTGCATCAGTCAGAATCACCAATTTATTGTGCATGTTATTTTTGTGTTGAGTAGCCAGTGTTGCAGCATCTCTGAGGGCCTCAGTTTCTGCTTTAAAGTTGTTTGAGAATTTCCCAGTAGCTATAATATTACTATGTATGGAGCCTATGGTTCAATTACCTCTACAACTGCCTTTTCTTTTGTGCTGCTGCTTACGAGTGTTAACGTTATCTGGGTATGTCGATCGTGTTACACCCAAATCATTTTTTAAAATAATTTCCCACTGATATATAAAAAATCCTGTGATCAAGTCTTGCATTGGTAGCAGGGCCTTGGAACAGATGCTATGTAAGTTAATGTTTTTTTTCTGTATTTGAAATTACATGTCTTTATCCCAACGTTGTGCTACCAATGCCAGACCTGGGCCCTAGATGCAAGAACAATCAGAAAAATAAACTCTACTGAGATTAAATGTGTTAGACGAATGACAGGAAACAGTCAGAGAGATAAGATCAGAAATGAGGAACTTAGAAAAATGCTAGGAATAGCTCCCGCTATAGAATATATAAGAAAACAATAGATAAAATAGTTTGGTCACGTGACAAGGCAGAAAGATCAAAACACAACACAACGAGCCTTCAACAAACGTTGTGAGAACACCAGATCCAAGGGTCGACCACGAAAAAGATGGATCGATGGGATATTAGAAGCACTAGGAAATATAGCAACGTCAGTGGCGAACAGAAAAGCAAAGTATATCTCTCCTCGACGCTGAAAGGCAGATGAGGAGGGAAACAAGAAGAGGAAGATGAAGAAGAAGAAGAAGAGGATATTACATGTGTGTATTTTTGAAACAATGTAACATCTATCCAATTATCTGCCTTGTTTGTCAATATGTGGAATCAATCCCCGTTTTCCCAATGAGTGAAATAATGATCCCTAAAGTATTTGAAATCTCTAGCTTGCTTTAATAAAATAAACTCATTATCGTTTTCTCAATAAAGATGTTTGTTACCATTTTTTTCTTGGCCCTTTTACTAAACCATAACATCTGTTTTGTTTACGCAAATTATGTAAGTTGCAATCGTCGTTAAGATTTAATGAAATGCTGAAATATTTAAATTGGACCTCAATGGAATTGGTCGTTAACACGGCAAATTACGACACGGGTTAATAATTAGTAAACATTAAGATAGAGAGAGAGATAGAGAGAGAGATAGAGAGAGAGATAGAGTGAGAGAGATGCAGAGAGATGTGCATTTGGTGGTTATGTTGTACTTTCGCGAATGTGCATTTGCGTATTTACTCGCTGTTTGTTGGATATCACATAAAGACGATAAAAGGAATAAATTATCATAAAATCAAACATTGCTAGCAATTTCGACAGCAAAATATTGTATGCTCAAACATGAAAGATGAGGAAAAGATCTACATTCTCATTAAAGTTGAATGGTGTGAACCCCACTTACAATGCCAGCTGTGACTCGATCCAATAAAATGAATGTAGCGGCCACAATTCCCCCAAGGTTTAATGCACTCTTTATCACGTATTCAGCAACAGCACATACAAGAACACCATCTGCTGTATATGAAGACAATACCGAAAAAGCTTACCAACATTGACATGGTGAATACATTATATGGTCGTGGTCTGAGCTTTCTGTGCTAGGTTCCTTGTATGATATATTTACAAACAGCTGGAGTTTAATTGCTATGTGGACTGATAATAAAGGAAGATTGTCAGTTACTGAAATTGAATAGGGAAACTGTTGTAAAAACGACTATTTACGGTAAGTGAGAAAAACAATTAAATGCTGTGTAGATTTATCTTAACGATCTAGCAAGTAAAATCGATTACATGACTAACTTCTATATATGTGGAACAAATCAAGTGGAAGCAACACAGAAGTTACTGTTTTGATATACTCATCATCATCATCAAGTACCGGGCCTGCTGGCGTATGTGATTCATGTCTCTCTACAACTTTCGATCTCGACAGTTATTTATCATTTCTGTTGTTGACCTTCTGCCAAGCCATTCTCTTAAGCTGTCTGGTATTTTATCTGTTTGCTTCCTCTATCTCTTCGTCCCTCAATTTTTCCAGTTGTTACAATATATTCCAGTTGTTCTCTTCTCATTACATAGCCAAAAAATAGTGATTGTTTCTTCCTAATATTGGAAATTAGCTCTCTTTTTGCTTTGACCTCTTTCAGGACATTTTCATTACTCTTCTTAGCTGTCCATGGTATTCTCAACATTCTTCTGTAAAACCACATTTGTACAGACTCCAGTGATTGCTTTGATATATTCAATGTCAAATGGAAAAACGATTAGAGGCCTCATGGATGGATTTATCTAAAGAATAGTGTACCGTGAACAAACTTTCACGAAGACTTCAAACAAACTTTCAGGCATTCATGAAGAGGCCAACATAAAAAGAAAACTCAGAAAGAAATAATCGACAATTTTTTAGGCACATCAATAGAAGAGGAAAGTTTGAATACTTGGTTACAATTGGCAAAATTCAGGAAAAGAGAGATCGCGGACGACAGAAAAGATACAATCATTGAACGTCTTGTCGTTGTACGGTAAACAGCCAGTAACATAATTGATACGATGTACTGAGGACAGAGAATTGTGAAAGGACATGATCGCCTACGCCACATGACGATGATGATGATGATGATGATGATGATGATGCTCAAGGTCGTAACGAAACGAATATGATGAGATGATTTCAGTGGCCTGATGGTTGTATCGTATTTTGTAAATGGAAGATTGGACTTTATATTGGCTGCATGTTAACTGACTGTAGCTGTTATAGAATAATAACTAACCAAGATCCTTCACCTTCAAATGTATAGTAAAGATGGCCACTCAGCCTGACCAAGGAGATGGGGATCGAAAAGGAAAGGCAAACCCGGTTCCAGAAGGTATGATATTGGCTGAAGCTACAACACAAATTAACAGGCCTTATTTTAAGATCGAAAGAAAAGAAGAAAAATGGGAAGATGTGAATGATGATGATTAAGAGAAAGAAGATATTTTAGTAAAGGAAGATGAAAATGATAAGAAGGTGAAAAAATGAGAAGAAGAAATTAAAGAAGACAAGCATAAGAAGAAGAAAAGTCGAAGCACAGGAAGTTCTAAGTAAAATTAAAAAAGTAAAGTGACCCCGTCACGCCAAGTAGCGTATAGGGAATATGGTGTTATTGACCCTATATTTTACAGACCTTCAGCACATGATTTTTGGGGTAATGTGGTCGGTATTACGCCCGTGCAGCTTTACATTCCCAGAAAAAATCCAGTACCCATTTAAGTCTGGGTGAACCCGGAAGCCGTCGATTGGGACAGAATCCTACCTCTTGTCCTTTGTAATCCAGTTCAAGAAGGTCTAAGAGTAGGTGAATAGCTAGACTAAAGAAAATACGACGACATAAGAACACAATAATGGTAGATATAGACAAACTAGATATTTAACAATACAAGAAGAAAGAACAAAAGAAAGAAGATATCTGCTCATTGTGAGACCTTTCTCTGAATTTATTTGCCTGGTCTGGTAAAATATTGTTTGTTTCTTTTTTTTTCTTTACATTTCTGTTTTTATAGGGAGGGTTTTTTCCGTTGATTTATCAGGTTGTGACTTTATGCTTTATTATATTCATCATCAAGTACTAGGCCTGCTGGCGTAAGTGACCATGTCTCTCCACAACTTTCGATGTCTACAGTTATTTATCAATTCTGTTGTTGACCTTCTGCCAAGCCATTCTCTTAAGCTGTTTGGTATCTTTTCTCTTTGCTTCTCTCTATCTCTTCGTCCCTCAATTTTCCCAGTTTGTTACAATATATTCCAGTTGTTCTCTTCTCATAGCATAGCCAAAAAATGATGATTGTTTCTTCCTAATATTGGAAATTAGCTCTCTTTTTTTGCTTTGGCCTCTTTCAGAACGTTTTCGTTTTTTTTTTTTTTTTTTTATTATATTAAGTTCACAAAATTGGATTTCTGGAGGATCCTTTTATTTTCTACCCAGTCTCTGTTGTTTGTGTTGTTCAGCATGTCTTGTGAAGAACCTGTATTCTTATCATATGGTTTATCAATTACCTTTACTTGTTTACTTGAAAAAAAAAGTAGAAAAAACAGGGGTAAATGAAATCAGTAGTGGGGTTTAACATATATCTAACATACACTCCTATGAGGTATGGTGACATTTTAACAAAAAAGGAACACAACGAAATACTAGCGTTCCGGCCTACATGCAGTCTTCTTCAGAGAACGAGAAACAATGATAACAAACGATGAGACATATATAAATGCTACTACATCTAGGATGATAAGGACTAGTAAGTTAAGAAGAAGTGGACAGGTGGATAAGAGATGAGATAGTTATACGAGAGAGAGAGAGATGTGTTACATGTTGGGAGATAGGTAAAATGGAAATATGCGTAAAAGCAAAAAAAGATAGATAACAAATCGACTTGGCTGTTAGAATCCGTCACGCTCACACTGATGAAAGGCTGATAAATGCCACCTAGACAGTCAGTCACGTAATGAAGTCATTCTTTCGGATAAATTAGTGAAATATCAAAAGATAGACAATTATCAATGTCTGAAGTAAATTGTATAGCTAGGGGCTTGTAATTAAGCGAGATACGGCACGTTAACGGGGAATAGAACCGAAGAGAGTATGCAAAACTGAGCTTTAATATTGTTTTAATATAGCACTTCAGATTATGCAGGAGCACGGGGAAATGAAAGAGACAGGTCAGGTTGGGTAGCTAGGCTATTGTTGAGGACGGTCAACTAATGGGTCGGGCGGACATCATCAATGCCCTCCGGGAAGTGGGAAGGACACAGGATTTCGACAACCATGAGTCCACTTCACTCCATCGGTTGAAAGAAATGGGGAGTTTAGTTAGGCACAGCCGAAAACGAAAAACTTAGTGGGTGTGTAAGAAGACTAATCAACCAACACAGAACTGGAGTAGTCAGTCGCTGGACACTGCGAGACTTGCTGAGGAGGGGATCTGAGCATCTATGGACATGTTCTGAGTGCAATGATGATGACCCACTAATAACTCAATAACTTCAGATCAGTGACAATAGAGCAGTGGCTGGTGAACCGAGGACGAGGTAGATGGAGATCGATGTTGCTGCTTCACTCAGTCTCAAGTAACAGAATTTTCTGTGAAAAAAGGACAGTAATAGCGTTGTGACCACGTTACTAAAAGATGCGTGTCCATTAGAATTAACATCATATTGCCTATGACCACCAGCGTGATGGAGTTCGTCCTTTCTTTCCTTCCTCCCTACTTGCCATCATTCTTTTTTCTCTCATTTTATTTGTTTTCTTTCTTTCTCTCACGCTTTATTTTCATTCGGTTTTTCTTTCTTTCATTCCTTCTTTCTTGATTTCTTTCTTTCACGTTTGCATTAGTTACTGTTTCTTATCCATCCGTCCGTCCACTCACCAACCGACCCGTTCATCCCTCCCTCCCTCCCTCCATACATCCATCCACCCACCCACCCAACCACCCACCCACCCATCCATCCATCCATCCATCCATCCATCCATCCATCCATCCATCCATCCATCCATCCATCCATCCATCCATCCATCCATCTATCTATCTATCTATCTATCTATCTATCTATCTATCTATCTATTTATCTATCTATCTATCTATCTATCTATCTATCTATCTATCTATCTATCTATCTATCTATCTATCCATCTATCTAATCCATCCATTTAATCTAATCTAATCTAAATCTAATCTTATCATATCTTACCTTATCATATCTTATCTTATCCATCCGTCCGTCCGTCTGTCTGCCTGTCCTAATTTTTCTGCACTTTCACTAACATTAATATCTAATCCTTTCGGAGACTGACGAATACATTGGAGAACCTGTGAAAACGTTTAGTAAAGTTAAAGAATTATTGGCAATCTCAATTAACGTAGCTGTTGAAACAAACTTCAAAACACAAATTTCCTAACATGATTAAATATCATCATCATCATCATCAAGTACCGGGCCTGCTGGCGTAGGTGATCATGTCTCTCCACAACTTTCGATCACGACAGTTATTTGTCATTTCTGTTGTTGACCTTCTGCCAAACCATTCTCTTAAGCTGTCAGGTATCTTTTCTCTTTGCTTCCCTCTATCTCTTCGTCCCTCAATTTTTCCAGTTGTTACAATATATTCCAGCTGTTATCTTCTCTATACATGGCCCCAAAAAATGATGATTATTTCTTCCTAATATTGGAAATTAGCTCTCTTTATGTTTTTGCCTCTTTCAGAACATTTTCATTACTCTTCTTAACTGTCCATGGTATTCTCAACATTCTTCTGTAAAACCACATTTCTACAGATTCCAGTGATTTTCTTGTCTGTTGTCCTATTGTCCATGATTCACATCCATATGTTAAGACTAGCTCTACATAACAATTAAGAACTCTTTTTCTTGTTTCTATTGTCAAAAATGGATTGCATAGTATCTTCCTCATTTTTTTTAAAGCTATTAGATATAATAAACATAATTTATGATCTTGTCTCTTAATCTGTTTCCTGTCATGACATGAAGTGTGTCAGACGAATGACAGGAAACAGCGAGACAAGATCAAAGATGATGAACTGAGAAAAAAAAAGCTAGGAATTATCCCCACCCCCCACCCCCCCCCCCCCCACCCACCCAACTATAGAATATATAAAGAAACAAAAGATAAAATAGTTTGGCCACATGACAAAGCAGAATGATCAAAACACAACACAACGAGCCCTAAATAAACATTGCGAGAATACCAGACCCAGGGGTCGACCACGAAAAAAGATGGATCGCTGGAATATTATAAGCACTAGGAAACATAACAGCAGCAGAAGTGAACATATCGCAAACCATATCTCCCTTCGACGCTGCAAGCCCACTGAGGAAGGAAAGAAGAAGAAGAAGATACAAATATTATGAAGATGACAACAAAACTTATCAAATCATCGGAGAACTATCTCTACTATTGCCCGACAAGGAAATAACAATAGAGGCGATACTGCCACTCTATAACAAAAACTTCATTCCAACGTTGTGCTACCAATGCCAGTTCTGGACCCTAGGCTCATACACTGGAACAAAAAGAAAAATAAACACTGCCGAACTGAAATGTGTTAGACACATGACAGGAAGCAGATTGAGAAATAAAATAAGAAATAGAGAGCTGAGAGAAAAGCTAGGAATAACTCCCGTCAGTGAATATATAAAGAAACAACATATACAATTGTTTGGCCACGTGATAAGACAGAAAAGATCAAAACACCAACACAATCAGTTTTAATAAACGTTACGAGAACACAAGTACTCAAGGGTCGACCACGAAAAGATTGATTGGTGGAATATTAGAAACAACAGGAAACATAATAGCAGCAGAGGCAGTCAAAAAAGCAAATCGCATCTCCCCTCGATGTTGAAAGGCAAATCAAAAAGGAAACAAGCAAGGAGACAATAATAAGACGAACAAAATAAAGTGTAGAAAAGAAAATCGAATATGGACAGAAATTGTACACACCAACTGAAAAAAGAAGTGTTGGATGGAGAAAACGAGTTCAAAATCTGTATGATTTCATATTTTTTTTATATTCTTCATCAGTGCTTCTAAATACACAACACAATGAGCCGTCAATAAACGTTGCGAGAACACCAGACCCAAAGGTCCGCATCAAAAAAAAAAAAAAACAGATAGATTGACGGAATATTAGAAGCACTAGGAATATAACAGCAGCAGAGGGGGCGAACAGAAGAGCAAAAATAGCAAATTATATCTCCCCTCGACGCCGTAAAGCAAATGAGGAAGGAAAGAGGAAGAAGTAGAATAAGAAAGAAGTGCTTCTATATGCAAACGTCATAACTGTGTGTTGAGATTTTACTCTTTTAATTGATCATAATAATTGATCACAGCGTAATGGATTCTGAGGCTCTGTCGAGGATACCTGTGGGTAATTTCTAAAAATCTGTTATTCATTAAATTGACCGAGATAAATTTACTATTTTGATCATGTAGATCCTGGCATGGGCATACAGCCGTTTCGCCTCGATTATATACTGCAATGATTAGTTCTTTACTACTCTTTAAAAATGTACTCAGCAACGTAGATTCTAAGATGCCATTGATGGTACCTCTGGGTAATTTGTATGTCAGAATATTGACGATAGGAAATGTATTGTTTTGAAAATTTTGATCCTAGCATGGGTATACAGCCTTTTTTGCTTCAAATTTTATACTGCCACGATTAATTCTATACAACTGTTCCACTTTTGTATCCATAATATTTTAATAAACGCGTGTAGTAACACAATTATATTTGTTTTAATAGTTTTAGTGAGAGTGGCGAATCTTACAGCCGAATCAATCATGGGGAAATGCATTAAAAATGTTTTATAGAAATTGTTCTAGCAATGCCAGTACAGATCAAGAAACGTGCACAAAGAATCGATAGAAATGAACTGAAAAGCATGAATAATCGAACGTGAAAAAAATTAGACAAAATATTTTTTTTTCTTCATTTCAACGAGTGAAACTAATCACGTGAAAGTGAACAGAAGCCATTATGCCCTACTGATATTGTGTCCCTTTAGCAATTTAAGAAAGATCCATGGCTGACGTGGCACGCGTCCTGAAAGAAACAAAATACAGGCTTTTACTTCCGGTGTGTACTAAGTGGGAATAGAGCCTGGCAAAGAATGAACGACACGTGGCCTGATCTGCGTGATTATGTAAACAAGATATCTTTTAATCTGCTCCACGCAGCCTACTCACCCCTTCTCGCATTTCTGTTTTCTGTTTTTAAAATGAAATCATCACCACCACTAAAAGAAAGTACGAGCATTAATGTTATTTTCTAGCGACCATTCTCCACTATTTGTTTTTATCACTGCTACATTTCAATGAATTTTAGATGTTTGGATAGAAAACCTGTCATATTGAGCTCCGCATCAGGAGGTAATCTGACCATCAGAAGTGTCCCTGCCACTCAAATGTTTCAGCCTTTTAGCTTTAGAAACTGTAGGGATGGTGAAGGAGGGAGGGAGGGAAAGAGAGGGGCAGGTCCACCTGGGGCATGACTCTCAGATGTCGATATCCTGCTGCATTTAGACCAGAATGTTCACAAAATGTGCAGATGAAAGAAGAGACTCTGGTCATGACTAAACTTCTGATAGAATGTACTCTCCATGCAGGGTCGCACATTGGGTCTAAACAATCGACGTGAACAATCGATGTATACAATCCACATAAATCAACTGGTCGAATAGATCAAACATCTCGCTCTCGAATTCAGCCGAATGCGGCTGTACTCACTGTGCGTCCTAAATGTTTATGTATTTGCTTATTTATTTGTTTATTTATTTGCTTATTTATTTGCTTTTTTATTTGTTTATTTATTTCTTTATTTGTTTGTTTATTTATTTGCTTATTTATTTTTTTATTTATTTATTTGCTTATTTATTTGCTTATTTATTTGCTTATTTATTTGTTTATTTATTTGTTTATTTATTTCTTTATTTATTTGCTTATTTATTTCTTTATTTATTTGCTTATTTATTTCTTTATTTATTTGTTTATTTTTTTTGTTTATTTATTTGCTTATTTATTTGTTTATTTATTTGCTTATTTCTTTCTTTCTTTCTTTATTTGCTTATTTCTTTCTTTCTTTATTTTTTTATTTATTTGTTTATTTATTTGTTTATTTATTTGCTTATTTATTTATTTGTTTATTTATTTATTTGTTTATTTATTTCTTTATTTATTTGAAAGCACGTGGCCGTACCGATAACTTGTCGGGCTCTAAACTAGGAGAACGCGGATTTAAATCTTGGCTGGGTTAAAAGTTGTTTCTATCGGTTGTGAAATAAAAACTCAGATCCGAACACCTCGCACGGTAGCACTGGACAAACTGCCTTTACTCTCCGGATTTTTAAGTCCCCATAGCAAACAACAGTAATGGGGAAAATGCTGTAAGGATAGTTTCCTTGTTTGAAGATAAGTTTATTTTTCTTTGTCCTATTTACTTGATGTTTATTTATTTATTTGTTGGTTTATTTATTTCTCAGTTTGTTTATTTGTTTGTTTATTTATTTCTTTGTTTGTTTACTTATTTCTTTGTTTATTTATTTCTTTATTTGTTTGTCTATTTATTTCGTTGTTTATTTATTTGTTTATTTATTTATTTATTTGGTTGTTTATTAATGTATTGTGGCTGTTATTAGAAAACTCACAAAAGAAATGGGATAGAAGCGATAGCCAGATGCATTAGTTATTGCGTTATTATGTCAATTTCGGTCGACAGCGAATTGCGCACATGCTGATGACTGCTGTTGCTCACTGCCTATGCACACACGTTGCATTTTGCTATTCGTGATTGCTTGATGCTGTATTTCAAATTTCTGCAGCCTCAAGTTTTCTTATTCACTGGGAGACGCATCCATTTCTAAAACTCATTCATGTATTAGATCACGTGATAAGACAGAAAGATCAAAACACCAAACAACAAGCCTTCAAATATACGTTGCGAGAACACCAGACCCAAAGTTCAACCATTTTTTAAAAAGCTGGATTGATGAAATATTATAAACATTATGAAACATAACAGCAGAAGAGGCAAACAGAAGAGTAAAAGGTGATCTATATCTCCCCTGGACGCTAGAAGACAAATGAGGAAGGAGAGAATATTGGTGAACTTCAACTTTCATTGCCTGTGTACTATTCTCACCGACGGAGCACCCGAGACAAGCTTGGAAATCGCTTCATTGAACGAACCGCAATGCCATCTCTACTATAGACAAGTTTTGACGGGCTTAAGCTTCTATATATGCCATCAACTCATGGAGTCATTACGGAGCCGCGAGAGCTCAGTGGTTAGTGAACTGGGCTACAAAGGACAGGGGGTAGGGTTCAATCCCAATCGACGGCTTCTGGGTTCACACAGCCTTAAATGGGTACCGCATTTTTTTTCTGGGAAAGTAAAGCGGCACGGGCATAATACAGCCCACATTATCCCACAAATCATGTGCCGAAGGTCTGTAAAGTTTATGGTCACTAACACCATATTCCCTATACGCCATTTGGCGTGACGGGGTAACTTTATTTTTTTTTACTAAGTAGAGTGTAGTGTGTTACGTTCACCAGCTATCACCTCTGGTGAAGTCCCTAGAGAATAGGAACTGAATTTTCCGTGTTAATCCGTTTTTCCCTACCAGACGTAAGCACATGGGTCCCTTGCCGCACAGGCAGATAACTCCGTCTTCGAAAGTACTCTTTTTTCCGTCGATGATAAGTACGCAGTAAGAGTATGTTATGAGATGATGTCAACACGAGCACTAGAATAGTGACGTAGATGTGCTGAATTATTGACCAATCGAGAAGGAGACAGATTTTTTTTTTCCTTCGCCAGCATCTACCTCTGACGAAGTTCTTGGAGACTAGGAACTGAAATTTTGCGTAGTAATCCTTGTTTCATTGGCAGCGTGTGCACAGGGGTCCCTCGCTGCACAGGCAGATAAGCCGGCTTCGGAGGTAGTCATATTTTTTTCCATGTATGAGTAATTGACGTTTCCTGCCGGGTCCCGCTGCTGAGACCAGGGGTGGTTGCCGCAGAGAGAAATCTTAAATAAAAATCCCAACTGGTGCAGTCGGGATTTGAACCCACAACCTCTCTATCTCGAGGCCAGCGTCTTGCCTCGAGACCAACTAGTCCCCCATTTTATTTAAGTTTGACTTGCGAAGTGATAACGTCAAACTGTCTTATTTTATTTGTTTGCTTTGCTCAAAGTTTGAAATAAACGCTTAGAAATCTTGCCCCACGAACTGATTACCATTTAAGACACGGCAAGCGTCAATTTAATACTAGTGTCTCTCTTAGTGCCCGTTTAATCATCATCATCATCAACATCATCATCGAGTGCCATCTCCGCAACGAAGGTTGGCTACCGTGGAGCGCCATTCTACTCTGTTTCTTGCTTTTATGGTGCAGGTTTTCATAGACTGGTTTGTCCATCTTTTGATGTTACTCGTCCATGTTAATCTTGGTCTGTCTCTGCCTCTTTTACCCTGTATTTTCCCCTCCAGGATTACTTTTAGTAGGCTGTTGTGTCTTTTAACTTGTCCCAAAAATCGCATTAGTCTTGTTCGAATTGTGTTTAGTAGTTCTCTTTTAATTTTTAGTTATTTTAAGACTTCATCGTTTGTTGTCTTTTCCATTCATCCAACTCTACCTATTCTTCTATATATCCACATTTCAAAGGCTTGTATTCTCTGTTCTGTTTTCTTGTCTAATGTCAATGTTTCTGCACCATATAGGAATGTTGAGAAGATATAACATTTTGCTATTCTTTGTTTTAGCCCTAATGTTATTTGTTTTGATATGTTCTTCATGACATTAAAAATTAATTTTTTGCCATTCCTATTCTTTTATTTATTTCAGTTGTACATTTTCCATCACTGGTTATAGTATGTCCAAGGTAGTTGTAGTTCTGAACTGTCTCCAGGTCCGCTTAAATGTCGCTCGTTATTAGTCGAGAAATTACAAACAGATACAATATAATTCAACTTTTAAAGGATACATTTTCTTCAAACTTTTCCGAGGGACGGCAATTTAATAAAATCTTGAATTTAATTCTAAGAGGGGTCAAAACAGAGACACAAGAGGCTGCCGTCTTTCACTGAATTGGCTCCAAATCCTTTTGTGGGGCCCGTGTTTACTTAACGTTGCTGCAGCCGTAAGAACATCTGCTCTCGGAGGACGGGTCGAAGATTTTCGAGAGTCCCTAATTATGTAACTGTGTCACGAACTATTCGTTTCGTCAGAGCCGAGAATAAACTTCAAGGAGTTTTAGAAAAGTTTTTTTTTTTTTTTTAAATTTTTTTAGTCAGCTACAGTTAATGTTGAGAGCGGTTCTCAAATTGAGGATATGGTTTTCATAGCGGGCTATATTTTATTGCCAAGTTTTGGTGTAACAACCTAAAAATAAATATCAAAGTTGAAGGAATAGACCTGGAAATAGTTCAGAGCTACAACTACCGTGGATATACTATAACTAATTATGGAAAATGTAAAACTGAAATAAACAAAAGAATATGAATGGCGAAAAGTAATTTTAATGTCATGAAAAGTATACTAGCATCAATACAAATAACACATGGGCTAAAAACTGAGTGTAGCAAAATGTTTAATTTTCTCAATATTCCTGTATGGTGCAGAAACATGGACATTAGACAAGAAAAAAAACCCAGAAAATTTAAACCTTTAAAATGTGGATTTATAGAGGAATATGTAGAACTGGATGGAAAGAAAAGAAAACAAATAATAAAGTTTTAAAACAACTAAAAATTAAAAGAAAACTACTAAACACAATTAGAACAAAACAAATTAAATTTGTGGGGTGTGTTAAAAGACACAACAGCCTACTAAAAGTAATCTTGTAAGGGAAAATCCAAGATAATAGAGGCAGAGGCAGACCAAGACTAACATGGACGAGTAACATCAAAAGATGGACAGGTCAGCCTATGACAACCTGCACCATCAAAGCCAGAGACAGAGAGGAATGGCGATATGATAGCCAACCGTCGATGCGGAGACGGCACTTACTGATGATAATGATAACGATGATGATGATCATTAGTATTATTATTATTTGGTGTAACAATAGGCCAGGAAAACTGCAGGTGTAAGTTTATTAAGAACATTATTTCAAAATTGATTCAAAATTTGGTTATTTTGTTATGGAAGGCCCCGGTATCACTGTAAACGAATTAAAACCCATAATTGCTCAACCGCCCGTGCCAGTGGAATCATCCGAATTACTAACTCATCTCCCAAACAAAGAAAGGTAGCTGCAGTCCCCATCACAACAGTGTCAGCACACGCCAAAAGACATAAGGCGAAACCGCATAGAAAGTGAACACGGCCAACTGTTCACTGTCATGCGATATCAGCATTCATCGCAAACAATTGGAATATCGAAACATGATCAAAACTGATGAAACACACAGCTCACGGTGTGCACAGAGCACTTAACTCAGTAGCTCCTGCAACAGACGGGACTTGGAATATGAGGAAACTGCAACAAGGAACACTTTTCAGACATAGCCTTCAATGGTTCCTGCCGCCTATCCACCATATTGCCCGGAAGTTCACGTCCTCCTGAAAATGATGATCGTCATAGTATTTAAATGTATAGCGCTTAATGATGTTAGGACATCGTGTTTGACTCCAACTCCGAACATACAAAACACAGTTCGTCGTCAGATTATCCCCGTTGCACACCAAACAACAGATCGCAAGATTAGCACATGGTCGGTCTTGGGACACACGATGAGCCATTATGATGACGTGGCACGCACAAAATGGCTGAGCCCATGGATTCCTGATTACTCTAGTGAATGCAGTCTACAACGAACGAAACATGGTGCAAATTCCCCAACGAGATAAAACTTCGGCTGTCTTGACGGAGCCCACCACATTAATGCGTTGGAAATTGTAAATAACTTGGGGCAACACCATAAACGGTCATTGAACAGCACTCATTGTGACACTGAGATCAACACTAGACGGTGGAAGGTCGCATTCACAATTCTAATACTAATTCAAAATACTTATTACTAAACATGTAATGAAGTTTCAAGAGGGCTACAAACTAACTAAAACTACTATCGAACATGAAGCTATGAGTGCAGAACTGTCTAGAGTATTCTACTACTGATAAAGTGCGTACGTATTCATATCTCGATACAGTATATTCGTTCATCATTTCTATGTACAAGTTGAAATGTATCGGGAAATCCCTCTGCAAAACCAAAGAGCACATTGGCTTGCCAGTGACAAAATAACACCTTACTGTATCTGTGGAGGACGATGCATGAGAAGAAATATGAACACAACTGATGTCAATTTCCTGGTGATATAATCATTATGTGCCATGTCGGTTGGCGCACGCGATCATGACCTTCCACAATTTTATGTCCATAATGCATCATATCAGCTCTGTTGTTCATTATTGAACGTGCCACGATACCAAGCTATCTAGTATCTTCTCTCTTTGTCGTCCGCAATATCTCTTTCCCTGTATTTTGCCAGTTGTAAATAAGTATTCCAGCTTCCTCTTCTCATGATGATGTCGATTGCTTCTTTCTTATTTTTTTAATGAGCTCTCATTTCGTTTTGGCCTTTTTGAGAATTTCCTTGTTGGTTTTTTCCGCTGTCCAATGAACTTTCAACATTCTTCTGAGAAATCCCATCTCTGTGGTCTCTAATCGTCTTGTCATTTGTTTGTTTACTGTCCATGATTTGCTTCCATATGTCAAAATTTGCTCTACATAGCACCGATGAACTCTCTTTCTCCTTTCCATTGACATAGATTTGTTGCATAAGATGTTTTTCATTTTTTAAATGTTATTTTGGCCTGTGCTATTCTGCTTTTTATTTCTGTGATGATCTTCCATCTGATGTTATTATTGTGCCCACGTATTTGAAGTTCTGCACTTGTATCAGATTTGCTCCGCTTATTGTTATATTGTATGATGGTGAGGGTTGTTTCGTCAATATGACCATCACTTCTCTTTTCTTACTGTTTAGACTGAGACTTTTCAAAGTGTGCCAACGGTAAACAATTATGATTACAACTTTTGAAAACGTTTATTTTGTTTTGGGGGAGGTGGGTCTATTGAGCATGCTCTTTTCTTTATTCAGCTGCTAAGATATGGTTACTCTGTCAACTTTCCAATAAAGTATGGATAACATCGGACGTCCTCGGCGGAAAGAGATTACCATAGAGCCTGAAATATAAGATACCGCAAAAGGAAAAATCACAACACTTCACAATTTATTCTGATCAAGTCCTAGAGAGAGAGAGAGAGAGAGAGAAAGAGAGAGAGAGAGAGAGAGAGAGAGAGAGAGAGAGGCTGATGAGTCAGAAAGAGTGTATGTGTTACTGTGCCTGAACGTCACAGAGACTTATTAACGATTTGAGAATCACAGTGTTTCTTAATAAGTCAAATCTTTCAAGGTTCAATATCACGTGACAGCTGCTTTCTTCTACACACGATATTAGTTTATTATATTTTTTGTTCTTTACTCTTCTTTCAGATTGACTGCAATCTCCTAAAATCACCAGAAAAGTGAAAGACTTCTTCTAAAATCCTGTTAAGCTATTCCACCTTCTCTCTCTCTCTCTCTCTCTCTCTCTCTCTCTCTCTCTCTCCCTCCCCCCCCCCCCCCCCCCCCAAAAAAAAAATATTAAAGAGTTCGAAAGCAATTTTTCAAATACTTTATACAAACAGTCATATTTATTTCACTGTTTTTCCCCCTAGTATGGGCCCAGTTCTGACGGCCTCTTCCATGACATACAGGATCTGACATAATTTAATAATACTATGTAGGAAACATTCGCCCTATCATCGAACTGTTATATATCAAAGTCTTACAAACACTGCATCAGCTGTTGTACAAATATGTGGCCTATAAATACATATCCACGTACTCCGTGTTTGTTACGAGTCAAAACTGTGCTCTGCTACAGGAGAAAGCCAGCAAGACAAATTAAAGGCAACCAGAAATTACCTCAAGCACAGGGCTCAGTTCATCACCTTTTCCGGTATAAATATATAGCAAAAGATAGCTGAAAAAGAAGGCGGAGAAGAAGAGGAATATATAGAGAAATACGTAGAGGAATAGGTAGAAGAAGAGGAGGAAGAGGAAAAGTTCGAAGAGCGAAAAAAAAGAGAAAGATGACGAAAAAAAAATAAGAAGGTACACAGAACTGGAGACAGTAAGGCTAGTTGTATAGTTTGCTTGTAAGTTGACCAACCAGTTCAGCATATTTGCTCATCATCATCATCATCATTGAGTGCCGTCTCCGCAACGAAGGTTGGCTACCATGGAGCGCCATTTTGCTCTATCTCTTGCTTTGATGGTGCAGGTTGTCATCGGTTGATTTGTCCATCTTTTGATGTTACTCGTCCATGTTAATCTTGGTCTGCCTCTGCCTCTTTTACCTTGTATTTTCCCCTCCAGGATCACTTTCAGTAGGCTGTTGTGTCTTTTAACATGGCCTAAGAATCGCATTTGTCTTGTTCTAATTGTGTTCAGAAGTTCTCTTTTCATTTTTAGTTGTTTTAAGACTTTGTCATTTGTTTTCTTCTCCTTCCATCCAATTCTACCTATTCTTCTATATATCCACATTTCAAAGGCTTCAATTCTCTGTTCTGTTTTCTTGTCTAATGTCCATGTTTCAGCACCATATAGGAATATTGAGAAGATGTAACATTTTGCTATTCTTAGTTTTAGCTCTGGTGTTATTTGTTTTGATGTTAGTATGTCCTTCATGACATTAAAATTACTTTTTGCCATTCCTATTCTTTTGTTTATTTCAGTTGTACATTTTCCATCACTGGTTATAGTATGTCCAAGGTAGTTATAGTTCTGAACTGTCTCAAGGTCTATTCCTTCAATTTTGATATCCACTTGTGGGTTTTGGGTATTTTCTTTGTTTATGATCATAGTTTTAGTCTTTTTGATATTCATATCTAGTCCATATTTTTTGCTTGTCGTGTTTATTTCATTAAGTAATTGTTGTAGGTCTTTAGGATTTTCTGCTAGTAGTACAGTATCGTCAGCATATCTTAGGTTATTGATTATCTTTCCATTAATTTGTAGGCCTGGCATCTCTATGATGTTTTTAAAGATTTGCTCAGTGTATAGATTGAACAAGCTTGGTGATAGGATGCATCCTTGTCTTACTCCTCTTTTTATATCAATGGGTGTAGAGAACTCTTTGTTATATTTTATTATTGCTGTTTGCTCCCAGTATAGATTGCATATTAGTCGTATATCCATGTCATCTAGATGTATCTCTTTTAGGCATTCTATAAGTTGTTTGTGGTGTACTCTATCAAAAGCTTTGGTGTAGTCTATGAAGCAGGCATATATTGGTTTGTTTACTTCTGTGTATTTTTCGATTAATGTTCTCATGCAGAATATGGCTTCTTTTGTCCCGCTATTTTTCCTAAATCCAAATTGCTGCTCATCTAATTCAGTATTGATTTTATTCTGAATCCTTCCTTGTATAACTTTTAGCAAGATTTTTGTAACATGGCTCATTAGGCTTATTGTTCTAAAGTCACTGCATTCAACTGCACCATTCTTTTTAGGCAATGCAATGAAAGTTGATGTTTTTAGTTCATTTGGTATGTATCCTGTGTGGTATATGTCGTTGCATATGTCTGTAATCACTTCAATGCCAAAATCTTCAAGTGCCTGTATCATCTCTATCTGTATGCTTTCAGGTCCTGCTGCTTTTCCCCTTTTCATTGTTTTTATAGCTTTTTCCACCTCAGATTTTAAGATTTTATAGCCTGATGTACATTTTATAACTGGTTTCTTGTCCCTTTGATCATGAAATAGTTCTGTTATATATTCCTGCCATCTATCTATGATATCCTTATTGTCTGTTAGCATTTTTCCTTTTTTGTCTGCAATGCATCCACCTTCTGTGGCTTTTTTATTTTTATTAGTCATTCTCTTTATTTCTGTGTGCATTCCTCTTAGGTCTTGTTTGCTTTCCATAGTTTCTATTTCTCTACATTTTTGGCTGAGCCAGTCTTCTTTTGCTTTTTTGCACATTTTGCGTATCTCATTATCTATTTTATTGTATTGGGCAGTGTTCTTCGCTTGTCTCCTTTCTTCCATTTTTTCTAAGATGGTGTTAGTTTATATTTGCTCAGAATATATAAATAGAATAGTTTTAAACTTGTGATCTAATATTTTAAGGGACTATAATGAAAGAGAATCCCGTCGCAACAAGCAAACGTTTAAGTTTCATCATCATCATCGAGTATCATCTCTGCAACGAAGGTTGGCAAACCATAGAGCACCATTCTACTGTCTCTTGCTTTGATGGTGCAGGTTGTCATAGGCTGACTTGTCCATCTTTTGATGTTACTCGTCCATGTTAGTCTTGGTCTGCCTCTGCCTCTTTTACCTTGTATTTTCCCCTTCAACATTACTTTTTAGTAGGCTGTTGTGTCTTTTAACATAGTCCAACAATCGCATTAGTTTTGTTTGAATTGTTTTTAGTAGTTCTCTTTTCATTTTTAGTTATTTTAAGACTTCATTGTTTGTTTTCTTTCCATCCAATTCTACCTATTCTTCTATATGTCCACATTTCAAAGGCTTCATTTCTCTGTTCTGAACTCCTGTCTAGTGTTCATGTTTCTGCACCATATATGAATATTGAGAAGATATAACATTTTGCTATTCTTAGTTTTAGTCCTGGTGTTATTTGTTTTGATGTTTAAATTTAGGAAAAGTAAAGGTCAAGGTATTGGCTACTTGGAGCAGATCGTTATCTCACCTTTGTTTGATAATGATAGAATAATCTCAATTGGGCTCAAGTCTCTGGTCAGCAGAAAATCTACAGACTCCACAGCACATCATCATCATGTGCCATACCGGTTGGCGTAGGCGATCATGTGCTTCCACAGTATTATATCTACTGTGCATCGTATCAGTTCTGTTGTTAACTGTTTTCCATGCCATGACACCAAGCTATTCAGTATTTTCTCTCTTTGTCGTCCGTGATCTCTCTTTCCCTGTATTTTGCCAGTTGTAGCCTAGTTTTCCAGCTTTCCTTTTCTCATGATGTGCCCGAAAAATTTTGATTGTTGTTTCTTTCTGATGTTTCTTAGGAGCGCCCTTTTTGTGATGGTCTCTTTGAGAATTTCCTCGTTGGTCTTTTCAGCTGTCCATGGAACTTTTAAAATTCTGCTGAATAACCCAATCTCTGTGGCCTCTAATCGTCTTTTCATTTGTTTGTTTACTGTCCATGATTCGGTTCCATAGGTCAGAGTTGGTTCTATATAGCACAGGTGAACTTTCGTTCTCACTTTTATTGACATAGATTTGTTGCATAAAACGTTTTGCATTTTCTGAAATATTATTTTGGCGGAAACATTATTATATATGGGGAGCCGCGATAGCTCAGTGGTTAGTGAACTGGACTACAAAGCACAAGGGGTAGGGTTCGATCCTAACCGACGGCTTCCGAGTTCACCCAGCCTTATATGGGTACAGGAATTTTTTCTGGGAAAGTAAAGCAGCACAGGCGTAATACCGACCACATTACCCCAAAAATCATGTGCTGATAGTCTGTAAAATATAGGGTCACTAACACCATATTTCCCTATACGCCACTTGGCGTAACGGGGTACTTTACTTTTTACTATTATAATATATAATGGCGTAATAAATTTCATTTTGCAGTCAAATGAACATGTGTCCCAGGGATTTCAAAATCATTAACTTATTTTCTAAAGTTCTTTTTATAGCAAGTCCTTGTTTTGATTTTACCTGCTACGTCCTTTAGCGGCATATAAATAGTTACTATTTTTAAAATTTTAATTGAGTGTATGAAAATGATAATGACATGGATACTATCATTATCTTCTTATATAAACTACAAGTAAAGTGTCTTTTTCTTTTATATAAAATTTATATTGTCTGCTTCCTCTTCTTTGCACCTCCACAAGGAACCACAGGTCTTCAGAAATTTCCGAAGACATCTTGTTTAGAAGGGAGCCGCGATAGCTCAGTGGTTAGTGAACTGGAATCATCATCATCATCGTGTGCCTTCTCCGCAACGAAGGTTGGCTACCATGGATCGCCATTCTACTCTGTTTCTTGTTTTGTTGGTGCAGGCTGTCATAGATTGACTTGTCCCTCTTTTGATGTTACTCGTCCATGTTAGTCTTGGTCTGCCTCTGCCTCTTTTACCTTGTATTTTTCCTTCCAATATTACTTTTAGTAGGCTGTTGTGTCTTTTAACATGCCCCAAAAATTTCATTTGTCTTGTCTTAATTGTATTTGGTAGTCTCTTTTTATTTTCAGTTGTTTTAAAACTTGATCGTTTGTTATCTTTTGTTTCCATCCAATTCTACCTATTCTTCTATAAATCCACATTTCAAAGGCTTCAATTTTCTGTTCTGTTTTCTTGTCTAATGTCCATGTTTCAGCACCATACAGGAATATTGAGAAGATGTAACATTTTGCCATTCTTAGTTTCAGCCCTGTTGATATTTGTTTTGTTGTTGGTATATTTTTCATGGCATTAAAATTACTTTTTGCCATACCTATTGTTTTGTTTATTTCAATTTTGCATTTTCCATCATAGGTTATAGTATGTCCCAGGTAGCTGTAGCTCTGGACTGTCTCCAGATGTATTCCCTCAAATGTGATATTTAATTGTAGGTCTTGAGAATTTTCTTTGTTTATGATCATAGTTTTAGTCTTTTTGATATTCATTTCTAGTCCATATTTTTTGCTTGTTATGTTTATCACATTAAGCAATTGTTGTAGGACTGGATTAGTTCTGTTTAATCGACGGATCTTCTTCATTGCACAAGGAACACTTTCAAAGTGTAGATCCCCTCCTTATCACGTTTACAAATATGGAGCTTTCACGTCACACTCCACTGAAAGCATTGAAGGCGGCTTCAGCGTTGACACACGAACTCCATAGCAACGGTGAGACCGTGTCCCCAAACCCTCCTGGACCAGTAAAGAAAAGGAACCGGGTTCGATCCTAACCGACGGCTTCCAGATTGACAGTCTTAAATAGTTACCTAATTTTTCTGGGAAAGAAATGGAGCTCCCATTTTTTCTGGGAAATAAATGTGTTATCCTGAAAACATCACAAAAACTATGAGAGGATGGTCTATACAAAATATTGGCACTAACGCCATATTCACTATACACCACGTGGCGAAACGAAATAGTTTCATTTCTGTCTTGTCTTGTCTTATTCTATTTTCTTCAGATTACATTCTTCTTGTTCATCTTTTCTATTTCTATTTCAAACTCACGTCTTAAAGTATTGTATATGTTCTTCTTCCTTGTCTACTCTGCTGTGGATTCCAAAATGAAACCATCCAATTATACACCTGGCCGACTTCCACAGAGTATGTTCTATCCAGCGCCAAAATCCATGTCGAGTTGACTTAATTTTTTGCCTAGTACTTTCCCAAATAAACTTCTATCTGATACGTGGAGGCGAGGGCGTGCCTCATAAACAGCAGAGCTGGAAGTTGTCAGCGACCCACAGCTGTTGACTTGCGCCATGATCGGTGAACCAGAACCATCCAGACCTTGCACCACCTTTCCGTGGTGCCTCCAGTAACAGATTAAACTGTCTAGTCTGGCCAAGCGTGTAGGGATTAAAGAGGGAAGACAATCCAGTACTCAAATATGTCGTGCTTAAGTCGGATGTGTTGGGCCAAAAGACGCAAATATCACAGTTATACTGCAAACCACAACACAACGCAGACAAGCACACTTAACGTCTTTTAAAGTCGGATTTTTTTCTGGGAAAGTTAAGCGGCACGGGCGTAATACCGATCACATTACCCAAAATATCATGTGCAGAAGGTCTGTAAAATATATGGTCACTAACACCATATTCCCTATACGCCACATGGTGTGACGGGGTACTTTACGTTTTTTTTTTTTACGCTCCTCTGGCCTCTGAGAAGTGATGGCTAATATTGCCCTCTCAAATAGCAGGTGTCGGCCTGGCGTGATGCCGACCACATCACCCATAAATGTGCCATGGTCATAGAAAAATATGGTCACTAACACCATAATCCCCATACACCTAGCAAGGCGTGAATGGAACCTTTCTTCTTTGTTTTTTTTAAATAGCAGGAAATAATAAAACAGGCAAAAGAAACCTCGAAAGTTATAAATCGAAATAAAAGTAGGCGAAAAATGCCGCTGTCGGAACAGAATTGATAGCTAGGATATAACACCCCACCCGCACCCAAAAAAAATAAATAAATAAATCTCCCCAAAACATCAAAACTCGACGATAAACACAAATGGGAATACCTCTGAAGTCGGGGGTTATCTGCCTGAATGTCGAGGTCCACCTGAGCATGGGACTGCCGGAGTGAAAAAAAATGGGGGGGGGGAGAGGAAATGTTTAGTTCCGGCACAATTCTATCCCTCAGGTCTTCGCTAGAGATATAACGCTGTCGCACGCAAACAGGCAATAAAAACATAGAAAGGAATTAATTTTAAATAGGTTACATACTTAAATTGCTGACTCAGGAGGTGAGCAAGTGAGGATGGGGAAGTCAACTCGAACTTCCAGACTGTAGAAAAGACAAGTCAAGAATCAAATGTAATGAAGGAAATGTGTGAAAAGTGGAGCATAATCTCAGAATAAATATCTCACATACCAAATAAAATATTCAGATTTTTTTATTAGTAGCTTTATTAAGGTTAGTTAGTAAACACGAAAAGAAGACACAGTGTTGTCAATAATAAAGTAGACGCATTTTTTTATTAATAGGGAAAAAAATCAATAATATTAAATTTATATTTGTATCAAGAATGGATTAAATTATAACATGAAGTGAGTTATTTTTAAAAAATATAACAATCTGTAAAATAGAGTTTTTTTTTAAATTTGTATTTTTAAAATCAAGAATGGACTATTTAGAAAAGAATAAAAGACAGCATCGATTATTTATCAAGAAAATAACAAACGATAGCTTAAGATGTTTTGAAGAAGAAAGGACAACATCCTACAGCATGAGGTAATTGTGTAAACAACAAAGCAGAACCTTACAATATTTTTTTTAATAGAGGGCACATAAAAAAACGAAAAAAAATTATATTCTTATTTTAAAAAATACAATATTTCAAAATTATAAATAAAAATATCTGGTTCACAAATATCCCTTAATGCTCATCAGCAGGTAGTTGTTGGTGTACTCAATGCTCATGAGCTGGTAGTTGTTGTTGTACTCAATGCTCATTAGCTGGTAGTTGTTGATGTACTCAATGCTCATTAGCTGGTAGTTGTTAATGTACTCAATGCTCATTAGCTGGTAGTTGTTGATGTACTCAATGCTCATTAGATGGTAGTTGTTGATGTACTCAATGCTCATTAGATGGTAGTTGTTGATGTACTCAATGCTCATTAGCTGGTAGTTGTTATACTCAATGCTCATTAGCTGGTAGTTGTTGGTGTACTCAATGCTCATCAACTGGTAGTTGTTGTTGTACTCAATGCTCATCAGCTGGTAGTTATTGGTGTACTCAATGCTCATCAGCTGGTAGTTGTTAGTGTACTCAATGCTCATTAGCTGGTAGTTGTTGATATACTCAATGCTCATTAGCTGGTAGTTGTTGATGTACTCAATGCTCATCAGCTGGTAGTTATTGATGCACTCAATGCTCATTAGCTGGTAGTTGTTGATGTACTCAATGCTCATTAGCTGGTAGTTGTTGATGTACTCAATGCTCATTAGCTGGTAGTTGTTGATGTACTCAATGCTCATTAGATGGTAGTTGTTGATGTACTCAATGCTCATTAGCTGGTAGTTGTTTATGTACTCAATGCTCATTAGCTGGTAGTTGTTGTACTCAATGCTCATTAGCTGGTAGTTGTTGGTGTACTCAATGCTCATCAACTGGTAGTTGTTGTTGTACTCAATGCTCATCAGCTGGTAGTTATTGGTGTACTCAATGCTCATCAGCTGGTAGTTGCTGATGTACTCAATGCTCATCATCTGGTAGTTGTTAGTGTACTCAATGCTCATCAGCTGGTAGTTGTTGATGTACTTAATGCTCATTAGCTGGTAGTTGTTGATGTACTCAATGCTCATTAGCTGGTAGTTGTTGGTGTACTCAATGCTCATCAGCTGGTAGTTGTTGGTGTACTCAATGCCCATCAGCTGGTAGTTGTTGGTGTACTCAATGCTCATTAGCTGGTAGTTGTTGGTGTACTCAGTGCTCATTTTGGTTATTTTAACGTAAGGTTTGAGGGTTGAACTTGAGGGCGTGGGGTCATTTCATTCTTTCTTCTAACACGTTTTGTCTCTCTCTCTCTCTCTCTCTCTCTCTCTCTCTCTATATATATATATATATATATATATATATATATATATATATAATATATTATTGTGACGATTCATGATTGTACAATTTGCTAATTTCCTATATTGGGAAGAAACAGTCATCATTTTTTGGCCATGTAATGAGAAGAGAACAGCTGGACTATATTGTAACAAGTGGGAAAATTGAGGGACGAAAAGATAGAGGGAAGCAAAAGAGAAAAGATATCAGATAGCTTAAGAGAACGGCTTGGCAGAAGGTTAACAACATAAATGATAAATAACTGTCTAGATCGAAAATTGTGGAGAGACATGATCACCTACGGCAGCAGGCCCGGTACTCGATGATGATGATTGTATAAACATATACATATTCTAACGAGTGCTCTTCCCTCCTTTCTTCGCTGTTCCATCGCTTCAACTTGCTCCACTCCTCGCATGCCCCCCCCTCCCCAATCCCCCCATCCTTCATATTTTAGAACCACTCACGGTTAGTCACGTGACCTTTCACATCCGCTCCGTTTATTGTCTTTCACTTCAGGTTGAAGACCATTCTAATGCAACGCTAATGACCTTTACAGATAAGTATTACATTTCCTTATGTAATTTTTTTCCCTTGTCTTTGAAATCTGATAAAGACTTTTTGAGTCGAAACGTTGGTTTGTTGTGCGATAATTTTTTTCCCATAAACCTATAACATACAATTTATATGTGGTTACTTCTTTCTTACTCAACACCAGCATCACCGCCTCACTGCAAGATATTGCATATGCTGTATGCTTATGTTCTCAGTGTGTGTATGTGGCATGTTTTGGTATATGGCATTTGATTATTATGATTGCGCTGAGCCAGGATTAAGGATCCTACAGGCTGGACATGTCCTCTCTTAATATGTTCTATCTGTGTCCTACAGTCTGAACATGTCCTATCTTGATATTGAATCTGTGTCCTACTGGCTGAACATGTCCTCTATTATTACATCTTTATGTGTCCTACAGGTTGGACATGTTATCTATTAATATGTTTTACCTGTGTCATACAGGCTGGTCATGTCCTCTATTAGTATGTTCTATCTATGTCCTACAATCTGGACATATCCTCATTTAATATGATCTATCCGTGTCCTACAGGTTGGACATGTCCTCTATTAGTATGTTCTATATGTGTCCTACAGGCTGGTCATGTCCTCTATTACTATGCTCTAACTCTGTTCTACAGGTTGGACATATCTTCTATAAGTAAAGGTAAAGTACAAGACTTGAATCAGCGTCTTAGCACGCGAGTTTTCACCCATATTCCGAAGTGTTTGAAGACTTATGGACAGTGCCGCTTCAAGTATAGAAACTCACGATACGAGGCGATATTCCATACCTTACCAGAGTACTACTCTGGTACCCACATTTCTACCAGCGGCTGGGTCGACCTTGGGGGTATTTTTTACCCAACCACAGGTACAATTCAGGGAGCCGCCATGGCTCAGTCGTTAGTAAACTGGACTACATAGGACAAGAGGTAGAGTTCGATCCCAATCGACGGCTTCAGTTTTCACCCAGCCTTACATGGGTACCAGATTTTTTTCTGGGAAAGTAAAGCTGCACGGGCGTAATACCGACCACATTACCCCAAAAATCATATGCTGAAGGTCTGTAAAATTTATGGTCACTAAACACCATATTTCATATACGCCACTGGACATGGCGAGAGCTCTTTACTTTTTCTACTTTTTACAGTACAATTCAGACTTTTTAAAAATCTGTTTTTAAAGAATGTTCTTGACTTCAACAAAATGTCACATGGTCATTCCTAACGGGACTTCCCAATTTTTTTTTTATATTTCCCGATCTTCTGGCTCTTCCTAACATCATTGATGCTCTCTCGTTAGGACTTTCACCCTTCACGTCTCTATAACGCTGATCACGCCTTCTATTTACGAACGTCAATGTCCACTTGTTTTGACGTTTGATGCATGTGGAGCTCTCCCGACCTCTATGTCAACAATTCCTTGCATCAACACAGTATCTGCAGATCCCAATTAAATCAGCTTTGATATCACATGACGAGTCATGTGATCAAGAACCGGAGGACTGCACCTAGGGACCGGTGACTAGCAACATGAACTGAACTCTTAAGTAAATGAACACTTTGGGATTTCCCCCAACTTCCCAGGCCCCGTGAACTTAAGAGCAGCAGCTGTGGCGCGCGACTAGATTTTTAGACAACAGCCGCAGTTTTCCCCAAAGTCAAGGTCAGTAATGATTACCCAAAATCTTCACGTAGAACTACATTTTGTTTACTGTAATTTCATGCCTTCCTTTTTAATTTCTTTAATCTCTTCTTTTTTCCTTTTTTTCTTTCTTTCTTTTTTTTATTTCATTGATTTCTGTGTAATATTAAATTCGGGAGAGGGGGGGGGGGGGGGGGGAACGTGAGAAGTACACGTTTGGTAGAAACAAACCAATGACTAGAAGATGAAATAGAAGAAACAGGCCACGAATTCTCTGTGGAAAGGTTTGATATATTTTAATGAAATTTCTCAAATAAATATATTTACAGATTTTATTGATTTGTACAGCCTTTATTAGCTAAGTATGCTAGTCAAATGTTTAACAATAGGAAGTATGATTTTAGTTGATAGAGTTGGCTGTGGTTACTTTGTTAATCTCGATTTCATGCCATTCTCGACATCGTGCCTTTGTCGACTTCATGTGATTGTTAACTTCCTGTAAATGTCGACTTCATGTCATTGTCGATATCATGTCACTCCTGGCTTCGTTTCATTCTCTATTTTATGTCATTCTTGGTTTCATGTCAATATCGACTTCCGGCCATTCTCGACTTCATGTCATTATCGACTTCATGTCATTATCGACTTCATGTCATTATCGACTTCGTGCCATCGACTTCATATCATCAAGACTTCGTGTCATTATCTATTTCATACAATTCTCGATGCATTAGACTTCATGTCATTCTCTACTTCGAGCCATACAATTCTCTTTTCTTCATGTCATTATCGACATCATGTCATTCTGTACTTCGAGCCATGATCGACTTCATGTCATTCTTTTCTTCATGTCAGTATCGACTTCATGTCATTCTCAACTTCATGTCATTATCTGCATGTCATTCTCAACTTCATGTCATTCTCAACTTCGTGCCACTATTGACTTTATGTCATTCTCGACTTCATGACATTATCTATTTCATACTATTCTCGACTTCATGACATTCTTGACTTAAAACCCATCTCAACTTCATGTCATTCTCAACTTCGTGCCATTATCGACTTCATGACATTCACCACTTCGAGCCATTATCGACTTCATGTCATTCTTTTCTTCATGCCAGTATCGACTTAATGTCATTCTCACTTTCATGCCATTATCGACTTCATACCATTCTCGACTTTATGTCATTATTTATACTATATAGACCATTTCACCCAATAGGAAGTGCGCAACAGATCCTCACGACCATTTCAAGATTGACTGTCGATACAAGAATTGCTCAAACAAAAGAAAGCAGCACTTGGATTACTCGTGCAATCCCCGTCTCTATTTCTTCCCATAACCGACGGCATCGTTGGGTCGCTACTTTCAAACTCCGTCAACCTTCTCCACTTCTCTCTATCGTCAGCCATGCTTTGGCACTCTGCAGAGTCAGTAAAATGTAAGTAAAGCACCCCCGTCACGCCAAGTGGCATATAGGGAATATGGTGTTAGTGACCATAAATTTTACTGACCTTCAGCACATGATTTTTGGGGTAATGTGGTCGGTATTACGCCCGTGCCGCTTTACTTTCCCAGAAAAAAAAAATCCGGTATTCATTAAAGGCTGGGTGAACCGGAAGCCGTCGGTTTGGATCGAACCCTACCTCTTGTCCTTTGTAGTCCAGTTCACTAACCACTGAGCTATCGCGGCGCTGCAGAGTCAGTGCCTGTCCGTTATTTGATGCTATCTTTCCATCTTATTATCTGCCTTCCTCTCTATTTAGTTCCTGTCACAGTTCCTTGCATGATGGCCTTGATTGATGGTTCGTGGCCGTTT
The DNA here is from genome assembly GCA_032433765.1 of Megaustenia siamemsis. NCBI lineage: Eukaryota > Metazoa > Mollusca > Gastropoda > Stylommatophora > Ariophantidae > Megaustenia > Megaustenia siamemsis. The sequence goes on along the minus strand of JAVIAB010000139.1, from coordinate 74,746,411 downwards.
ACTTTTGCACTGTTTTACTATAGTCAGAAAAATCACCTTCTACTCCGATTGTTTATATTTGTGAGCGAACTTTGAGATACGATCTAAGTAAGAGATATATTTTAACATTTGAGATACGATCTAAGTAAGAGATATATTTTAACATTTGAGACACGATCTAAGTAAGAGATATATTTTAACATTTGAGATACGATCTAAGTAAGAAATATATTTTAACATTTGAGATACGATCTAAGTAAGAGATATATTTTAACATTTGAGATACGATCTAAGTAAGAGATGTATTTTAACATTTGAGATATGATCTAAGTAAGAGATATATTTTAACATTTGAGATATGATCTAAGTAAGAGATATATTTTAACATTTGAGATACAAACTTAGTAAGAGGTATATTTTAACACTTGAGATACAAACGTAGTAGGAGATATATTTTAACATTTGAGATACGAACTAAGTAAGAGATATATTTTAATATTTGAGATACGATCTAAGTAAGAGATACATTTTAACATTTGAGATACAATCTAAGCAAGATATATTTTAACATTTGAGATACAAACTTAGCAAGATGTATATTTTAAGATACAAACTTAGTAAGATATATATTTTAATATTTGAGATACGGTCTAAGTGAGAAATGCATTCCTTAGACCACTAGTAAATTAAAGATATTAATTTTCAGGGGAAATAACTTCTTGCATATTGTTACACTTTACAAATGAAATTTCACCTAAAATGTATGGTTCTGAAAACGGCGGTCATCAATTTGATCTGTCCCATCAATGTGTAATAGCAGCGGAAAATGTGTGTTATTTCCATAGTTGATTATTTCCACGTAAAATTTAACAAATGACGCTAGTAGTTAGTAATTAACGGTTGGCGTCACTGTGGCGATAAAGTACCGTGCTCGCATGTCGTTAAAGATTACACGGTTGGAATCATCTGTAGTCAAGTGATTCTTTCCTTTGTCTAGCAGTCCTTGTTTTCTGAGTAGTTTAGATGAGTGACTAGTACTTTCTGAGGCAGAAGATAATTCGTAGATAACTCTTGTTTCAGATTCAGCAGAAAAAGAATCATGCATTTCATTATCAAGTGCGTTATAGAAGAGCTATGGATTTTATTTTAAATTGTGTACATAAAAGAGGGATTCAATTTTCAAGGATGTACATAAAAGTGCCATGGATTATATTTTAAAATATGTCCATAAACGTGTCATGGATTATATTTACAATGACACATATAATGGAGCCGTACATTACATTACACGAAAACATGATTCGGCGTCTTAGCACCGACTTTTCACCCTCATATGTTCGGCCGCATATCCAGAAAGGTTGGTGACTTCTGGATAGTGTCACTTCAAACATCGAAACTCACGATGCGAGGCGACATTCCTTATTTTCCCAGAGTAATACACTCGTTCAATTTTTCTGCCAGCGGCTGGGTCGACCGCGAAGATATTTTTTTTTCTAACCACGAGTGAAATTCACACTACTTTCAGCGGGAATAAAACACAGGTTGTCCGACCGTGGATTAGCGAGGACTCCAAATATATACGCAATAGATTCCATTTCCAACTATGTACGTAAAAGAGTCACGGATTTCATGTTCTAGTATGTACATAAAAGTATATGGCTGTGAAACATGGAGAACAACAAAATTGACAATCATAAAGATACTGACTTTCATTAATGGATGCTTGCGCAGAATAAATGGATGGAAATGGCAGGACAAAATCACTAACATAGAATTATGGAGATGTACCGTCAAATACCAGTGGATAAAGAGATACAGCGAAGACGATGGCACTGGATAGGACACACACTGCGGAGCCAACTGAGAGTACTACACAGCAGGCCCTTTCTTGGAATCCCCAGGAGAAAAGACAAAGAGGGAGACAAGGAATTCTTGGAGAAGATAGACAGAAGCAGAGATGAAGATGATGGGGAAGTCATGGAATGATCTTAAAAGAATGGCAAGAAACAGAACGACTTGGAAAGTGTTTGTTGAAGACCTATGCTCCACAGGGAGCTGAAAGGTAGAAGAAGAGGAGAGGAAGAAGACATAAAAGTGCAATGGATTTTATTTTTTAGGACGTATAAACGAACCACGCAAAGATTTTGAAGTGTATGCCCATAAACGAACCACGCAAAGATTTTTAAGTGTATGCCCATAAACGAACCACGCAAAGATTTTTAAGTGTATGCCCATTAACGAACCATGGATAGTTGAACAAACAGTTTACCAACGCGGCATCGAAAGTAAAAATAAAAGCAGTATATAAATAGTGCGATCTGTGCAATCATACAATTTTATTATATTCGCCAGTTTTGTTAATTTTACCGGGATTGATAATGGTTTCTACAGTTTATACTCAAGGCTTAGATTTTCATTTGGAATCAGAAGAGAAATAGAATTAATGTCAAACGTATGGCCTATATACACGAACAAGGAAAGGATTTTTAAAAAATTTAAAGCAAATTTTTTTCCTAATTAAAAAAAAAATGCAATTCATTTTTGACAATATAAACTTGAAAATGAGTTTTTAAATGTTATGTAGAGCCAGTCTTAACATACGGATGTGAATCATGTACAAAAGAACAACATAAAAGAAAATCACTGCAGTCTGTAGAAATATGGTTTTACAGAAGAATGTTGAGAATACCATGGACAGCTAAGAAGAGTAATAAAAACGTTATGAAAAAGGCCAAAGCAAAAAAGAGAGTCAATATCCCACATTAGGAAAAACAATCATTATTTTTTGGGGCATGTAATGAGATGGGAACAGCTGGAATATATTGCAACAACAGGACAAATTGAGGTTCGAAGAGATAGAGGAAAGCAAAGAGAAAATATACCAGACAGCTTAAGAGAATGGCTTTGCAGAAGATCAACAACAGGAATGATAAATAACTGTCCAGATCACAAGTTGTGGAGAGACTTGATCAGCTACGTCAGCAGGCACGGTACATGATGATGATGATGATGATGATGATGACGATGATGATGGCGATGATGATGATGATGACGACGACGATGATGATGGTGATGATGACGATGTTGATGATAATGACGACGACGATGATGACGATGATGATGACGATGATGATGATGGTGATGATGATGCCGACAATGATGATGATGATGATGACGATGATGATGATGACGATGATGATGACGACGATGACGATGATGATGATGATGGCGATGATGACGACGATGATGATGATGATGACGATGATGACGACACTGACGATGATGATGATGACGATGATGATGATAATGATGACGACTACGATGATGACGATGATGACGACGACGACGACGACGACGACGACGACGATGATGATGATGATGATGATGATGATGATGATGATGATGATGATGATGATGATGATGATGATGATGATGATGATGATGATGACGATGATGATGATGACGATGATGACGATGATGACGATAGTGATGATGATGATGATGATAATGATGATGATAAGCAAATTGCGGATAGCAGAAAGTTTCTTTATCATTAACAGCAAGTTCTAAACAAAAACCACCAAATCTTTAACAATTGCTCTATTTTATGGATCAGAAACGTTTCATGTCATCATCATCAAGTACGGGGCCTGCTGGCGTAGGTGATCATGTCTCTCCACAACTTTCGATCTCGACAGTTATTTATCATTTCTGTTGTTGACCTTCTGCCATGCCATTCTCTTAAGCTGTCTTGTATTTTGTTTTCTTTTTGCTTCCCTCTATCTCTTTGTCCCTCAATTTTTTAAGTTGTTACAATATATTCTAGTTGTTCTCTTTTCATTACATGGCCAAAAAAATGATGATTGTTTCTTCCTAATATTGGAAATTAGCTCTCTTTTTGCTTTGACCTCTCTCAGAACATTTTCATTACTCTTTTTAGCTGTCCATGGTATTCTCAACATTCTTCTGTAAAACGACTTTTCTATAGACTCCAGTCATTTTCTTGTCAGTTGTCCTATTGTTCATGATTCACATCCATACGTTAAGACTGGCTCTACATAATATTTAAGAACTCTTTTTCTTGTTTCTATTGTCAATCATGGATTGCATAGTATCTTCCTCATTTTTTTTTTTTTTGGAAAGCTGCTTCTGCATCTCAGCTCTGTTGTACATCTTCCGTCTGAGGTTAACAAAGTTCCCAAATATTTAAATTCACCTACCTGTTTTAATATTGTTCCACTTGTATTTATTTTGCACTGAGGTGATGTCTTTTTTCTTTGTTGTTACCATTACTTCTGTCTTTTTGCTATTAAGGCTGAGTTCATTATTTTTGCTTTCTTTCACTATAATATCCAACATTTGCTATACATTTCATGTAAGATAACATAAAACATAAATGGCGGTTTAGAAATATGTATTTACAAAGATAGGGAAGAGGCCGTGTGGGTACCGGGTTAAGGTTGAAAAGTATTGAGCCACTGTCACCTGTGATGCATGTCGTATGATGCGACTAGGGAGTCTGGGGGACAGGTCATTGTCAGTGCTACGGAGTTCGTGCATCTGAGTGGATCTGAGCTTCAGTCTTCTTCTTTTTCTTCTTCCTCTATCCTTCCTCCATTGCCGTTATCGTCGAGGGGAGATACAATCTGTGATTCTTTGCTCTTCTGTTGGCCTATTCTAGTGTTATCCCTCCTAGTGACTCTAGTATTCCCTTCATCCATCTCTTTCTCGGTCTTCCGCTTAATCTGGCGTTTTCGTAGCGTTTGTTTATGGCTCTTTGAGTCATTGTTAGTTCTTTTTGTCTTGTTGTGTGGCCGAACCAATTTATCTGTTGTTTCTTTATAATTTTCAGTGCTTTAGCTAATATGTGACGGGCGTGCATCATCCTGAGGAACGTGCTAAAGGGAAATAAGCACTATGGAGCTATTCGTTGTACTAAGAAGATGGTCTGTAGACTAAAGAGCGTCGAGAAGCTAAAGGGCCCAAACACTTGCTCGACGGGGCCAACTTCTGATGATCAGATTACCTCCTGCGGCGTAGCTCTGTATAAAAAGTTTCCTCTTACCTTAATTATATAAAATGGTCAACACAAGAAGAGATAGAATACCAAATGAAACCATAAGAAAAATGGTAGGAATAAAACCCTGCCTTGAATATATAGAACAACAACAACTTAAATGGTTGGGCCACCTGGTCGGAAAGAATCCTCACCAATCACCATCAAGGGCGTTCTTCTCGAGAATGCATGCAAAAAGACCAAGAGGAAGACCTAGAAGAAGATGGATAGATGCAGTGACAGAGACATGTAACAACAAAGAAAAATCACTAATTCAGACAGTTCGAGCAGCTCAAGAACGACAAATGATATAAACCACGACACCTTTTTCGGTATCAGTGAAAAGAGAAAAGAAGAAGATGAAGAAATAAAATGGTTTTCCCGATCTCGTCATTGCTTTTGCTGGGAATATTGGAAACTATCTGTAAGGTTTCTACACACATTGTGAGTTTGGTGTATTATGTAGTGTGTGTATACTTTGCATAAAGATTTTTTCTCTGCAATAGTTTGTTATACTATATCCGTGATGATAGTCTAAGTAAAGTACACACAAACTCTGTAAAAAAAAAAAAAGTAAAGTACCCCCGTCACGCCAAGTGGCGTATAGGGAATATGGTGTGGTGACCATGAATTTTACAGACCTTCAGCACATGATTTTTAGAGTAATGTGGTCGGTATTACGCCCATGCCGCTTTACTTTCCCAGATAAATCCGGTACCCATTAAAGCCTGGGTGAACCGGAAACCGTCGGTTGGGATCGAACCCTACCTCTTGTCCTTTGTAGTCCAGTTCACTAACCACTGAGCTACCGCGGCTCCCACACAAACTCTATAGTGTCTGCATATTCTCTATGTTTATAGGCTATTTTTGTGTGGTATATACATATTCAGTAAAATTGGTACACGCTCTATGTACGTTTATGCACGAACTGTGAAGATTATACACATTCAGTAAAGTTGATCCGCGCTCTGTAAGCGGTAATACACGATCTGTGAAGTTTATATACACTCTTGGAAGTTTGTATACGCTCCATGAAATTTATACGCACTTAGTAATGTTTATACACGCATGGTAGGCGTTAATACATAACTCTATAAAGTTTATACACGCTATTATAAGTGTGTATGCGCTCCGTGAAGTTTATACACGAATGCTGAAGTTTAGACACGCTCAGTAAATTTTACAGATCCTCAGTCAAGTTTATGCATGTCAAGTAATGTTCACATATTGTCTACGTAAAGTTTATACACACTCTGTAGTGTTTATACAATGCCTTTGTAATATATTCACACCCAGTGAAGTTTATATACTCACATTAAGTTTATACAAATTCAGTTAAGAATGTGCACGCTCTATGAGGTTTACACACGTTCTGTGAGGTTTATACATATTCAGTAAAATCTTACACGATCTATAAAGTTTATACATCGATAAAGCTTATTCACATTTTATAATGTGTATACACCTTTTATAAAGTTTATATACCTTCTATAAAGTTTATATACCTTCTATAAAGTTAATATACCTCCTATGCTGCTGCTTGCGTTCGCCCGATGACTAAAGTATTCTAGAGTATTCGTAGACTGTAGAATTCCTCTTCGTCATCCTGGGACGTTAAGTGGACGTGTCTGCGCTGTGTTGTGGTTTGCAGTATAACTGTTATATTTGCGCCTTTCGGCCCAACACATCCGACTTCAGCACGATACCTCCTATAAAGTGTTTATACTTTCTATAAAGGTGTTGTTTTACCTTCAATAACGTTTATACGTGTTCATTAGGTAAGTTCTCCATCATCGTTCGACTTCTGTACGATGATTACTGCAATGTTTGCTCTTTAGCCCGATACACCCGACTTCGTCTCGAAATTTTTAGAGACCAGGTTTGCCTTCCCAATTCTTTCCATATCACATGGCTTGGCTGGATGTTGATGACAGTGAATATGTTAAAGCCACTGGGTCCACCCCATCAATTATCTCTTAGACCCATGAAGACGGTGTCCTGAATAGTCTTTCTTGACTTTCCATGTTCTGCTAGATTTATTAATCATATCCACCCTTCATGTAAAAATTATAGATTAAAGTAGTATCTTGGTCTAATTTGGTTCTCTATGGTTCGCTGCTTGTTTTTATGTTACACGCTTGGGCCAAATTAATAAAATGTTACACAACCACTGGACGAAAATTTAACATACTTTTAACGCGAAATTAAATGTTTCATATCAGGTCTTGTCCCGCATAAAAGAACCTAGCCAGGCCCTATATGTCACAGAGGTCGTGAGAAACTTTACCTCTAGGGCTCTTAATGAGTAATTGTCATTAAAAACTATGACTCCAACCGGTGCAAAAACGGAACAATAACAAATGAGATTAATGACAAAATTAAACGGAACGGAACGAAATGAATCGACGCGGTAGCTTGAAAGAAATAGCCGGTATTTTTCCAGCGCGGAACAAAGATGGCGCACGGTTGTGATGGATGCTAGGATTCATTTCCGGTGTGCAAGTCAGCCGTGACGAATTATAGACAGAACTCATGTTTCTCGTCTGCTGTCAGGCTGTTATCATTACCCATTTGGGGGATTGAGAAGTTGTAGGTTTTAAGATATGGATAATGTTGCGTGACTTTTTAACATTTATCTATTTGTTTTGTTGTTGTTGTTTTTTCCTAGGATTTTGGTCATTTATGATTAGAGCAGGGTTGTTTTAATTTTATGAACGATTTAAATTGCCACTGATTTCTTTGGAAGATTACGTATTACTAAAAATAGATTGGTAGCCGCGATAGCTCAGTGGTTAGTGAAATGGAATACAAAGGACAAGAGGTAGGGTTCGATCCCAACCGACGGCTCCGGTTCACCCAGCCTTTAATGGGTACCGGATTTTTTTCTGGGAAAGTAAAGCGGCACGGGCGTAATACCGACCACATTACCCCAAAAATCATGTGCGAAAGGTCTGTAAAATTTATGGTCACTAACACCATATTCCCTCTACGCCGCTTGGCGTGACGAGGGTACTTTACTTTTTTTAATAAATAGCTTACTTATCTCTATAGAATGATATAAATAAAGATAATAATAATTATTATTATTATAGACTTTGTAAATAGGGAGATGTGTCGTAGTAGGACGCTGAAAAGATACACAGCGTTTGTTACGACTAAACAACCCTGTTTTGGACTAGCACACAAGCCAATATGTAGATCAGATGTGTTTGACGTATTTTATGTTTTCTGCGTCTTCATTCTTGAGTTTTCTCTTTTCTTACCAGTTATTTTGCTTCTTTTATCTTTGATCTTCATATCTTTCTTTACAAATACACGCCAGTTCTGTTTCTCTTAGCCGAGGTAGTCATAATTTTGCTATTGCTGTTGAACGACTTATAGCAGGATTGCTTCTCACTGTATATAACATATAAAAAAGTAAGTAAAGTACCCCTGTCACGCAAAGTGGCGTATAGGTAATATGGAGTTAGTGACCATAAATTTTACAGACCTTCGGCACATGATTTTTGGGGTAATGAGGTCAGTATTACGCCCGTGCCGCTTTACTTTCCCAGAAAAAAATCAGGTACCCATTAAAGGCTGGATGAACCCGGAAGCAGTCGATTGGGATCGAACCCTACCTCTTCGCCTTTGTAGTCCAGTTCACTAACCACTGAGCTATCGCGGCTCCCATATAGTATATAGTATATAGTTTATAGTTTATTCATTAAACTCAGAACAAACACTTCTTACCAAAGAAAATACTTTCATCTAGAAATGAATTATTATTTATAAAAATAAAAAATGAAATTATATATATATATATATATATATATATATATTATAATTTATTGTTTTAAACAATAGTCTATCTATCTATTGACCTTTCGAGTCGTAGCCGGTCCTTAGGGCGTAGACCAAGATACTCGTTCTCTTATCTAAATTTTTGTTCTAGCAGTTTTCAATTCTTTTAAAGATATTTTATCAAATCTCGCCACTTGTCTCTGTTCTGTGCAAGCAGCTCTATCTCATTGAGGGAGCCGACTCCTGCTGCTCTTACCTCTCTCATCAATGTTCTTCTCAGTGTCTCTCTGTGTCTTCCTCTTTTCCTCTTACCTGTTGTTTCCCACATGAGGGCTTGCTTTGCTATTCGGTTATTATCTTTTCTCATCACATATCAAACATATATAACCATATTCATATAACCATCGTCTTTTCTTTATTATTGAAGATATTAGTGGTTGATTGGCGATTTCTCTAATTTCCTCGTTTTTTAAACAATATTACATTTCACTAATGCTTATTCGTTGAAAATAATCACTAGTGTCTCAGTACTGCTTCTTAAAACAAATTTTAATGATTATTTCTTGTTGTAGATGACAGTTTGAAAGGAAGGCGAAAGAAAGGCGAGCCAAGAACAGTCTTGCCACTTGTGGGAATAGTGATAAATAAGGTGGGACCAGACTTAGGGACCTTGCAGATGATCACCACGAACCGTGAAAAACATAGAAACTTTAGTTGCAATCATCATCATCATCATCATCAAGTACCGGGCCTGCTGGCGTAGGTGATCATGTCTCTCCACAACTTTCGATCACGACAGCTATTTATCATTTCTGTTGTTGACCTTCTGCCAAGACATTCTCTTAAGCTATCTGGTATCTTGTCTCTTTGCTTCCCTCTATCTCTTCGTCCCTCAATTTTTCCCAGTTGTTACAATATATTCCAGCTGTTCTCTTCTCAATACATGGCCAAAAAATGATGATTGTTTCTTCCTAATATTGGAAATTAGCTCTCTTTTAGCTTTGGCCTCTTTCAGAACGTTTTCATTACTCTTCTTAGCTGTCCATCGTATTCTCAACATTCTTCTGCAAAACCACATTTCTACAGACTCCAGTGATTTTCTTGTCTGTTGTCCTATTGTCCATGATTCACATCCATATGTTAAGACTGGCTCTACGTAACATTTAAGAACTCTTTTTCTTGTTTCTATTGTCAAAAATGTGTTGCATAGTATCCTCATTCTTTTGAAAGCTGCTTTTGCCTGAGCCATTCTGCATCTCATCTCTGTTGTACATCTTCCGTCTGAGGTTAACAAAGTTGCCAAATATTTAAATTCATTTACCTATTTTAATATTCTGCCACTTGTCTTTATTTTTGCAATGAGGTGATGTCTTTTTCTTTGTTGTTACCATCACCTCTGTCTTTTTTATTTTTTTTCTTTCACTATAATGTCTAACATTTCTTGTAACTCATTGTTTAGTTGCACTGCAAGACTCTATAAGGACGTAGAAGATTCTTGCATTGTTTATCGATGACTGAAGAAAAGAGGAGAATGATGACTTCATCACCGGGTAGTGTGTCCTTTGCAGAGTTGTTGCGCTCATCACGGCCTATCTGAAAGAATCACTGTGTCTATAAGAAGGATTTCCAACTTCTGCTGTTGTCAATTTCTATGTGTCTTTGAAAACTTAAAATCACCTCCTTCCTGGTGTGCCCCTGTCTCGTCTTCCTGGAATTTGATGACTATATAGCTGAAGATTACACTAGTTATGATCCAGATGCTATATCAAAATTAAGTTGATTTTTTTTGTAATAGCAAACATAGCAAGTATTATTTATGCTGGTGCCTCGTCACAAAGTATCATCTCTGCAGTTGTTTATCATTTTCTTTGTACACTTCCTACTCAAACCATATACTAATCTGACTGGTATTTGTTTTCTTTCTGTCTCCCCTCTATTTCTTCTTCCTTCAATTTTTTCCAGCTGTCGCGATATCTTCTGACTGCTCCTTTCTCAATACATCGCCACAGTAAGTAATGTTTATTATTTTATCATTTCCCCTTTGAGCTATCTATGATATTCTCAAACATTCTTCTGTTAAATCACAATTATTTGGCCTTAGTCGAAAATCACAATTATTTGGCCTTAGACGAAAACCACAATTATTTGGCTTCAGACTAAAGCCACAATTATTTGTCCTCAGACGAAAACCACAATTAGTTGATCTCAGACTAAAGCCACAATTATTTAGCTTCAGACTAAAGTCACAATTATTTGGTTTCAGACTAAAGCCACCATAATTTGACCTCAGACTAAAGTCACAATTATTTGACCTCAGACTAAAGCCACACTTATTTGGCCTCAGACTAAAGCCACAATTATTTGGCCTCAGACTGAAGCCACAATTTTTTGGCCTTAGACTCATCATCTTCATCATCATCGAGTGCCTTCTCCGCAACGAAGGTTAGCTACCATGGATAGCCATTCCACTCTGTTTCTTGCTTTGAAGGTGCAGGCTTTCATAGATTGACTTGTCCATCTTTTGATGTTACTCGTCCATGTTAGTCTTGGTCTGAATCTGCCTATTTTACCTTGTATTTTCACTTCCAATATTACTTTTAGTAGTCTGTTGTGTCTTTTACCGTGTCCCAAAAATTTCATTTGTCTTGTCTTAATTTAGTAGTTCTCTTTTCATTTTTAGTTGTTTTAAAACTTCATCGTTTGTTTTCTTTTCTTTCCATCCAATTCTACCTATTCTTCTAAGAATAAGTCTTCGCCTCATTCTAAAGCCACAATTATTTGACCTCAGACTAAAGCCACAATTATTTGGCCTCTGACTAAACCACAATTATTTGGCCTCAGACTAAAGCCACAATTATTTGGCCTCAGACTAAACCACAATTATTTGGCCTCAGACTAAACCACAATTATTTGGCCTCAGACTAAACCACAATTATTTGACTTCAGACTAAAGCCACAATTATTTGGCCTCAGACTAAAGCCGCAATTATTTGGCCTCAGACTAAACCACAATTATTTGGCCTCAGACTAAACCACAATTATTTGACTTCAGACTAAAGCCACAATTATTTGGCCTGAGACTAAAGCCACAATTATTTGGCCTCAGACTAAACCACAATTATTTGGCCTCAGACTAAACCACAATTATTTGGCCTCAGACTAAACCACAATTATTTGACTTCAGACTAAAGCCACAATTATTTGGCCTCTGACTAAACCACAATTATTTGGCCTCAGACTAAAGCCACAATTATTTGGCCTCAGACTAAACCACAATTATTTGGCCTCAGACTAAAGCCACAATTATTTGGCCTCAGACTAAAGCCACAATTATTTGGCCTGAGACTAAAGCCACAATTATTTGGCCTCAGACTAAAGCCACAATTATTTGGCCTCAGACTAAAGCCACAATTATTTTACCTCAGACAAAAGCAGTAATCGTTTAGTCTCAGATGAAAATCACGATTATTTGCCATGAGACGACTTTCTTGTCTGTTTTCCTATTGTTCACGGTCCCATGTAGGCTATCAAGCTGTAATTTGTGCGCGCGAGTGTGTGTATGTGTGTGCTACATATACTAATTATCATCCAGCTTTAGCAGATGTTTATAAAATCTGATGACTGACTGAGTAGTTAAAAGTTAAGTCATCGGCCTCTAGACACGATGCTCCTTGGTTCGAACACTGCTACAAGCCGTGGGAATTTTGTTCGAATCTATGGAGTTTCCAGTCTCCGGGTATCTCCTATGGAGTTCCCCCCCCCCCCCAGTCTCCGGGTATTGAAATCAGATGTCCAGCCATCTCGGAAAAGGGGCGAATAACAGAAGAGCTGGCGTTAAGTCTGACGATGCTAAATAAACCTTAGCAATAAAACTGTCGACAGGAGTAGAACAAAATATGCTGCTTCCTGGTTATTATTGTTAAGAGATCTACCCAATTACCCCACAATTCAAGGTCGTCGCCGGTGCTACGAAGTTCGTGTTTCTGAACCGAAGGCATATTCAGTGCTATCGCATGTGGATATGGTGTTGCATGCTGGGAAGGGGGAGGTGCTGGGTAGGCGATCTGGACATCAGTGGAGTTATTCGATGTGCAATTAAAGTGATCTCTTCACTAAACTAAACTAAACTAAACTAGACTAAACTAAACTAAACTAAACTAAACTAAACTAAACTAAACTAAATTGACATAAACTAAACTAAACTAAACTAATCTTACAAAATATGGACTAATCATGTGTATTTGACAGCAATTCGGTAAGACTAATGCAAGCTATTGAAGTAAATGTTCATGGAAAAATGTGCATACGTATCTGGAACAAATCACCAGCCGCGGCCATTAGATACGAATCTCCAGATATGCGATCTGCGGTCGCTACTGGAGGGTCAACTGCCCACAGCTTAATTAGACCCTATTTACCCTCCCCGGTCTCAGCAGTAATCCGCAGTACGTCAGAGCAGAGGTTTGCTAACGGAATCGCTGCAGCCTCCACATTGGTGGGGTCCTTTGGTAGACTATGTCTGCTGAAAACGTGTTCTCGGTATAAGGTGTAAGGAAGTATATAGAAGGGATAAGTGAAGCATAAAGGAAGAAAGGAAATATCCTTTTGCATTCATTGATAACCAAATACGAATGTTTTTTTTTTCTTTTAATGTATTATAAATTCAAGACCGTACATCTCTGCTAGCCTGCCAATGATAGAATATGCGCCTTTCATGCCTAACATACCTGCCAATTATAGAATCAGGGCCTCCCATGCCTAACATACCTGCCAATTATAGAATCAGGGCCTTCCATGCTTAACTTGCCTGTCAATTATAGAATCAGGGCCTCCCATGCCTAACTTGCCTGCCAATTATAACATCAGGACGTTTCGTGCTTAACTTGCCTGTCAATTATAGAATCATGGCCTTACGTGCCTAACATACCTGCCAATTATAGAATCAAGACCTTACGTGCCTAACATGCCTGCCAATTATAGAATCAGGACCTTCCATGCCTAACTTGCCTGCCAATTATAACATCAGGACTTTTCGTGCTTAACTTGCCTGTCAATTATAGAATCATGGCCTTACGTGCCTAACATACCTGCCAATTATAACATCAGGACTTTTCGTGCTTAACTTGCCTGTCAATTATAGAATCATGGCCTTACGTGCCTAACATACCTGCCAATTATAGAATCAGGACCTTCCATGCCTAACTTGTCTGCCAATTATAGAATGAGGGCCTTACGTGCCTAACATGCCTGCCAATTATAGAATCAGGGCCTTCCCATTTCAGATTGCCCAAAATTTTCAAAATTTTCAAATTTTTTTTGTGTGTAAAATTGTTCCTTCCCTCGACGATTAATACTAGTTTTAATAAACTAGTTAGACTGCTTCCATTGCAGAAAATGGTAGTCTGTTGCTGATCCAGGCGCAATGAATTTGACACAATAAGTACATTTTAATAAAAAATCAAATATGTAAGGATGTTTTTAAGAGCTCCCTCGAGAGAATTATTTATCAGCAACTGAAGCTGGTAAAATTTGGCGTCATATCGTAGTACATGGAGAAAACATTTTTTTTTTTTTAAAGCGAGACAGCAACATTCAAAGAAGCCGTGATGTCAAAGTTAGAAGACAAAATGGTACAGGAGAACGGAGATGAGGCAGGCGCCATAAATTCATCTTGCTCATTCTGTGGTTAGGATATGTTAATTCAAAATTGGCAGATTCAGTTACGAGGAGAGCTTCTAAGTTTTTTTTTTTTACAAAAAGCATAAAGCATTATACACTAATATACTACTAAAAAGTAAAAAAGTAAAGTACCCCAGTCACGCCAAGTGGCGTATAGGGAATATGGTGTTAGTGACCATAAATTTTACAGACCTTCGGCATATGATTTTGGGGTAATGTGGTCGGTATTACGCCGGTGCCGCTTTACTTTCCCAGAAAAAAATCCGGTACCCATTAAAGGCTGGGTGTACAGGAAGCCGTCGGTTGGGATCGAACCCTACCTCTTGTCCATTGTAGTACTGTTCACTAACCACTGAGCTATCGTGGCTCCCAATATACTACTAAGCTACTAACAAATCATGATTTCTTGCTACCAAGAGTCTGTCTAAACTCTAAAGGCTACATACTATAATGTGACTTTTTGCAAAGAAGGATGTCATTTTTATATATTAATTTAAAACAAACTAAAGTGCGATGTGATTATGAATAGATAGATACTTGCTAATCGAGTCTTCTTTTATAGGAGAGCAAACCCGGGCTAGAAAAAACTGCTACCTTGCAGGAAGACTGATGTAAACTAAAGATAAGTAATCTAGAACGAATTACAGGCAATAAACTAACGCAAAAGGCAAACACCATACAACGTAATCCGGTAATGAGCTGAACAGAAGAATTTAATTCAACTGAAAGATGAATGAGGGTGGATTAATATTCCTGAGATTAGATGGATTAAATAAATGCATGAGAAAAGATTAATGAACCGACAGAGAATATAAGGATAAACTGAATGCGCGTGAATTAATCAAATACATGGCGAAATTATGGATTGACCAAAAGCATTGTAATATATGGAGAAACTAAATACGTATGAGTATATGCATAAATTAAATGCATGGGAATATATAAGGCAACTGAATGTATGAGAATAAATGGATAAACTGAATGGGTGAAAATAGATGAATAATTTGCGTGATAATAGATGGATAAACTCAATGCGTGAGAATAGATTAACAAGTTGCGTGAGATTAGATGTAGAAATAACGTGAGAAAAAGTGGATAAACTGTGGAAGAATAAGTGGATAAATTGTGTGAGAATAGATGGATAGACCGCTAAAGAATTACTGGATAAACACGTGAGAATAGATAGATAAACTGCGTGATAATATACGGATAAATTGCGTGTGGATAAGTGAATAAACCGAGTGAGAATAGATGGATAAACTGTGTGGGAATAGATGGATAAACTGCGTGGGAATAGATGAATATACTTCTTAAGAATGGATGGATAAATTGCGTGAGAATAGCTGGAAAACTGCTCGAGAGTAGATGGATAACCTGCGTGAGAATAGATGGATAAATAAAAAGAGAATAGATGAACTGCGAAAGAATTGATGAATTACCTGCGTAAGAAGTAGATAAACTGTATTTTAATATTCATCATCATCATCAAGAACTTGGCCTGCTGGTGTCGGTGATCATGTCTCTCCACAACTTCCGATCTCGACAGTTATTTACCATTTCTGTTGTTGACCTTCTGCCAAGCCGGCAGAACTCTCTTAAGCTGTCTGGTATTTTTTCTCTTTGCTTCCCTCTATCTCTTCGTCCCTCAGAATGTTGAAGTATAGATGAATAAATTGCGTGAGAAAAAGTGGATAACCAAATATGTGAAAATAGATGGATACATGAAATGTATGACAATATAAAGATAAACCGGAATGTTTGTGAATGACGGTTGTCATCGAGTGAAGCTTCATCTGGACAGATGATACAGAACACAATCAAGACACCACATTTTAAAAGCCGCTTGGGAACACTGAAACTCTTGGGCCGAGTCTCACTAGAATCATCAAGACTTTCCCTATTTCCCTATCAACCTAAAACGAAATCAAGTCCAAAAAGGATTAAAGTAATAAAATTGTCCTGAGACAAAGCTGATGGAGCGGTAATCAGGCGTGGTTCGGGGATAAAATGTTTTATAACTTTCGCACAGACACCTGGCCAAAAATCAAGGGTTATCTGTCCATTTGCCAGGACAAACCGTATTGGCATATTTCTTTCCCCTGACAGCTCTCAAACATCATCGGCAACGAAGGGAGGTTATTACACTCCAAAACAAAACACGAGTCTCCAATGATTAAAATACTGGAAATGTTCCCAGAATCCTATGGGATTTGGCCCTCTGACGGCCTTCGGTATGAGTGGATCAGCTTGACATTTGTATTTCCTCACTAGTACTCGCCCCTTCAGACTGTGCTTAAGATCTCTACACTCCTTTCTCGTCCTCCCAATTTCCGGAGGAAGCTGGTCGGTTCTGGAATAATGTTTCTGGCCGTACTCAAGAACACGTCGAATTTGGTCCCCGTTCATTATTATTTAAAATTATTTCTGCCCTCTTTAGATACCCTGTCCCCCCATCATGCTTGTGAAAAGGAGAGACATTATTCGAGGACGAGGCGAGTGAAGGAAATGAAAGAAGTGTGACTCAGTCAGCACTGATGCCCATTTTTAGAGTCCGACGCCAATTAATCATCCCTCCAAAATGGAAGCAGTTTACGCACTTAAATAGCTCTCAGTGGCCAACCGTGATCCTTTGAAAAAGACTAACAATGGAGGGGCGATCGATTCCTAGCTGGGAGCTCACGTTGGAAACATGAAAATGGTGCTGGGGGAAACTCTGGTGTAAATACCAAGATTTACAAGCTTATTTCCATACTCGAATTACCACGGATTTTTCCATAATTTAGAAAAATGCGTATATTCGGCATAGATTAATCATTCAGCCGTGAATGTTCGTTAAACAGAATGGTCGGAACCATTAAAAGATGAAAAACTGGGAAAAGATACGAAACACAACAATAGGGGCTAACAACATTGTTGATACGCTCTCCATACTTCATTCCTCCCCAAGGGAACTATGCCCAAATGGAGTAATTTAATTTATATTTTTATATTTTTGTTACTCCCACAATGCATTGTCTTCATCTAAAATATTGTTAGATAAAGTATTCGCGCAGCGTAGCATGTCGAATAGATTTTCTAGTAAAATCAATGTGCATAAGTCCTCCCGATACAGCCTGCAGTAATAGCCTCTTCAAACACTACCTTGCAACGAGAGTTATAGAAATTTAACGTCAGGCATCTCTAATTGGCTAAATTGTTATTCCTGATTATGCTTTCTTCTTGGTTCTGACGGAAGGTTTGTTTCGTTGCTTGGAACAATCCACATCGCATAGAGTATTGCTTTTTGGTCTGCTCTTATCGTCTTTTATCCTTCGAAACAAGCGCATTAGGATCTTAATTTTTTTTTCTTCACACAAAAAAATTCTTTGACATTTTTCCTTTTTACAGCAGTCTCAAACCTTAGGCACTGATTGACAGCTTTCTTTAATATTTAAAATGCCAATATTTTTTTTTTATGCAACGGTTATTTCTCTTTAATGATTTCGACATATTTTCCTTGAGTTGAAGTTCTCGTTTTTAACCCGACGACTGTGCCATTCGCACGGATCCTATTTTCTCGTCAGCGCTGGATAAAGTGACAGTGCTTGTCAGTTGAAGATTTCCTTTAATAACAGTCCCAAGACCAGGACGGAGTTGAAAGCAAATACAAAACAGCGCGATGCCATTGTCTGGCGATGTATTGACTCTGAGCTCATGGGACGAAGACCAATGGAAATCCGTCTAAATCACGTGATATGCGGCTAAAATGGAAATGGAATCAAAGGTCTGGCCTCCGAAACTAATGAGAAACAATGTAGTTCTGAATCTGGTAACCTTAGCACGTTCACATTACACAAAAACACGTTTCAGAAAACAATTTTACGTGTTCAATGTAATCAACGCCTCCCTTCACTGACTCGGACAGCATTTTTCCAGTCTACACATTGGGCTTTTCTCTACAATAAATATTTGATTGTTTTTCTTTGTTATTATCTACATAACACTTATTTGATTGAACTAATTTATTTGTTCAATCCAGAAAATAATGCAGAAGAGGGGGAAAATAACAATTAGAAGGTATGGTGTCTTTCGGGTTGGGTCAAAAGATATGTAAAATAAATATAAATTGGCATTAGGCAGCTAAATCAGTAGAGAGACGAGGCAAACTACCGAAGTGGAGGATACAGATTATGTGTTGTGATGTGTCAGGTTTTATGGTACTTTCAAGTACTTTAGAAGCCATCACCGTCATTGAGTGCCGTCTCCGCATCGAAGGTTGGCTACCCTGGAGCGCCATTCCGTTCTGTCTCTTGCTCTGATG
Source organism: Megaustenia siamemsis (assembly GCA_032433765.1). NCBI lineage: Eukaryota > Metazoa > Mollusca > Gastropoda > Stylommatophora > Ariophantidae > Megaustenia > Megaustenia siamemsis. The sequence continues at coordinate 74,727,614 of JAVIAB010000139.1, read as the reverse complement.
GCACAGATTGTCATAGGTTGACTTGTCCATCTTTTGATATTGCTCGTTCACGTTAGTCTTGGCCTGCCTCTGCCTCTTTTACATTGTATTTTCCTTTCCAATATTACTTTCATTAGGCAGTTATGTCTTTTAACATGCCCCAAAAATTTCATTTGTCGTGTTCTAATTGTGTTTAGTAGTTCTCTTTTCATTTTTAGTTGTTTTAAAACTGCATCGTTTGTTTTCTTTTTCTTTCCATCCAATTTTACCTATTCTTCTATAAATCCACATTTCAAAGGCATCGTGTAGTCATCACCAAAAATACTTAATTAGTTGTTTGACTAATCTTTTGTATATCGTCCCCATTTCTTCCATATTCTTTTGTTGTTTTTTTCCCCTACTTATTGAAATAAGGAAGATCCTACGCAACTTGTGATGAAGAGAGGTGTGTGTTTACTTCACAAATTCGTCTTCTTTCTTTGGCCGCGGATAAAAGAAAAATCAGTTGTTGCATGTGATGTCGAACAAATCATACCGTCTGTTAGTGGTTATCTTTCAAAGTGTGCCCCATGTCTGACCCATACAATTCCTACAAATTTCTACTGTCCTCCACCAGGGACGGTGTTCTTTGTTTGCCTCTTTTTCGACTTCTCTCATTGCATAGTAATGCATGTGATTCTTTCCGGATCTCTTATGATAACACGACCTATCCAACTCCAACTTCTCCCTGGTGTTACTTTATACATCTTCTATTGGTTCTTCTTTTTTTGCATTACTTTCTTGCTTGGTTTTGTAAGCCAAGGTTTCTCATATTTCCCTAAGTTAGGGTTCTATAAAATGTTATACTAAGTAAATTCCCTATGAGAGGGTTCTATAAAATGTTAAACTAAGTAATTTCCCTATGGGAGGGTTCTATAAAATGTTATACTAAGTAATTTCCCTGTGGGAGGGTTCTATAAAATGTTATACTAAGTAATTTCTCTATGGGAGAGTTCTATAAAATGTTATACTAAGTAATTTCCCTATGAGAGGGTTCTATAAAATGTTAAACTAAGTAATTTCCCTATGGGAGGGTTCTATACAAAATGTTATACTAAGTAATTTCCCTGTGGGAGGGTTCTATAAAATGTTATACTAAGTAATTTCCCTACGGGAGGGTTCTATAAAATGTTATACTAAGTAATTTCCCTATGGGAGAGTTCTATAAAATGTTATACTAAGTAATTTCCCTACGGGAGGGTTCTATAAAATGTTATACTAAGTAATTTCTCTATGGGAGAGTTCTATAAAATGTTATACTAAGTAATTTCCCTATGGGAGAGTTCTATAAAATGTTATAAGTGCGATAAATGCTATACTAAGTAATTTCCTTCAAGAGGGCGGAAGGAGGGGGAGTTCTGTGGAAAGCAATTTCCCTCAAAAAGAGCTGTGTGTAATGTTAGACTTTTTATTTTAAAATATGGAAATCAAATAAAACAATTGTGTGTTCTTTATTCTGCCATCGCTAGCACAATGAATTAGACTTACGGGAGCTGCTTTTCTTCATTTTTAATTTTCGACAAAACATTATCTCCACTTCCTCTTTCAAAACTAGTTCGATAACACATAGTAGTCAAGAACTAAACTGACGTGAAAGTAAGCGAACCACAGCTTACCAAGACTAACTTATCCTCGTCCACAGTGCTTTATAAATGGGTCACAGATTGGCAATTTGATTAGGAATTGAAGATTGAAGGCCTGCAAGGTTTCAACAACTGACATGCGATAATCAGATGTGCCGGGCCTGCCTAAATAATTGACTATGATTCCTGAAGTATTCACATCACTTAGAAGAGGAAGTCAAGAATTTTTACATGAATTGTATAATGATAATAATTTAATTTAATAATTTATGTGTGTGCATGTCTGTGTTAGTCACCTATAGTGACTCGGGCAGATGGTGCTCGTAAACCTGGGATGGGAGGGCCGACCATCTAAGGGCAGAATCCCCCTACAGAAAAGATCATCTGCTGCCTTGCAGGAAGATTGGGGGCAATCAAAGGCTAAGGAATACAGACCTGAATAAAATGCTGGCTGAAATCGGATGCACTGGGCCACTGGCGCAGAAAACAGTGCAATGTTTTAACGGGTGTTCAATCAGAATGGATCTGGCAGACTATAATTGTGATGTTCTGTTTGTGGGGGCGATCAACACACTTAACCTGACAGCTGACTTCATGTGAGAGTCTGGAATCCTACTCTGATTGAGTCCTGATCGCAGATATATATATATATATATATATATATATATATATATATATATATATATATATATATATAATTTACTGTTACAGCGTGCAATATTACCGGTGAAAAATAAAAGCTAGGAAGGCAGGCAATTTTAAACATGTAAGAACAGCACTCGACACAACAATAAGAAGAACACCTTAATTGCAAGATAATAAACAAGAAATAATTACCAGCAATAAACTCATCAACGAATCAATAGATTAACCCCAACCTGTTGTCAAAAAAAAATAGTCGATAAATAAAAGAAATAACAATAGCTAAAACAATGACTTAGTAAAAACCATAATAGTGTCAATAGCCAAACACGAAACAAAAAATGATCAATAATAAAGCACTAACCACCAAATTATCAGCAGCAAAACAATAACCACCTATGTATCAATAGCCAAGCAATAATTACCCAGTTATCAATAGCAAAACACTAACCACCAAATTATCAATAGCAAAACACTAACCACCCATTTATCAATAGCAAAACACTAACCACCAAATTATCAATAATAAAGCACTAACCACCAAATTATCAGTAGCAAAACACTAACCACCTAGTTATCAATAGCAAAACAATAACCACCCAGTTATAAATAGCAAAACAATAACCACCCAGTTATCAATAGCAAAACACTAACCACCCAGTTATCAAATTGCAAGACACTAACAACACATTATCAATAGCAAAACACTAACCACCCAGTTATCAAATTGCAAGACACTAACAACACATTATCAATAGCAAAACACTAACCACCCAATTATCAATAACCAAGCACTAACCACCCAATTATCAATAACCAAGCACTAACCACCCAATTATCAATAACCAAGCACTAACCACCCAATTATCAACAACCAAGCGCTAACCACCCAATTATCAACAACCAAGCACTAACCATCCAATTATTAATAACCAAACACTAACCACCCAATTATCAATAACCGAGCACTAACCACCCAATTATCAATAACCAAGCACTAACCACCCAATTATAAATAACCAAGCACTAACCACCCAATTTTCAACAGCCAACCACTAACTAATTAAATCCCTTTAAAAACAAATGTCTTCGTTGGATTTCAAACATAAGCTGGAAAGAATGCATTTCAAACGAGCAGATAATAGGCGAATCGAGTGAGTGAGTGAGTGAGTGAGTGAGTGAGTGAGTGAGTGAGTGAGTGAGTGAGTGAGTGAGTGAGTGAAGTGAAGTGAAGTGAAGTGAAGTGAAGTGAAGTGAAGTGAAGTGAGTGGTGAGTGAGTGAGTGAGTGAGTGAGTGAGTGAGTGAGTGAGTGAGTGAGTGAGTGAGTGAGTGAGTGAGTGAGTGAGTGAGTGAGTGAAGAAGTGAGTGAATGAAACACTAACCACCTAATTATCAATTCTCCTAATACCGAACCACTCAATTATTAATAACTCATCGACAACAAATAATTAACCAAAAAGTAAGATCTAATCATCCTATAACCACATGATAAACATTAGCAAAAAGCATCTAATAAACACTTAAAAGATAATGAAATGGCCATCGAAAACTTCTAATCAACAATAATTATAAATAATTATTTTAAAACGTATCAATCCATCCAATCACTAATAAAAGCATCTAATTAACAATAACTATCTAATAACTAACCAAGACCTATTCAACCAACAACCAGTAACATCCAAATAACATGCAATAAAATCTTCAAAGACATCCATGGAGTGTCCTGTCAACTGGAAGGTCATATTATGAGATCGATTAAATTTCTGTTTTTGATCATTAATTCCCAAATCAAAGTTCCGCATCTGTGATCAAGGACTAATTAAACATGGCTACTACAAGTTTATGATTTCCCCATCTTACGGATGCAAATCGCAGCTTTTATCTTGATGGCCTAGTACAATGGTTCTCAGTCTGTATTAAGCGGAGCACCCCCACCCCCCCCCCCCACCCACCCCCCCACCCCTTTATAGTGTGTTAGATTTTTTTGTGAGACAGACACGACGAAGAGCTAAATACATGTTTGGCTGATTATGAAACGTAGTAAGAGTTAAATACATGTTTGGCTGATTATGAAAGTAGTAAGAGTTAAATACATGTTTGGCTGGTTATGAAAGTAGTAAGAGTTAAATACATGTTTGGCTGGTTATGAAAGTAGTAAGAATTAAATACATGTTTGGCTGATTATGAAAGTAGTAAGAGTTAAATACATGTTTGGCTGGTTATGAAAGTAGTAAGAGTTAAATACATGTGTGGCTGGTTATGAAAGTAGTAAGAGTTAAATATATTTTTGGCTGATTATGAAACGTAGTAAGAGTTAAATACATGTTTGGCTGATTATGAAAGTAGTAAGAGTTAAATACATGTTTGGCTGGTTATGAAAGTAGTAAGAGTTAAATACATGTTTGGCTGGTTATGAAAGTAGTAAGAGTTAAATATATTTTTGGCTGGTTATGAAAGTAGTAAGAATTAAATACATGTTTGGCTGATTATGAAAGTAGTAAGAATTAAATACATGTTTGGTTGGTTATGAAAGTAGTAAGAATTAAATACATGTTTGGCTGATTATGAAAGTATTAAGAATTAAATACATGTTTGGCTGGTTATGAAAGTAGTTAGAATTAAATACATGTTTGGCTGATTATGAAAGTAGTAAGAATTAAATACATGTTTGGCTGATTATGAAAGTAGTAAGAATTAAATACATGTTTGGCTGGTTATGAAAGTAGTAAGAATTAAATACATGTTTGGTTGGTTATGAAAGTAGTAAGAATTAAATACATGTTTGGCTGGTTATGAAAGTAGTTAGAATTAAATACATGTTTGGCTGATTATGAAAGTAGTAAGAATTAAATACATGTTTGGCTGATTATGAAAGTAGTAAGAATTAAATACATATTTGGTTGGTTATGAAAACTAGTAAGAGTTCGCTGAAAACGGCTAAAAAGTTGCCGAAAGTCTTCTTCTTCTTTGACCTTTCGAGCCGTAGCCGACCCATAGGGCATAAACCAAGATACTCCTTCTTTTATCTGAATTTTTGTTCTAGCAGTTTTCAATTCTTTTAAGGATATTTTATCAAATCTCGCCATTTGTCTCTGTTCTGTGCAAGCAGCTCTATCTCATTGAGGGAGCCGATTCCTGCTGCTTTTGCCACTCTCATCAATGCTCTTCTCAGTGTCTCTCTGGGTCTTCCTCTTTTTCTCTTATCTGTTGTTTCCCACATGAGGGCTTGCTTTGCTATTTGGTTGTTATTCTAAGCCGAAAGTCTTAGAGGATGACATATCTCAGGTAATAAAATTATACATTTATTGTTATGTGCGTTCTATTTCATACTCACAGATGACTGAAAACATACTGTTGCATATCGTCGGTGGTAAACGCCAGATGTTCTTTAGCAATTGCCCCCATATGTGGAGGTGGAGTTAAAATCTCCAATTGTCTTGGAGACTTATTACACAATTGATTGTTTACACAATTCTAAGATCCAAACTAGAATTTTTAGAGTGTGGATTTTCTGATAAAACTGACCCGAAAAGTGTTTCTAACGGATCTATATATATATATATATATATATATATGAAAAGTTGAGTAAATTGTTCTATTCATGGAGGAGGACATGATCAGATAAGTACTTTTAAAATGTAACCAGATAAAAATGTATAGTCTGACCGTAAAAGATAGCATGTGACACCTAGCGATCTAGCACGTGGGGAAACATCTCCGGGCTACTCTCAACGTGTATTTTTAAGTTAAGCCCTTAACTTAAGACTGACTCGGCAGGTCGGTAAAGGATAAACGTTTTATGCTCAAAGAAATTACAGAAAATGGAGATAGGCCACAAATATAAAGTAGCAAAACATAACACTAGGCCACAAATATAAAGTAGCAAAACATAACACAACGAGCCGTAAAAAAAAACGTTGCGAGAACACCAGACCCAAGGGCCGACCACGAAAAAGACGGATAGACGGAATATTAGAAGCACTAGGAAACCTAAAAGCAGCAGAGGCGAACAGAAGAGCAAAAGACCGCAAATTATATTTCCCCTAGTCGCTGAAAGGCAAATGAGGAAGGAAAGAAGAAGAAGTAAAAGAGTATTTATATCTTCCGTCTAATTTATCTTTGAAGAGTTCCGAAGGAACGACAAAAGACCAGACATATGCAACGGAAGTTGGGATGCAGGAAATGCCAAAAGATTAGGAAAACGGACAATCGTCGCTCTCAGCTGCATTAGAGTGTCCCTCCTCTTTTTCTGTCTAAGTTAACTTCAGTAGCTTAGAGATTTTCTGATCACACTGTGTAGCTTGAATCTATCAAATTATATGTAGCATGCATAATAGTCACGTTCAAGGAATGCTCCCATGAATATCAAGAGCGGACTGACAGGGGTTCCCAAACTTTCATGAGTGCACGAAGAATATTTGGTTGTTTCATGGACTGAAAGTTTGTCAAAGCTGTTAAGTGCTACAAGCACGAAAGAGCGAGTAGTAAGTCCCAGTTAGTCACTGATTTAAGAACCTATTCAACAACGTTAACGGCAAGTCACGGGGATCAGGCTACACAGTGATAAGAGAATGGTGCTGACTTTGCGCAGCTGTATCTTCAATAAAATAACAAAGCAAATAGAAGCAACGAAGATCTAGAAACATGTGAAGACGTAACCTTCAGAGCGATCACAAAGATAAAACAAGTTTGGTGAATGGACGAAAAATGACGGGAATGAGTTGTTAACGTTAACAAAGTGAGACTGACATTTCAATAAAAAGAGATATCCAGGGTGAGTTTCGGCTACAAGAGAGAGACTGAGGATGAGTTTTTGACACTAACGAGATGATAAGCAGGTGCTTCGGGGCAACAAAGAGATACTCAATGGGCTAGAATTTGTTGAACAATCGTTGAAAATGTGGCACACAAACACAATATGTATTGTCGTAAAATATTTGATGGCTCCGCGTCAGAGAAGTGGGGGCGCGATATCTCAGTGGTTAGTGAACTTGACTATTTTTGTAGTCCAGTAGAAAGTAAAGCGGCACGGACGTAATACCGACCACACATTACCCAAAAAAACATAAGCCGAAAGTCTGTAAAGATTATGGTCACTAACACCATATTCTCTATACGATACTTGGCGTGATGGGAATCTTTGCTTTTACTTACATCGAAAATCATCAAAAATACTTTCAGAAATAATTCAGTGACAAGCAGTAACATTAAAAAGTTATCGAATTAACAACATTCCGATCGAGAAAGCGTATCAGTTGGCAAAGGAAGGTGCAACAGGCACACAACTAGATGCACCGGTTAAATATCATCATAAGAAACAGATAATCAAATCAATGAGAAGACCACAAGCCCCAAATCAGGATGTCTTTCATAATATGAATAGATGTGAACAATTTATCATTATACGCCTTAGAACAGGACACAATCGACTCCACAGTCACATGTATAAAAAATTCAAGATCAATACCTCAACTACATGTACATGTGGTAAGGCCTGACGGAAGTCCACTCATTAATAAGAACAAAATGAACAGACAAGTAACCATAAAACATGGTTAAAAAGATCAACTTGATAATGCTCACAATACAGTAATATGAAATGTAAATGAATAAGGTTTAAATGCATTATTGTCAAGAGAGAGAAACACAATAGACAAAATCAATGGCTCTATATGTACAGTGTACATTTGCTACATACACTAACCATATTATGGTTTTTGTTTGCCTAGTAGCAAGTTCACAAATTATATTGACTTCACTAAATCATCACAAATGTGTTTGTTTGGTGTTTAATTTATATGACATGTTGAATCTATATTTAATTTTTATATGATATGTTGAATCTATATTTAATTTTTATATGATATGTTGAATCTATATTTAATTTTTATATGATATGTTGAATCTATATTTAATTTGTATATGATATGTTGAATCTATATTTAATTTTTATATGATATGTTGAATGTATATTTAATTTTTATATGATATGTTGAATCTATATTTAATTTGTATATGATATGTTGAATCTATATTTAATTTTTATATGATATGTTGAATCTATATTTAATTTTTATATGATATGTTGAATCTATATGAATATGTTGAATACGACGATCATCATTTTCAAGAGGACGTAAACTTCCGGTATGTGGTGGACAGGCGGCAGGAACCATTGAAGGCTATGCATGAAAAGTGTTCCTTGTTGCAGTTTCCTCATATTCCAAGTCCGGCTTGTTGCAGGAGCTACTGAGTTAAGTGCTATGTGCACACTGTGAGCTGTGTGTTTCATCCGTTTTGATCATGTTCTGATATTCCAATTGTTTGCGATGAATGATGATATCGTGTGACAGGGAACAGTTGGCTGTGTTCACTTTTTGTGCGGTTTCGCCTTATGTCTTTTGGCATGTGCTGAGACTGCTACGATGGGACCTCCAGTTACCTTTCTTTGTTTGGGAGATGATATATTAATTCGGACGATTACGCTGACACGGGCGGTTGAGCAATTATGGATTTTAATTTGTTTGCAGGGATACCGGGGCCTTCCATAACCAAATAACACATCCTGAACAACATCTTCGATGTGTAGGGATAGATATTATTATGAAATTCAATGAATAATGATTTTCATGATTAATTTTTGGTTAATAGATCGCTATTGATTGGTTTCTGGATAATAATATTGGTTGACCGATCATATGATGTTATTAGCAGGCATCTATTAAGGATAGCACACTACTACAAAGTCCATATCTATTAAGGATAGCACACTAGTACAAAGTCCATATCTATTAAGGATAGCACACTACTACAAACAGCACGGGCGTAATACCGACCACATTACCCCAAAAATCATGTGCTGAAGGTCTGTAAAATATAGGGTCACTAACACCATATTTCCCTATACGCCACTTGGCGTGACGGGGTTACTTTACTTTACACTACTACAAAGTCCATATCTATTAAGGATAGCACACTACTACAAAGTCCATATCTATTAAGGATAGCACACTACTACAAAGTCCATATCTATTAAGGATAGCACACTAGTACAAAGTCCATATCTATTAAGGATAGCACACTACTACAAAGTCCATATCTATTAAGGATAGCACACTACTACAAAGTCCATATCTATTAAGGATAGCACACTACTACAAAGTCCATATCTATTAAGGATAGCACACTAGTACAAAGTCCGTATCTGTTAAGGATAGCACACTAGTACAAAGTCCATATCTATTAAGGATAGCACACTAGCACAAAGTCCATATCTATTAAGGATAGCACACTAGTACAAAGTCCATATCTATTAAGGATAACACACTAGTACAAAGTCCATATCTATTAAGGATAGCACACTAGTACAAAGTCCATATCTATTAAGGATAGAACACTAGTACAAACACACTACTACAAAGTCCATATCTATTAAGGATAGCACACTAGTACAAAGTCCATATCTATTAAGGATAGAACACTAGTACAAAGTCCATATCTATTAAGGATAGAACACTAGTACAAACACACTACTACAAATTCCATATCTAATAAGGATAGCACACTAGTACAAACACACTAGTACAAAGTCCATATCTATTAAGGATAGCACACTAGTACAAACACACTAGTACAAAGTCCATATCTATTAAGGATAGCACACTAGTACAAACACACTAGTACAAAGTCCATATCTATTAAGAACAGCAAGTATAAAGGTCACATCTATTAAGGATAGCAATACTAGTACAAAGTCCATATCTATTAATGATAGCACACTAGTACAAAGTCCATATCTATTAATGATAGCACACTAGTACAAAGTCCATATCTATTAATGATAGCACACTAGTACAAAGTCCATATCTATTAAGGATAGCAACACTAGTACAAAGTCCATATCTATTAATGATAGCACACTAGTACAAAGTCCATATCTATTAATGATAGCACACTAGTACAAAGTCCATATCTATTAAGGATAGCAACACTAGTACAAAGTCCATATCTATTAATGATAGCACACTAGTACAAAGTCCATATCTATTAAGGATAGCACACTAGTACAAAGTCCATATCTATTAATGATAGCACACTAGTACAAAGTCCATATCTATTAATGATAGCACACTAGTACAAAGTCCATATCTATTAATGATAGCACACTAGTACAAAGTCCATATCTATTAATGATAGCACACTAGTACAAAGTCCATATCTATTAATGATAGCAACACTAGTACAAAGTCCATATCTATTAATGATAGCACACTAGTACAAAGTCCATATCTATTAATGATAGCACACTAGTACAAAGTCCATATCTATTAAGGATAGCAACAGTCTAGTTCATCTTGAAGCTGCATTGCTTTCCACGGTTTAACGACCTCCACTCTATGCCTGGAGTTCTCTTTCAATTCTTTGACAATGGTAAAGGGCACAGTGGCCAAGCTATTTTGAAGAACGTTTTTTTATGTCGACACAAAATCCATTTTCAAACTTTGTTTTGTACTCCACTATCTGGGATTTCTTAATCACACCTTCTCCATCACCATAATTGCTGTGTAGACTTCTGCCTAGATCCTTGACGACTGATTCTACGGCTGCATATGCCAGGTACTGGCTGCGCTGTTTGTCCAAGTAATTCGCAAGTTCTGCATATGGATGCCATACTACAATGTGTCTAATTTGTTGTAAAAATTTTTAAAAAATGGTATGTTAGAAGCTTTACGTGATAAGTGGACGACACAGACTAAACAACGTTTCGGCCCAATAGGCCTTCAGCAGGAACAAACAAGAAAGAAACAAGAAAAACACACACAAAAAACTAATCTAATAACGAAAAATTCAAAACAAAAAAATTCGAAATATGTTAAAGACGTAAAGATTCTAACATACCATTTTTTTGTATTTTTTAATTTTTCCTCATATTCAGCTTTACTGCAGCTTCGCATTTTTATGCATTCATTTGCATTTCTTTTCCTTAACCCCTAATTTGTTATGCCGTTTGACTGCAATTCCTAAATAGTCTGTAGAAGACATAACTCATGGCGCCAGACAGAGCGCTGCTCACACAGAGAACAAAAGTGTACGCGGTGCTATTGTAATCGACCAAAATGACAATAACAATATTTCAGGATGTGTTTGTACTGTTAATAATAGCACGTTACGAATAAACATATGAGTAGTGTATGTGTGGCTAAATGCGCGCACATGAACGTGTTTGACAAATCTTCGATTACATCTTTCCTTCCACGTTTGCCTTTCAGGTTCGAGGGAAGCTAAAGTCTGAGCTCTTTAGCTCTGTTGTTGACCTCTCCTGCTCTTATATTTCCTAGATCTCTAATACTCCATAAATCCGTCTTCCCCTTTGATATAGTAAAGTTAAAAAGTAAAGAGCCCCCGTCACGCCAAGTGGCGTATAGGGAATATGGTGTTAGTGACCATAATTTTTACAGACCTTCGGCACAAGATTTTTGGGGTAATGTGGTCGGTATTACGCCCGTGCCGCTTTACATTCCCAGAAAAAATCCGGTACCCATTAAAGGCTGGGTGAACCCGAAAGCCGTTGATCAGGATCGAACCCTACCTCTTGTCCTTTGTAGTCCAGTTCACTAACCCCTGAGCTATCGCGGCTCCCTTTGATATAGTATTTTGGTAGTATTTGCTATTTGATTCATTATACGACATTTAGTTCTCTCCGAAATTAGCAAAACTATATTTTTTCTCGTATCTCCTACATGTTCAACAACGGCTATTTTTCCTAGTTTATTTTTGTTACCTTAACTGATAACGTCTCACCTGAGTCTCAAGTTGTTTTCTGTCACAGATTTAACATATATCCGAGGTTGTACTAGAGCCCAGCACCAGGTTCCGACACTCGTTGCACAACTTTGGAGTGAAAACATTTCTTCTTAGTACATGTATTTCCGTTCGGCAGCTTTATATCTCTAGCGAAATCGAAAGGAACGGAATTTCGTGTGAATATCATTTTTTTCCCAATGTTTCACACCGGCAGCCGTATGCTCATGCGTCCCTCGCCATACAGGCAGATATTCACCGACTGTAGAAGCACTATCATGTGTTATCGTCGAGAGATTTATCGTTTTGTGTAGGTTTTTCTCTTTTAATTTTTCATGACAATGATCATGTTTAGCCTTCTCTTTCCGATTTTCAACTGCCAAGGATTTTTTAACGTGCGCAGAATGCACACGAGACTTTCTGTTTTTATTTTATCTATCTTCTATTTTTATTTTGTACTGTTATTCGTGAGGGCTAGACATTGAATCTCACTACCTAAAGACCATGGGAGAATTATTGAGTTATTAGCTGGTCATCATCATTGCACTCCGAACATGTCCATAGGTGCTGAGATCCCCTCTTCAGCATGTCTCGCTGTGTCCAGCGACTGGCGACTCCAGATCCGCGAGAGTAAAGACAAGGAAGAGTAAAGACAAGGGAGATTAAAGACAAGGAAGAGTAAAGACAAGGAAGAGTAAAGACATGGAAGAGTAAAGACAAGGAAGAGTAAAGACATGGGAGAGTAAAGACAAGGAAGAGTAAAGACATGGGAGAGTAAAGACAAGGGAGAGTAAAGACAAGGAAGAGTAAAGACAAGGAAGAGTAAAGACAAGGGAGAGTAAAGACAAGGGAGAGTAAAGATAAGGACGAGTAAAGACAAGGGAGAGTAAAGACAAGGAAGAGTAAAGATAAGGACGAGTAAAGACAAGGAAGAGTAAAGACAAGGGAGAGTAAAGACGAGGGAGAGTAAAGACAAGGGAGAGTAAAGACAAGGGAGAGTAAAGACAAGGGAGAGTAAACACAAGGGAGAGTAAAGACAAGGAAGAGTAAAGACAAGGAAGAGTAAAGACAAGGGAGAGTAAAGACAAGGGAGAGTAAAGACAAGGGAGAGTAAAGACGAGGGAGAGTAAAGACAAGGGAGAGTAAAGACAAGGACGAGTAAAGATAAGGGAGAGTAAAGACAAGGGAGAGTAAAGACAAGGGAGTGTAAAATCACGAAGAAAACACAGATCCGATTTTCGATCAAATTTACACCGCCTGTGAGATTCGAACCCTGAACCTTCTTTACAGAAGCCGACGCCATTACCCCTATACTAACCAACATCCTCCCTCCCCCAACTCAGTGTAGGCAGTGAAAAACATTAATAATCTTACACATAAAGATGTGGATTTATAGAAGAATAGGTAAAATTGGATGGAAAGAAAAAAAAAACAACGAAGTTTTAAAACAACTAAAAATAAAAAGAGAACTAATAAATACAATTCAGAATAGACAAATGAAATTTTTAGGGCATATTCAAAGACACAACAACCTAATAAAAGTAATATTGGAAGGGAAAATGCAAGGTAAAAGTGGCAGAGGTTGACCAGGGGACTAACATGGACGAGTAACATCAAAAGATGGACAAGTCAGTCAACCTATGACAATCTGCACCATCAAAGCAAGAGACAGCGTGGAATGGCGCTCCATGGTAGCCAACTTTCGTTGGGAAGACAGCACTTAATGATGATGATGATGATGACACACAAAAGCAAATTTGACAGGTTTGTGACACAAAAATGACAGCGATTACGAGTTTATTGTCAGTTTATCATTCTAGAGATGATTCTGTGTTGTCAGGAGTGAGTAGTTCAGTAAGGATTGGGAATCACTGGTTTTGATGATGTGTTCCTAGTTGTAATGAAAATATATCTCTGCTCCGGATCTAATTTCTTATCTCGAAAATCAAATACGCCTTTTTGTAGCCCGCACAAGCATAAAACGATGTATGTACACGTGTGGGAGAGTTTGTATTTCAAGTTTATTTCATGGAAATTGTGTTTATTAAGAGGGTTATTTCATCTACATAGTTGGTACAGGATCGATCCGGTATTATTTTAGTATTTACTTAAAACATAAAGTTACTTGATTCTTTTAAAACGTCAGGGCTTTAATGTATCTACTTTTATGTTATTTTTATGTTTACTTCATGGCGTTGTTATTTCTACTATCAAGTTAATTATAATTTTTATCACGTCATTGTTATTTCTACGTTCAGATTAATTTTATATCTACTTCAAGGCATCACTATTTCTATTTTCAAGTTAATTATAACTTTATTTCATGTAATTGTTATTTCTACGTTCAGATTAATTTTATATCTACTTCAAGGCATCACTATTTCTATTTTCAAGTTAATTATAACTTTATTTCATGTAATTGTTATTTCTACGTTCAGATTAATTTTATATACACTTCAGGGTATTGCTATTTCTATTTTCATGCTAATTATATGATCACTGTAGGTATGATGAGAAGCCGCTGTAACTGGTCTCATTAAGAGTACATGTGCAATTCTCAAATATAGTGAATTGCCTTCGACGTGTCTTCATTACAAAACATTTGAAAATGGGTACCATGGTGGTAAATAAAATAGAGAAGCATGGAGTGACATCGACAATATTAGTCGTAATTTGTGCCGCTCTTCGTTTAATAATATGGACGTAAACACGTGAACAGCAATAGCTCAGTGGTTAGTGAACTAGACTACAAAGGACAAGAGGTAGGGTTCGATCCCAACCGACGGGCTCCGGTTCACCCAGCATTTAATAAGTACCGGATCTTTTTTATGGGAAAGCAAAGCGGCACAGGCGTTATACCGACCACATTACCACAAAAATCATGTGCTGAAGGTCTGTAAAATCATGTGCTGAAGGTCTGTAAAAAAGGTCACTAACACCATATTCCCTAAACGCCACTTGGCGTGACGGGGGTACTTTTCTTTTTTTAAACACGTAGACACATATCCCATAAGTTTCGAGGCGTAAAGGAAAACCTTATCCTTTATGATGTTTGCAAGACACGTGTGGGAGAATGTGGGGGACTTGAACGTTTAGAGACACGGTCACTTTCAGTTAGTGCCGGTGGACTCACACACTCCATGCATGCGATGACATGATGACATCTGGAGAACGTTTCATAATATAAAAAAAAACAGAGAAAAAAAAGTTAAGAGCCCCCGTCACGCCAGTGGCGTATATGGAATATGGTGTTAGTGACAATAAATTTTACTGACCTTTAGCACATGATTTTTGGGGTAATGTGGTCGGTATTACGCCCGTACCGCTTTACTTTCCCAGAAAAAAAATCCGGTACCCATTTAAGGCTGGGTGAACCCAAAACCGTCGGTTGGGATCGAACCCTACCCCTTGTACTTTGTAGTCCAGTTCTCTAACCACTGAGCTATCGCGGCTCCAACGTTTCATAATGGTGTTCTACAATTAGGACATCAGGATGGCGAAGAAGCAATGGAAAATGTGGATCACCTTGAGAGGTGAGTACGTAGAGATTGACTGAAAGACACACTAATGTTCAAAGTACATTGATTACTTCCAACTAAAGTGTAACATTTTTTTGACCGCACTTGTAAAAGTCACATAAACTGTCAGAAATTCTTCTTTTTTCAACTTCTTCTAACGTCCGTTAAGTGGATGTATGTGCGCTGTGTCGCTAGTTTACTGCAAGTTAGCTCTATATGCGCCTTTCGGCCCGGCACATCCCTCTTTGCCATGAGTAGATTTTTCCTACAATTTTTTCGTACAATTTTGCTAGTGAAGCAGTTAATTTGATCTATTTTTTTGGGCTTGTACAATCCAAGGTTTTTTTTGAACGTGCGCAAATAGGACACGGGACCTCCCGTTTTTTACCATTATCTGAGAGGGCTAGACATCGAATATAACTACCAAGGGGAGGGTACAGCCACGAAGAAATCAGGGATTCGAATTGAAAAATTGCCCACCGCCTATGGCACGATTTAAACCCAAGACCATACTGTACAGATTCGATGTCTTACCTCTTGACCACTGAGTCCTTCATCTTGATTTCACTTTTGAAACACAAGAAACGAAAGTAAAGACATAGCAATAGGTTCATAAAATATGGTTATGGTTAGTCGTTTTAACATATGGATGTGAATCATGGGCAATAGACCAACATACAAAGAAAATCACTGGATGCTGTAGAAATGTGGTTTTACAGAAGAATGTTGAGAGTACCATGAACAGCTAAAAAAAGTAATGAAAACGTTCTGATAAGGCCAAAGAAAAAAGAGAGCTAATTTCCAATATTAGGAAGAAACAATCATCATTTTTTGGCCATGTAACGAGAAGAGAACAACTGGAATATATTGTAACAACTACGAAAATTGAGGGGCGAAGAGATAGATGGCATCAAAGAGAAAAGATACCAATCAGCTTAAGAGAATGTCTTGGCAGAAGGTCAACAAAAGAAATGATTAATAACTGTCGTGATCGAAAGTTGTGGAGAGATATGATCACCTACGCCAGCAGGCCCGGTACTTGATGATGATGATGATGATGATGATTAGTCGAAGGCCCCGGTATCATTTTCGAACGAAATAAAATCGATAATTTCTCAACCGCCAGTGAAATCATCAGAATTAAAAACATCTCATTCAAGGATCCAAACAAAGAAAGGCATCATAGTAGCATGGCAAACTTAAGGACGGCTAGAGACCAAAGTGCAGACCAGTCCTTTGATATAAGGATGTTTGCAGACCAGTCCTTAGATATAAGGATGTTTGCAGACCAGTCCTTTGATATAAGAATGTTTGCAGACAAGTCCTTAGATATAAGGATGTTTGCAGACCAGTCCTTAGATATAAGGATGTTTGCAGACCAGTCCTTTGATATAAGAATGTTTGCAGACAAGTCCTTAGATATAAGGATGTTTGCAGACCAGTCCTTAAGAATGTTTGCAGACCAGTCCTTAGATATAAGGATGTTTGCAGACCAGTCCTTAGATATAAGGATGTTTGCAGACCTTCCTTGAGCGATTTCTCTATTGATGAAAGAAACTGGGACAATCTGGCTGCAGATCGTAGCACATGGAAACAAAAATAAAAATAGAACAGCAACTTTTGAGGCATTCTTCTTCTTCCTCTACTTTTCAGCTCCCTGTGAAGCATAGGTCTTCAACAAACACTTTCCAAGTCGTTTTGTTTTTTGCCATTCTTTCTAGTTCATTCCATGTCTTCCCAATCATCTTCATCTCTGCTTCCATCTGTCTTCTCCAAAAATATTTTGGTCTTCCTCTTTGCCTTTTTCCTTAAGGATTCCAAAAAAGACCTTGCTGTGTAATAGTTGGCTTCCTCAGTGTGTGTCCTATCCATATCCATCGACTTCGTTGTTTCTCTTTATCCACAGGTATTTGAATGGTACATTTCCATAATTCTATGTTAATGATTTTGTCCTGCTATTTCCATAATTTTATTCAGCACAACCATTCTTTAATTATGGTTGTGGTTATGGAAGACCCCGGTATCACTGTAAACGAATTAAAATCCATAATTGCTCAACCGCCCGTGCCAGTGGAATCACCCGAATTACTATCTCATCTCCCAAATAAAGAAAGGTAGCTGTAGTCCCCATCACAGCAGTATCAGCACACGCCAAAAGACATAAGGCTAAACCGCACAGAAAGTGAACACAGCCATCTGTTCCCCATCATACGATATCATCATTCATCTTAAACAATTGGAATATCGAAACATGATCAAAATGGATGAGACACACAGCTCACAGTGTGCACAGAGCACTTAACTCAGTAGCTCCTGCAACAAGCCGGATTCATTAATTAAGGTGTGTATCTACATGATTGTCGTTTTTTTTTTTTACTCTCCATGTTTCACAGCCATACAATAGGACTGACTTAACATTGAAGTTGACCATTTTAATTTTTACATTTAACCTAATTTCTTTGGGTTTCCAAATGATTCCTAGCGCAACGAATGCTCATCTTGCTTTTTATATCCTTGGGAGGCAGTGCCGATATCATATTCAGAAGACAAAAGGCGCAGGAGAAAGTGAAAAAAAAGGCCAGGCACCACAAATACATCTTGTTCATACTGTGGACGATCTGTCTATGTAAAATTTATCCGATTCAGCCACGAGAGAAGCTGTTCAGGAAAGCAGCATCCAGCATAAGACACTAATATTTTACCAAGCAACTGACATCATAATTCCTTGCTACCACTCGTCTGTGGCCATATATAATAGGTTTAATGATTGTCTATCGCTTCGGGGTTTTCCCTTTCAAATAAATAATTGGGTATTTCCGATTAATATTTCCTCTTTAAAGCTATATTATCAAACTATGCACTGGGCCACTGGCGCATAACACAGTGCAACGTATTAACGGGTGTTCAATCAGAGTGGATCCGACACACTCTAATTGTGATGTTCTGTCTGTGGGGGCGATCAACACACTTAGCCTGACAGCTGACTTCATGTGAGAGTCTGGGATCCTACTCTGATTGAGTCCTGAACGCAGAGAGAGAGAGAGAGAGAAACACTTGAAAAATATACTTTCTGAATTGTTATAACATAACTTATAAGAATCACAACGTGCAATACGGACTATGTCATAAGGCAAGAGTCAACAATCTGTTGGATCAATAACTTTGCAACCTCCGACGAGATAATAAAAGCAATACAATCATCGATCCATTTAAAAAGTGGATTGATAAATTATATGTGGAACACACTAAGACGAACATAACAAATGCAAATTAGGAACATTGTTACTTCATTGGGTTTTTTTTTTTCCAGATCGCGTGCAGCTCTATTCAGCTCACCTTGACATTCCCAACAGCTACCAAATCATGACACAGGGACTGACAAATTGACAATAACTTGCCGACTAAGTTCAAATTTATGACTATTCCCGATTTGTCATTAAACCAGCGAGAATGACACAAGCTTTTAAACTGTCAGGAATCCCGTAAAGAACGATTGAAGGCAAAGCCAAGTGTTTCTATGGTTATTGTAGCTATTGTGGAGTTATCTTTATTATTCTGTATCTTTGTGGAGTTGCGTTAATAATGTCTCTTTGTTGAGTTGCGTTTATTCGTCTCTTTGTATAGCTTCCTTTATTCGTTTCTTAATGGAATTGCCTTAATTATATCTTTTTGTGGAGTTCTCTAAATTCTGCCTCTTTGTGGAATTGTCTAAATCCTGTCTCTCTGTGGCGTTGCCTTAAGTCTTTCTCTTTGTGTACATGGCTTAATTCTTTCACTTTGTAGAGCCGCGTTAATTATGTCTCTTTGTGGAGTTGCCTTTAATTCGTTCTCTTTGTGGAGTTGTCGTAATTCTGTCTCTTTGTGGAGTTGTCGTAATTATGTCTCTTTGTGGAGTTGTCGTAATTATGTCTCTTTGTGGGGTTGCCTTAATTTTGTCTCTTTGTGGAGTTGTCGTAATTATGTCTCTTTGTGGGGTTGCCTTAATTTTGTCTCTTTGTGGAGTTGTCGTAATTATGTCTCTTTGTGGGGTTGCCTTAATTTTGTCTCTTTGTGGAGTTGCCTTACTTCGTTCTCTTTGTGGAGTTGTCATAATTCTGTCTCTTTGTGGATTTGCCTTAATTCTTTTAATAAGCTGCCTTTATGAATTAAAGGAATATGATATCTTGCAGACATCTTTTATTTTTACTACAAAATAATCGAATACCATTGCCTAATGTCAAATTCTATTTTAAAAAAAAAACATCTTGCTAGAGATTTTAACTTGTTTCAAAGTAAACAAGTGTCTAAATAAGCAAGTAGAAACAAAAACTCGGTGACCGTCGTCAGCGGTACAGTCGACAGGACACTTGGTAATTTTACAAAAAGTCAGCCGTACAGTCGACAGCACACTATGTAATTTTTCCAAAAAGATAGCCGTAATGTCGACAGGACACTTGGTAATTTTACAAAAAGATAGCCGTACAGTCGACAGGACACTGGTAATTTTACAAAAAGATAGCCGTACAGTCGACAGGACACTGGTAATTTTACAAAAAGATAGCCGTACAGTCGACAGGACACTGGTAATTTTACCAAAAAGTCAGCCGTACAGTTGACAGTACACTGGTAATTTTACAAAAAGTCAGCCGTACAATCGACAGGACACTGGTAATTTTACAAAAAAGTCAGCCGTACAGTCGACAGGACACTGGTAATTTTACAAAAAGTCAGCATTACAGTCGACAGTACACTGGTAATTTTACAAAAATTCAGCCGTACAGTCGACAGGACACTGGTAATTTTACAAAAAAGTCAGCCGTACAGTCGACAGGACACTGGTAATTTTACAAAAAGTCAGCATTACAGTCGACAGTACACTGGTAATTTTACAAAATTCAGCCGTACAGTCGACAGGACACTGGTAATTTTACAAAAAAGTCAGCCGTACAGTCCACCCAGCATTGGTAGTTAAAGTGTTAATTATGTCTCTGTGGGGTTTTCATTGTCTCTCTTTTATTAAGATGAAAAAACAAACATTCGTATCTGAGACTAATATTCACAAGCCTTGACCCGGTAATGAAAATATTTTTAGAACATAATTTGGATTCAAGAAGCGGGCGGCGTGTTAGTTGATATCGACATATCACCGACCGCTTTCATCAGAATTGGTGAACCATAAAAGATAAAGATCTTACTCCTCCTCCAAGCTGTGGCACTGGAAACAGACTAACCGGTCGGAGGTAGTGGGCGATTAGTGTAGATGTCGGAGTTTGGTTATCTACACATCTACCGACAATTTGGAAGCGGACAACAACGAAAAGTAACCGGCGAGCCACCGAAACTGAAAAGGACGAGTTAACAAATCTGATATTGTTACTTGCAGGTGTTTAAAGGAGGATGCAACGATATATTTTTTTCTATAGAATACACAAAACAATCACGATAACTTAATGATCAGTGAACTGGACTACTATGGACAAAAGGTCGGGTTCGATCCTGATCGACGGCTTCCGGGTTCACCCAGCCTTAAATAGTTAACGAGTTTTTTTCAAGGAAGATAAAGCAGCACGAAGTAATAACTAATAGTACCAAGAAAAAGAGTTCTTAAATGTTATGGAAAGCCAGTCTTAACATATGGATGTGAATCATGGACAACAGGACAAGCGACAAGAAAATCAGTAGAATCTGTAGAAATGTTGTTTTACAGAAGAATGTTGAGAATACCACGGACAGCTAAGAAAAATAATGAAAATGTACTGAAAGATGTCAAAGCAAAAAGAGAATTAATTTCAAATATCAGGAAGAAACAATCATCATTTTTTGGCCATGTAATGAGAAGAGAACAACTGGAATATATTGTAACAACTGGGAAAATTGAGGGACGAAGAAATAGTGGGAAGCAAAGAGAAAAAATAACAGAGCTTTAGAGAATGGCTTGTCAGTAGGTCAACAACAGAAATGATAAATAACTGTCGCGATCGAAAGTTGTAGTGAGACATGATCACCTACGCCAGCAGGCCCGGTACTTGATAATGATGATGATGATAATGATGATGATGAAAGCAGCACGGGCGTAATACCGACCACTTTACCCCAAAAATCATGTGGCTAAGGTCTGTAGAAGTTATGGTCACTAACACCATATTCCCTATACGCCACTTGGCGTGATGAGGATCTTTACTTTTTTTTTTTTTTTTTTTTTTTTGTTAAACACTAGAGAATCATTCATAAATATAGGGTTGCGCATTCCAAAAATATGGCCATTAACACTATAGCCCATCTCACTTAAAATGGAGTATGAATTCGTATGGTACATTTTTTTTAATAATATACTTCAAATTGAACTATTATTGCTGTCCTACTTCCGTTTTCAAAGTATGTGTTTATATATTCACTTGTGGATTCTAAACTTTGTATTTAGTAAAACAATATCCTTATTCAAATCCACGGCTCCATAATACCTATATTCGTATTATTCACGCTCCTTCGTGCTGAGTATTTATAACTTATATTCATGCTCTGTTTACATTAATATTATTTTAATTTTATTCCACTCAAGTAACAATAAACGCGTTTATATAGTATCAAGTAAATGGTATTCTATTTGTGTTTTATTATATATTATATTCATAAATTATTCCGAAAGTTATTCAGGTTTGTTCATTAATCATAGTTGCATTCATTAATAATCATAGTCATGTAATTAAAGGCATTCAAGCGCTATTTGTTAATCTATGCACACAGCATCTCGGTGACTGAAATCGTATATTCCAGTTAAATTATCTTTTAATATATCTTACGTTGTTAGATGGAAAGCGACTGGTTTTTGTTTCAGTGGTTTTCGTGTTTACTTTAATAGGGATCATAAATAAAGCAGAAATAGATTCAAGATGTATCAAAGCTTGTCAAATCATTGGACAGCTATCACCACTATTGTCCAACCAGGGAATAACTCAAGAGGCAAAAATGGGCATGTACAATACAATTTGCATCCCAATGTTGTGCTACCATTGACAGTACTGAACTCTAGATGCAAGAAGAATAAGAAAATAACCTCTCCTGAGATGAAATGTGTTGGACGAATGACAGAAAACAGCCTGAGAGGCAAGATCAGAAATGAAGAACTAAGAAAAAAGCTAGGAATAGCCCCCGTCATAGAATATATAAAGGGAACCGCGATAGTTCAATGGTTAGTGAACAGGACTATAAAGGACTAGAGGTAGGGTTCGATCCCAACCGACGGCTTCGGGTTCACCCAGCCTTAAATGGATACCTGATTTTTTTTCTGGGAAAGTAAAGCGGCACGGGCGCAATACCGACCACATGACCCCAAAAACCATGTGCTGAAGGTCTGTAAAATTTATGGTCACTAACACTATATTGCCTATACGCCACTTGGCGTGACGGGGCTCTTTACTTTTTTTTTTTTTAAACTTATAGAATATATAAAGAAACAACAGATAAAATAGTTTGCCCATGTGACAAAGCAGAGTTATCAAAATACAACACAAAAAGAGCTCTCAACAAACATTGCGAGAATACCAGCCCCAAGGGTCGACAATGAAAAAGATGGATCGATGGAATATTAGAAGCACAAGGAAACATAACAGCAGCAGAGGCGAACAGGAGAGCGAAAGACCGCAAATTATATCTCCCCTCGACGCTGAAATGCAAATGAGGAAGGAAAGTAGAAGATAAATATAGCGCCAATAACGTTGAGAATAGTAGGTTCGATTGTTGATCAAAATGGTTGTGGTTTAAATGCTGCTGGCATTCTTTAGTAAAGCCAGTTCAAATAATATGTGCGTTACAGATAATCATCATCATCAAGTACCGTGCCTACTAGCGTAGGTGGTCATGTCTCTCCACAACTTTTGATCTCGACAGCTATTTATCATTTCTGTTGTTGACCTTCTGCCCAGATATTCTCTTAAGCTGTCCTATATCTTTTCTCTTTATCTCTTCGTTCTTCAATTTTCCCTGTTGTTACAATATATTCTAGTTGTTCCCTTCTCGTTACATGACCAAAAAATGATGATTGTTTCTTCCTAATGTTGGAAATTAGCTCTCTTTTTGCTTAGGCCTCTTTCAGAACGTTTCATTACTTTTCTTAGCTATCCATGGTATTCTCAACACTCTTCTGCAAAACTAAATTTTTATAGCCTTCATTGATTTTATTGTCTGTTGCCCTATTGTCCATGATTCACATCCATATTTGGGTTACTGATAATATGAAAGTATTAACTGCGAGGATGTGCACTTGCACGTTTACATACATATGCTATTGTATTGTAACTCTGAAGGAGGAGCATGATATTTTTGGCAAACAAGTGGTGACATTAAAGTCCACCAGCAATTGGACTGAGAAGAGTCAGCGACTCAAAGCTGACGGTTCGTGTGAAGATAAGATAAGCGAACAGCGGAGCTAATCAAGATATACTCATCTCCCAATTGTAGTACTAGGTGTCCGATTAACCAAGTGAGTGGGGATCAGGCAGGGAAGGATTCCCGATACTCACAAATGTCGTATTGATGAAACGTTTGATCGAAAACAGAAAGCTCTGCCACAAACCACAACACAACACAACACAACACAACACAACACAACACAACACAACACAACACAACACAACACAACACAACACAACACAACACAACACATCACAACACAACACAACACAACACAACACAACACAACACAACACAACACAACACAACACAACACAACACATCACAACACAACACAACACAACACAACACAACACAACACAACACAACACAACTGCGTTCACTTAACGTCCTTCTAAATGAGGACGATGAAGTGGAGTTGTCGTTCGTTGAATGTCTTCATTAAAGGAAGAAATAGGATAGGATCGAGGTAAGAAAGGTTAATCTGGGAAAACTGCTCTCTTGGAAAAGACATCCATGAAAGCAAAGAATGACAACCATGATATCAAAGTAAAACGACCAGGAAAACAAAGTAAAACGACAGTGAAAGCAAAGTAAAAGACCACGAAAACAAAGTAAAACGGCAATGAAAGTAAAGGAAAACGACCATGAGAGCAAAGTAAAACGACCGTAAAATCAAAGTAAAACGGTAATGAAAGCAAAATGCTGTCTTACAGAGAGATCAAAGGATAACAAAAATATAGGGAAACGGTCACAAACCATGCGCACTAAACCTGTGTGCACGAAACGCAGAGATCAGATCACGCCTCGGTTTTCTATTAAGCGCCTGGAGATCGTTAATGGTGTTATTGATTTTCTTCCACTTCATCATCCGCCCTTAAAAAGACTTGAAGATGGCATTGTTGAGTTGTTTTGTTGTTTACAGCGAGCTACCCCAGCTCTACACAAGAGGTCAGGTTCGATCCCGGTCGACGGATTCAGGGTTCACCCAGCCTTAAATGGCTACAGGATTTGTTTTCTGGGAAAGTGAAGCGGCACGGGCGTAATACCGACCACATTACCCCAAAAATCATGTGCCGAAGGTCTGTAAAATAATACGGTCACTAACACCGTATTCCCTATACGCCACTTGGCGTGATGGGGCACTTTACTTTTACTACTTTATCAAAATGCCGGGTTGTCCTCCCTCTCGAATCCAAAATTCGAGCGGCCAGATTCGTTACTCTCTTATCAAACCATCATGAAAAGGTTAATTACGGTCTTGTTCAGTTAGCGGTTGCCAATCTTAACACAAACCAGTCATGCTAACCAATCTGGCCAAGCCATAGGGTATAGAAGAATGAAGACAACCTGTCACTCAAAAATACCACGTTGAAGTCAGATGTGTTGGAATGAAAGGCGGAGATACCGCT
Organism: Megaustenia siamemsis; assembly: GCA_032433765.1. NCBI lineage: Eukaryota > Metazoa > Mollusca > Gastropoda > Stylommatophora > Ariophantidae > Megaustenia > Megaustenia siamemsis. Next base: position 74,702,248 of record JAVIAB010000139.1, on the reverse strand, counting down.
GTTTTTTTTTTTGTTTCAAGACAATACATTGCATTTACTCCAATTTAAGGTATTGAAATGTCAGACAGTGAAGATAAATATTACTTTCAGTGGGGATAGAAGAAGAAAGAATTAGTTTAGAGCACACTAACAATAACTTTCTTCTTCTTCTGCGATCATGGCTCATTCAGAGCAGGATTCTGGACTTTCTTATGAAGGCAGTTGTCTGTTTAAGTGACGCTTGTCCCGTTAACAATAATTTGAGAACCACTGAGGACCTCTCGGCCCGTGTGCGATTGTTGCACGGAAGGTCCTGCTCTAACTAGATACGGCGCTTATCGCGATTGGCCCGTTAATGGCTGTGAAGTTTATGTTTGTTCGCCCATGTCCTGTCACCATTGGTTGCAGAAATGGCTGAAAACTTCCAAACCCTTCTAGAGAAATTACACCGTGTCAGTGTTGATATAACGGACATGCTGCTATCACCAACGACTGCCAGACCAGATAAAATGTCTCCACCTTCATAGTCCCGTCTCAGGCAAAACTCATTGATTTTCATTATTCGGGCATTACTTGTATCTGCCCGCAAGCGTTGATAAATATCTCACTTGTATTATCTTCACATTTTATATGAATTTATCCTTTGTTCAGTCACTATGCCCTCATTCGCACCCACCCACATTTCCTCCCGTTTTGTCCGGGGAATAAATTCCCGTCATGTTGTCGTGGTATTAATTTCCCGGGATACAGGAAACGGACTTTTTCCCAGAATCCATGTTTTAATTTCCGCTCGACGAAAGTTGAGTTTTTTATTTTACTTTATATTTTAGTGGGGTTTTAATTTATTATTTAATCACGAAGCTGCGAAACAAACCAATTTTGCAGGAATATTATTCTGGACTAAATGACTAGAATCACAGGCTTATTAAAGCTTAAATTTAAATCTGGAACAAGAAATTAACAGATATTTTGTTACCATTTCTGTTCGACAAATTAACTCTTAGTGTACCGGCTATCTACACTGTCTGGAGGTCCACTGTAAAATATTTTTTTTTTAATGTGAAAATGTGAAGCTTCCACTCCATACATAATCATCATCATCGTGTACATTCTCCGCAACGAAGGTTGACTACCATGGATCGCTATTCTACTCTGTTTCTTGCTTTGATGGTGCAGGCTGACATAGACTGACTTGTCCATCTTTTGATGTTACTCGTCCATGTTAGTCTTGGTCTGCCTCTGCCTCTTTTACCTTGTATTTTTCCTTCCAATATTACTTTTAGTAGGCTGTTGTGTCTTTTAACATGCCACAAAAATTTCATTTGTCTTGTCTTGATTGTATTTAGTAGTTCTCTTTTTATTTTCAGCTGTTTTAAAACTTCATCGTTTGTTATCTTTTGTTTCCATCCAATTCTACCTATTCTTCTATAAATCCACATTTCAAAGGCTTCAATTTTCTGTTCTGTTTTCTTGTATAATGTCCCTGTTTCTGTACCATACAGGAATATTGAGAAGACGTAACATTTTGCCATTCTTAGTTTCAGCCCTGCTGATATTTGTTTTGTTGTTAGTATATTTTTCATGGCATTAAAATTAATTTTTGCCATGCCTATTCTTTTGTTTATTTCAGTTTTGCATTTTCCATCATTGGTTATAGTATGTCCCATACATAATAGGGTAAATGTATTATAGCAATTGGACAAAATGTATATCTTTTTAACTCACTAGGTCCGGGCACTATGTCGCTAATTTGTTTAGAATTAAGCGCCTTTCAATTACTGGGCTTGCACCTCTTGGAGTGTAAGTTTTAAAAAAAAAAGTCAAGGTTACCTCCATGCATTGATATGTGTTTGAGGGATATGGTGTTTTTTAATGACCAACTGCACATTTTGGAGTGATGTGGTCAGCACCATGTCAGATCGCCTTTAATGTCCAGAAGAATCTCTGAAACGCATTTTAGAAGCTGTTTGAATCCAGCAGCCTTCTCTCGGAGTGTCAAAAACCTAATTGGCCAAAACGTTTGCTCAATGGGAACTGCTTCTGATGATCAGATCTTGTCTTACTAAGCTCTCTATAAAGAGCGTCTTATCGTAAAGATACAGAACTTAGCCCCACTTAACTTAACTCTTTCAGTACGTTTCGACGCACTGTGCGTCATACCGATTTCGGCTACGTACTTTTCGCCGCACAGTGCGTCACTCTGCATTTGATTAGTGTGAACCGTCATCAAACCATATTCTTTTTACATGTCTTGTATCAACTTGGTATTGGCGAAATCTAATACCTTGTTCAATTATCTAAACATTCATATATAATATGCTATGTGTTAGGTAAATATCAATATATAGTTTGGATGTAATTTAGAATGTTTAGATAATTGAACGAGGTATTAGATTTCGCAAATACTAAGGTGATACAAGACATGTAAAAAGAATATGGTTTGATGACGGTTCACACTAATCAAATGCAGAGTGATTCTTAAAACCATGAAAAATTGTGTCTGTGAAATCTCTTCCGTTGCATTGATAAAAAAGCTTCCGTACTGAAAGAGTTAAACTCGAGAATCATTTTGCTGATCTAATCAGAACTATGCTGAACTACTGCTACGTTGGACATGTGATGAGAAGAGATAATAACCGAATAGCAAAGCAAGCCCTCATATGGGAAACAACAGGTAAAAGAAAAAGAGGAAGACCCAGGGAGACACTGAGAAGAACATTGATGAGAGAGGCAAGAGCAGCAGGAGTCGGCTCCCTCAATGAGATAGAACTGCTTGCACAGAACAGAGACAGATGGCGAGATTTGATAAAATATCTTTAAAAGAAAACTGCTAGAACAAAAAATCCATATAGGAGAAGGTGTATCTTGGTCTACGCCCTATGGGCCGGTTACGGCTCGAAAGGTCAATAGATAGATAGATAGAATCAGAACTATGTAACTTGCGATATTAAAGTCACTAAAATCATCAAGATGAAACATTCGGTATTATCGTTGAAGATTAACGCATGTCAATACTTCAATCAACATACAGAGTAAACGTTGTCAAGCATGAAAATATTGTTACCGCTCAAAAAATATATTTTGGGACAGGGTGGATGTTTGCTTGCTTGCGTTCGCCTGATCACTAAGGTATTCTAGAGTATTCTAGTAGACTATAGAATTCCTCTTCATCATTGGGACAGGGTGGATGTTTGCTTGCTTGCGTTCGCCTGATCACTAAGGTATTCTAGAGTATTCTAGTAGACTATAGAATTCCTCTTCATCATTGGGGCAGGGTGGATCTTTGAGTGGCGGGGCCAGATTTAGATTTAGTAAGGTCCTAATATACTAAATGAGCCTCGGTAGCTCAGTAGTTAGTGTGCTCGCTTCCTGACCAGAAGGGTCCGCGTTAGATCCTCAACAGTGGCGTATTTTTTTTTTCGGACTGAGAAGTCTCCGGGAGTTTAGCAAGCCTCTAAAAATGGGTACCAGAGTTATTTTCTGGGAAGTAAAGGCGGCCTGGCGTGACATCGACCACATCAAGCAAAAATGTGATGTGATCATAGAAAAATGTGGTCATTAACACCATGTTCCCTACACCCTTAGCAAGGCGTGGAGGGAACCTTTAATTTTAAATATACTAAACTAAATGACATTTTGCAGCCCTCTTTTAAAAAGTAACACCAGAAGGCCCCTATCAGATATTACAACAGAAACAATTTTTAGGCCGTCTCGGAATGTGGTGTCCTAAGATGTAGCTTTTTAAGCCTATGTCTAAATCTAGTCTTGGGCACACTACTTTCGAGTCGCAATGGACGATAGTTCACAGTTAAAGAATTAAGAATTAGGTATGGCAAAAAGTAATTTTAATGCCATGAAAAATATACTAACAACAAAACAAATATCAGCAGGGCTGAAACTAAGAATGGCAAAATATTACATCTTCTCAGCATTCATGTATGGTACAGAAACAGGGACATTAGACAATAAAACAGAACAGAAAATTGAAGCCTTTGAAATGTGGATTTATAGAAGAATAGGTACAATTGGATGGAAAGAAAAGAAAACAAACGATGAAGTTTTAAACAACTGAAAATAAAAAGAGATCTACTAAATACAATTAAGACAAGACAAATGAAATGTTTAGGGCATGTTAAAAGACACAACAGCCTACTAAAAGTAATATTGGAAGGGAAAATACAAGGTAAAAGAGGCAGAGGCAGACCAAGATTAACATGGACGAGTAACATCAAAAGAGGGACAAGTCAATCTATGACAGCCTGCACCATCAAAGCAAGAAACAGAGTAGAATGGCGATCCATGGTAGCCAACCTTCGTTGCGGAGAGGGCACTCGATGATAATGAAAGAATTAAGTGGGGGGCCTCGGTTGTCGAGATGGGAAAACCACCCGACTGGACTACCGACGTTCGGACAACCCGACTGGACTACCGACGTTCGGACAACCCCACTGGACTAACCGACGTTCGGACAACCCGACTGGACTAACCGACGTTCGGACAACCTGACTGGACTACCGACGTTCGGACAACCTGACTGGACTACCGACGTTCGGACAACCCGACTGGACTACCGACGTTCGGACAACCCGACTGGACTACCGACGTTCGGACAACCCGACTGGACTACCGACGTTCGGACAACCCGACTGGACTAACCGACGTTCGGACAACCTGACTGGACTACCGACGTTCGGACAACCCGACTGGACTACCGACGTTCGGACAACCCGACTGGACTAACCGACGTTCGGACAACCTGACTGGACTACCGACGTTCGGACAACCTGACTGGACTACCGACATTCGGACAACCTGACTGGACTACCGACGTTCGGACAACCTGACTGGACTACCGACGTTCGGACAACCCGACTGGACTACCGACGTCCGGACAACCTGACTGGACTAACCGACGTTCGGACAACCTGACTGGACTACCGACGTTCGGACAACCTGACTGGACTACCGACGTTCGGACAACCTGACTGGACTACCGACGTTCGGACAACCTGACTGGACTACCGACGTTCGGACAACCCGACTGGACTACCGACGTCCGGACAACCTGACTGGACTAACCGACGTTCGGACAACCTGACTGGACTACCGACGTTCGGACAACCTGACTGGACTACCGACGTTCGGACAACCTGACTGGACTACCGACGTTCGGACAACCTGACTGGACTACCGACGTTCGGACAACCCGACTGGACTACCGACGTCCGGACAACCTGACTGGACTAACCGACGTTCGGACAACCTGACTGGACTAACCGACGCTCGGACAACCCGACTGGACTAACCGACGTTCGGACAACCCGTGTTTGATTTCCGCCGGAAGCAGTGTGACTTGTACTCGTGGTTGGGAAAAAAAATACCTCCAAGGTCGACACAGCCGCTGGCAGAAATGGGTACCAGGATAGTACTCAGGGAAGGTGAGGTATGCCGCCTCATAAGTTTTGATGCTTGAAGCGACACTATCCAGAAGTCTCCGAAAACTTCTGGATAGGCGACTGGTGCACATATGGGTGAAAACACTCGCGTACTTTACCTTTACTTTAAAGAATTTAGTCTGAAGTTGGTTGGCAGCACTTAAGGTATTCCGTTAAGAATTGGTCCACTTAGTTTTCTAGAATGTGTGATTTTATTGTGTTTGTATATTTATCTATTAAATAAACTGTCAGGCAACATTACGAATGTAATTGCCGAGAGGCGCAGATATTGCATTAAAAAGGTAAAATTACTAGGGAGAGAGAGAGAGACAGAGTGAGAGAGGAAGAAGAAGAGGACGATGAAGAAGAAGGAGAATGAGAAGAGGAAGAAGAGGAAATGGAGGAAGAGAATAATATAAAAATCAGAAGAAGAAATTAAAATATAATGATGGAAGAGAGAATAAAAAGAAAAATGAAGTGCAAAAGAAACACCGAGGCCGTTGCATATAAAAACGCAGACAAGATGATAGACCAGATGGAGACGTGGAGGGGTGAAGAGAGAAAGAGAGAGGAGGTAATTGGAGACAGGAGTAGATGAGGAACGGTAGAGGATAGGGGAGAGAAGATGTAACGTGAGAAGGAGAAATAGCGAATGCAGAAGAGAATAGGTAAATTGTGTAGGAGAAATAGACGAAGAGAGAAAGCAATTTGAGCCGCATATGTAGACTGAGAAGGAATTGGAGAAGCAAACAGTAATGGAGAATGACGGAAATAAGAAGGTAATTAAAGGTGAGAAAGATGATAGAAAGAAGAACAGAAATGGAGAAGTAGACAGAAGATTGAGAAAAGAAAGAAATGGAAAAGGAAAACGAAAATGGACTGACTGAGAATGAAGGAGAGAAGAAGAGAATTGAACCGAATTAGTGGTAGATAGATGAATAGGGAGAAGAGACAAATAGAGACTGAGATATAGATGGAGAATAATAGATGGTGATAGAGAGAAGAAGGAAACTGAGATGTTAAAAAAAAAGATATGTAGAAAAATTTAGATAGAAAAAGAGCACAGATAACGAGTGGGAGGCGACAGAATAAGAGACAGGAATAAAGAAAAATCAGAATCAAATGTAATCTATTTCTTGATAAGATGTATCCCTCCTTCAGTGGCAAGCAATAGTTAGGGATTTTGTTATGGGTGAGAGTATCTCACGACGGTGAATTATTACTCTCAGCTGACAAACAAAATAACTGCAAACGTCACATATTTACATAAATTTGTAAAGTTCGGCCCCGCCTACAATAGTAATGCTACTGCCCATTGCAATTAGTACAAGACCACTATAAAAACATTCTCTGATTTGTGGAAACGTGACCAGATCAAATTCTAGTCCTGCCTTCATTTACAATTAGCCAATCATATATTGCCTGTCATTCAGCCGTCAAACCTGAAGCTCCACCCATTCAGCCAAGAGCCACAATCTAGCCATGCCTTAAAATAGAAATGCTCTTTGTACGCCAGGGTTAAAAAAAAACAACAACATGAAAATAGATTCATGACCAACATTTACTAATTTTTACGCTATTTCTCTCTTCCTCGCCTCTTTACCTTTCTCATTTTCACTACTTCTGTCCACTCATTATTCATTTATTCATCCATCTATTTCATCAGTTTATCTTTCCCTGAAACGGTCTTCCTACCATGCTTCCAACCACACATCCGTCCATTCATCAATCGAACCATCTATTCAATCATCTATAATCTATTCAAACGAGTATCCAAACATCTACTCAACAATCTACCCAACCATCTATTCGTTACCCCACTTCAAATTTATTCATCTACACTTTCAATTATGCATTGACATGATGCTGCGATTGCAAAAGACACTCTAACAGCACTGTGCTGCTGGTAATTAGCGACTCATAGCTGATTGCTTACAACAGGAACCGGAGCTACTGCGTTTAGTGCTCTGTGCACACCGTGAGCTGTGATTTTCATCCGGATGATGTTTTTAATTTCAGATTGCTAACGATGAAAGATGACATAGTCTGACGAAGGACAATTCAGCTGCGTTCACTTTCGGTGCCGCTTGGCCTTATGTCTTTTGACGTGTGCTGTAGCTGCTATGATGGGGGCTGCAGCTGCTTTTTTTTGTATGGATCCTTCACTGAGATGAGTTTTAATTCGGATGATTCCACTGACACGGGCGGTTGAGTAATTATGGATTTTCATTCGTTTGTAGTGATACCGGGTCTATCGAATAACTATAGCTGTAACAGGAACCAGATCTGATCAAGACCCTACTCCAACCGGAAGCAGACAAATAAATACGACCTAAGAAATATGGATCAGATCGAACACGGTAGGAACTCAGATACCGCAAAATGCCAGGTTGAAATCGTATGTATCATCTATATGACAGATGCAGATAGCGTAGATTGCTGCAAACCCATAAAACAACGCAACATATACATCAATTTAACGTATGTTTAAGGCCGAGCAACATCTAAAATGACAATCTCCAACATACAGACTTTCATTTGGTGGATGCTGGGCAGAATAAAATGATGGAAAAGGCAGGACAAAATCACTAACCTAGAATTATGGGAAGTGCCAGTAAAAATAGCAGTGGACAAAGAGATACAACGAAGAGGATGGCGCTGGATATGACACACACTGCGGAAGTCAATTGAAAGTATTATACAACAGGTCCTTCTCTGGAATCCCCAGGGGAAGAGACAAAAAGGAAGACCAAAAATATTCTTGGAGACGACAAGTGAAAGCAGATAAGAAGATGATGGAGAAGATATGAAATGATCTTAAAAGAATGGCAAGAATCAGAACGGTTTGCAAAGTGTTTGTTGAAGAACTACGCTCCACATGGAGCTAAAGTGTTTGTTGAAGACCTATGTTCCACAGGGAATTGAAAGTGTTTGTTGAAGACATATACTCCACAGAGAACTGAAAGTGTTTGTTGAAGACATATGTTCTACATAGAACTGAAAGTGTTTGTTGAAGACATATGTTCCACAGAAAACTGAAAGTGTTTGTTGAAGACCTATACTCCACAGAAAACTGAAAGTGTTTGTTGAAGACCTATACTCCACGGGGAACTGAAAGTGTTTTTTGAAGACCTATGCTCTACAGTGAACTGAAAGTATCTGTTGAAGACCTATGCTTCACATGGCAAGGTTGGCTCACAAAGATGAAAGGAAGATGAAGAAGAACGAAGGTTGTCGTCGGGTGAAGGCTGAAATATAAGTGAAAATCCATTACCATAGTCATTTACTCATTCATGAATTCAATAACACACTGGAGTCAAAGGCGTGCGACAGACCTGACGTTGCCAGCGACACAGCTGATGGCTTGCGTCTGGATCGGTAAACCAGAACTATCTGGACTCTGCTCCACCTCTTCTGAATGCCAGTCTAGTCTAGCCAAGCTAGTAGGGATCAAGAGGGAAGGCAATATTTACTTAAAAACGTCATCCCACAGACGGATGTATTGGGGCGAAATGTGCAAGTATCACAATTGTTACTGCAAACAGCAGTATGACTCATTTACATCAACTTAACGTCCCTTTATAATAAGGGCGGATGAAGAAGTTGATTCCGTCAGGATCGGTGAACCAGAACTATTCAGCAGACCAACTATTCCTTTAGTCATCGGATAACGCAAGCAAGCGTTTAATTCTCAAATAAGTCCGTTCATCCATGACTCTACTATCTAATCTACTCATTGACTCGCGTATCCACCTATTCATCTACCCAGAATTCCATTTATATATATATCAAATGATGTTTTAAAAAAAGTAAAGTACACCCGCCACGCCAAGTGTGTATAGGGAATATGGTGTTAGTGACCATAAATTTTACAGACCTTTGGCACATGATTTTTGGGGTAATGTGGTCGGTATTACGCCCATGCCGAATTAATTTCCCAGAAGAAAAATACGGTACCCATTAAAGGCTAGGTGAACTGGAAGATGCTACAATTGTGAATTTATTAGTGCGGTCATCTGCTGATCAAGGGGTCCTAGTTCAATTCTCTATTGTGGGCATTTGTTCATTTATTTATTTTTAGTTCTCTTGAATATCAGTTTCACGAACTTCGTAATTATCTTTTTTTTTTAAATTGTATACAAATACAGGGAAAAAAAAGATCGCGACGATAGATAGCTTGGTGTCATGGCATGGAAAACAGTCAACAAGTGTGATATGATGCACTGTGGATAGAAGATTGTGAAAGGACAAGATGGCATACGCCAACTGGTATAAAACATGAAGATGACAAGTGACTTACTCTTTCAAATAGAGCGACCTGATGTTGTAATGATCATTTCGTCCATAAATGGGAACACGGGAACATATGGACATTATCACTATGTTGCCTGTATGACACATGCACTTTTTAAAAATAAAAATTGGTAGCAATGCCATCCTAGTTTAACCACATAAATTATTTAATAGAACGAGTGATCTCCCCCAAAGTTGACGCCACAGTAACACGACAGTGATTCTTAAAAACTACAAATTATGTTAGGGTTTAGGGGGTTGGCTTTAGGATTTGGGTTTAGAAGTCAGGGTTTAGGCTTTAGGGTTTGGTTTTAGGGTTTGGGTTTAGGAATTAGGGATTAGGGTTTAGGTGTTTGCTTTCGGATTTTGGTTTAGGAGTTAGTGTTTGGGATTGACTTTATGATTTGAGGGACTGACTTTAGGGTTTGGGTTTAGGAGTTTTGGTTTAGGGGTTGGCTTTAGGATTTGTGTTTATGAGTTAGGGTTTAAGGGTTGGCTTTAGGATTTAGGTTCAGGAGTTAGGGTTTAAGGGTTGGCTTTAGGATTTATGTTTAGGAGCTAGGGTTTAAGGGTTGGCTTTAGGATTTGTGTTTAAGTGTTAGGGTTTAAGGATTGGCTTTAGAATTTGTGTTTAGGAGTTAGGGTTTAAGGGTTGGCTTTAGGATTAGGTTTAGGAGTTAGGGTTTAGGGGTCGGCTTTAGGATTTGGGTTTAGGAGTAAGGGTTGGCTTTAGGATTTAGGTTTAGAAGTTAGGGTTTAGGGGTCGGCTTTAGGATTTGGGTTTAGGAGTTAGGGTTTAAGGGTTGGCTTTAGGAGCAATGGTTTAAGAGTTGGCTTTAGGATTTGGGTTCAGGAGTTAGGGTTTAAAGATTGGCTTTAGGAGCAAGGGTTTAGGGGTCGGCTTTAGGATTTGGGTTTAGGAGTTAGGGTTTAGGGGTCGGCTTTAGGATTTGGGTTTAGGAGTTAGGGTTTAAAGATTGGCTTTAGGAGCAAGGGTTTAAGAGTTGGCTTTAGGATTTGGGTTTAGGAGTTAGTGTTAGGACTCTACCCTCGCGTTGCTATTTTCTTCTGTACAATTAGGGTTGTTCTAATGACAGATTAGAGAGCCACCAAATAAAATGCAATGATACTCATGGGACGTTATACTGGATTTAAAAAAATAATTAATTAATTTTATTATTAATGGATGGAAACTTATGCGCGATAGATCAGCGAATCATTTCAGGTGAAGAGGTATGTTTACAACACTCGCAAGAAAATCACAAACAATCAACAAACAGGAAAAAAAAAAACAAAGAACAATAGATGGTCCGAAGCAGGATCGAACCCGTACTCCTTCAAACAGCCTCTTCCAGGAAGTAAAAATACAGATACACAATTTATTCATGAGTTGTGCTCGTAACACTATGCTATAGTCATGAGTAAACCTGTGGAAAAGACATCGTCAATTATAGCTATCTTCTTAGATACCTGAGTTGTCCGTGTGCTCTAGCGTTTGGTTTCTCGTGGCAAGGCGCTGTGCCAAGGAGTACGTGTTCGATCCTGCTTCGGATCATCATTGTTCTTTGTTGTTTTTTTTTTTCTGTTATTTATTGTTTCTGATTTTTTTTATTTTCCGAGTGCTGTAAACATTCCCCTGAAATGATTCAAAAGAAGTTACACTTTCGAACAGAAATAATTTAAGTGAATAAACTAGGATTTTAACTAAAAATCTACCGATCCAGCAATTCATCCATTTGCCAAAAACTTTTCCTTCTATCCATCCACTCATTTACTAATCCATTTATTCATTCAAATCTCAATCTGTCACTAATTTTGTCCTCCACTTATTAAATCACGGATTCATTCATCTACTTGTCCACCAACGAGTCCACCAAATACTCATTCACCAACTGATCTACTCATCCATCCACTCATTCACCAACTGATCTACTCATCCATCCACTCATTCACCAACTGATCTACTCATCCATCCACTCATTCACCAACTGATCTACTCATCCATCCACTCATTCACCAACTGATCTACTCATCCATCCACTCATTCACCAACTGATCTACTCATCCATCCACTCATTCACCAACTGATCTACTCATCCATCCACTCATTCACCAACTGATCTACTCATCCATCCACTCATTCACCAACTGATCTACTCATCCATCCACTCATTCACCAACTGATCTACTCATCCATCCACTCATTCACCAACTGATCTACTCATCCATCCACTCATTCACCAACTGATCTACTCATCCATCCACTCATTCACCAACTGATCTACTCATCCATCCACTCATTCACCAACTGATCTACTCATCCATCCACTCATTCACCAACTGATCTACTCATCCATCCACTCATTCACCAACTGATCTACTCATCCATCCACTCATTCACCAACTGATCTACTCATCCATCCACTCATTCACCAACTGATCTACTCATCCATCCACTCATTCACCAACTGATCTACTCATCCATCCACTCATTCACCAACTGATCTACTCATCCATCCACTCATTCACCAACTGATCTACTCATCCATCCACTCATTCACCAACTGATCTACTCATCCATCCACTCATTCACCAACTGATCTACTCATCCATCCACTCATTCACCAACTGATCTACTCATCCATCCACTCATTCACCAACTGATCTACTCATCCATCCACTCATTCACCAACTGATCCACTCATTCACCAACTGATCTACTCATCCATCCACTCATTCACCAACTGATCTACTCATCCATCCACTCATTCACCAACTGATCTACTCATCCATCCACTCATTCACCAACTGATCTACTCATCCATCCACTCATTCACCAACTGATCTACTCATCCATCCACTCATTCACCAACTGATCTACTCATCCATCCACTCATTCACCAACTGATCTACTCATCCATCCACTCATTCACCAACTGATCTACTCATCCATCCACTCATTCACCAACTGATCTACTCATCCATCCACTCATTCACCAACTGATCTACTCATCCATCCACTCATTCACCAACTGATCCACTCATTCACCAACTGATCTACTCATCCATCCACTCATTCACCAACTGATCTACTCATCCATCCACTCATTCACCAACTGATCTACTCATCCATCCACTCATTCACCAACTGATCTACTCATCCATCCACTCATTCACCAACTGATCTACTCATCCATCCACTCATTCACCAACTGATCTACTCATCCATCCACTCATTCACCAACTGATCTACTCATCCATCCACTCATTCACCAACTGATCTACTCATCCATCCACTCATTCACCAACTGATCTACTCATCCATCCACTCATTCACCAACTCAGCTACTCATCCATCCACTTATTCACCAACTCAGCTACTCTTCCATCTACTCATTCAGCAACTCAGCAACTCGTCCACCTACTCATTCAGCAACTCGTCCAAATACTCATTTACCAACTCAGCTACTCGTCCATCTACTCATTCAACTACCCGCTTTTCACCTTGTTATCCATTACACCTGCCCCCTCAATCATCTCATCTACACCCAAACACATCCACTCACACATCCATTAATCCGCCTTTACACCCACCCGCTCTTCCATGCATCCACGCATCAATCTGTCCGCCTATTTATCACCACATCACACCAACCAATTCACCCACCCACTCATCAATCCAACCATCTGCGTACGAACCCACCCACCCACCCACCAACTAATTAACTTATTCATCCACCCGCCCATTGATCAACCCATCTATCCCTCACAAATCCTTAACACACAAAACTCCTCTCCCTTCTTTAAACTATTCACATAAATCCTACTTATCTACTCCCACCATCTCCACTATCCCTACCCCTCGTTTTGATAAAAATCCCTCTATCTCTCCTCGCAACTAACGACTCTTCCCTTTAAAGAAAAAAAAAACTCAAGGAAATGAAACAAGCCAGTCCAAGGCAGCAAGGGCTCAGCTGGCTCATACTCTCGCAAACATCGTATTGACTCACAGTCCAGCCCCAGGGGCAGATTACAACTTCACTCAAACTAATTAATTCAAATGGGGACACCCTGCTGAGCTCTGTATGCAGCTTGGGGCGGGATAGGGGTGGGTGGTGGAAGAGACATCCAGAGGCGTACTGAGCTGCTAAAACAAGCAGGGAGACAGACAAAATAAAAGACAAAGAGATTGAAAATAAGTAGGAAGGCATACATAACTATTTCAGATAAATTCAACAACCATGGCCGTAGACATAGATCTATTCATCATCAGCATTGACTGCCGTCTCCGCAACGAAGGTTGGCTACTATGGAGCGCCATTCCGCTCTGTCTCTTGCTTTAATGGTGCAGGTTGTCATAGGCTGGTTTGTCCATCTTTTGATGATCCTGTTCATGTTAGTCTTGGTCTGCCTCTGCCTCTATTACCTTGTTATTTTCCCTTCCAATATTACTTTAAGTACACTGTTTGTCTTTTAACATGCCCCAAAAATCTCATTTGTCTTGCTCTAATTATGATTAGATCTATTAAGGAGGGTTTTTTTTTTTAAATGGGCGTTTCTTGAATGAGGAACCGGAGAGAACTGATCTATTCGTTTTCCAATACGGTGGCCGTAGTACTCAGGGCAGGTTCCGATACAGAGCAATCCTTGCTGGTAAAATGAAAATCAAAGTCTGTATACTACGCATCGACAGCACTGAATACGAAACCTTCTGTCCAGTATCTTTGATAAATCCCTTTTTAAAAATGTCTGTAATTGCTTGAAGCCGTGGGAGATCGTGTTGTTACTTTGTAAGAAATTCTACTAAGATGTTATCTGTTACATTCACTGGGGTTACGGTGTTAATTCTTATTGTTCAAATCATTACATTGTGAAGATATATAGACACATGGCCAACACCACGCAATATCGCCATACATTAACGAAGAAAGTGATATGGTATCTAGCTTCATAAGTATGGTCGATTTTGGATTCCGAGAGGTGAGAGGGGGAGGGGGGAGGGGGGTTAAATCTCACCGTAATTGGGATCTGATCATCAGACAAGCATACAAACCATGTCATCTCTACAGCGTTCAGTATTTTTACCACGGAAAAGGGGGGGGGGGCGGACTATATTTTGTTATATTTATCCCACTCTCAGAGTTAATCGGCCGGGGACTATTTGTTGAGCCAGGAGAATATCATCATCAAGTACCAAGCCTGCTGGCGTAGGTGATCATGTCTTTCCACAACTTTCGATCACGACAGTTATTTATCATTTCTGTTGTTGACCCATTCTCAAGCCATTCTCATTCTCCGCTAGCCTTTGACTAAATAGTCTCACCCACAAGACAGTGGGGTTGTTTTACTTCGGGGTACCCTCCTTTAGCCTTTTACTCTCCCGGGCATACGTGCAAGGCAGCAGGGCAGCTGCGTGTTGTACTATTTACTGCATACAGTAGCAGGTAAAATTACCCGACAGGAGAATATAAGCTTAAGTAATAAGCCTTTTTGATGCCTTCTGGACCTGGGGTCATCATTGGAGATTTCCACTGCTGTCTGTAGACCCACCATTTCAAGCCTTTACCATGAAACACAAATTTCTTACATTTCTCCAGAAACAATGATGTGACATGTCACTGTTGTTCCATTCCTTGATCCCTTGTAAACAGGAGTCCATAGTAGACCTACACTCAGCTATAATTGTCTGAGATATTATGCTAACATCTTTTATCCAGTTACACCTAAGGATGGAAAACCCTGTGGATCAGTGGACATGACATGTTCTTTCTGTGGCCGTGTGTGTTTGTCAAATATTGGTAGAATTAGCCACGAGAGAAGCTGTTCGACAAAAACAAAACCTCAAACAAATACACAATAGCCTCCATCAGACAAGACGAAAAGGGCCGTAGTAGTATAGTCTTATCCAGTGCACCCTTCTCTTTAGTCCCATTTAATGAAAATGTACATACGGTTCTGTGTTTTTTTTTTATTTTGTTCTATTCTATTTATGGAATAAATTTCACTGCATCCCCATATCCGCTCCACCGTCGTCCCACAATTTCTCGGAGCGTGCGCAGACTGATTGTTCCTGTAAGGTGTTGATTATACATGATCATCATCATCATCATCATCATCGAGTATCGTCTCCACAACAAAGGTTGGCTACCATGGATCGCCATTCCACTCTTGTTTCTTGCTTTGATGTTCAAGTTGTCATAGATTGACTTGTCCATCTTTTGATGTTACTTGTCCATGTTAGTCTTAGTCTGCCTCTGCCTCTTTTACCTTGTATTTTCCCTTCCAATATTACTTTTAGTAGGCTGTTTTGTCTTTTAACGTGTCCCAAAAATGTCATTTGTCTTGTCTTAATTAATTGTATTTAGTACTTCTCTTTTTATTTTTAGTTGTTTTAAAACTTCATCGTTTGTTTTCATTTCTTTCCATCCAATTTTACCTATTCTTCTATAAATCCACATTTCAAAGGCTTCAATTTTCTGTTCTGTTTTCTTGTCTAATGTCCATGATTATACATACATCTACTTTTCCCACTAAGCACTCCGGATCGACAAGGGAGCCGCGATAGCTCAGTGGTTAGTGAACTGGGCTACAAAAGACAAGAGGTCAGGTTCGATCCTGACCGACGGCTTCCGGGTTCACCCAGCCTTAAATGAGTACCGAATTTTTTCTGGGAATGTAAAGCGGCACGGGCGTAATACCGACCACATTACCCCCAAAATCATGTGCTGAAGGTCTATAAAAATTATGGTCACTAACACCATATTCCCTATACGCCACTTGACGGGATGGGGATCTTTACCTTTTTATTTTTCACTACGGATCGACCAGATCACTGTTCCACCTGTAGACTCCTCAGTCTTTCTATATGCACATCATTTTCCCAACCACACACCTCCTCTTCTCTTAAGGAATGAAGATCAAATGTGGCGATGTCCTCTTTGTCGAGAGTAAGGCCACACTCAGTGTCAGAGCTGCCAGCGAAGATATTGACTATTTCCATGCCGTGTAGACCATCATGCCCTGGACAGTACACTCAGGTTAATGTGTTTTTATTTAATTCTCAAGAAAATAACCTTTCTGATCGAACACAGTTGATCTCATCCTGGTTCGAACCAACTTGATCCCATTATAGATCGAACCTACTTTAATCCTATGCTAGTTCGAACCCACTTGTTCCCATGCTAGATCGAACCCACTTGATCCCATTCTGGTTAGAGCCCACTTCATCACATCCTAGATCGAACACAATTGATGACATCCTAGATCGATCCTACTTGATCACATCCTAGATCGATCCTACTTGATCACATCCTAGATCGATCCTACTTGATCACATCCCGAATCGTCCACGGCACTTTTTATTCTTTCGACCATCCATTCTCAAATATATATGCTAATTTGCATTAAACTAATTTGCCTATGATGGCTCATCGTAAATCCCTAGACCAGCAGTACGCTAATCTTACAGTCTGTTGTTTGGTGTGCGACGGGGATAATCTGACGACTAACTGTGTGTCTATATGTTCGAAGTTGGAGTCAACAACGATGGCATAACATCATCAAGCGCTATACATTTTTAAAGAAATATGACGATCATCACTTTCGGGAGGACGTGGACTTCTGGTATATGGTGGATAGGCGGCAGGAACCATTGCAGGCTTGCATGAAAAGTGTTCCTTGTTGCAGTTTCCTCATATTCCAAGTCCGTGGGGGACTGCTTAGTCTTGAGGCAAGACGCCGGCCTCGGGACAGAGAGGTTGTGGGTTCAAATCTCGGCTACACCAGTTGGGATTTTCATTTATGATTTCTCTCTGCAACAACCACCCCTGGTCTCAGCACTGAGGCCCGGCTTAAAACGTCAGTTACTCATCGACGGAAAAAAAAAAACATGAGTACCTCCGAAGCCCGAGTTATCTGCCTGTGCGGCGAGGGGCCCCTGTGCACACGGCTGCCTGGGAAAAGTGGATTAACATGCAAAATTCAGTTCCTAGTCTCTAGGGGCTTCGTCAGAGTTGAAAGCTGGCGAACGTAACAACAACATTTGCCCATTAATGAGAACTACACACCGTCATGAGATCTGTACCATATTTAAATGTTTCGTTAAAACCTAATGATTAGAGGTTGGACTATCTAGGGCACTCACTTATCACCAACAGCGATGACTGTGTAGAGACTAAAGAGCTCTCTGTCAGCGTTCACCTGCATTTGCCTCAAAGAGAACTCGTGAGGTGAAAAGATGACGTGTATTTTCGTCTTCTTCTTTTATTCTACATTTGCCTTTCAGAGACGAGGGGAGATATAATTTACTGTCTTTTGTTCTTATTTTGGCCTCTGATATTATTATGTTTCCTAGTGTTTCTAATATCTCATTAATCCATTTTGTTCGTGGTCGACCATTGAGTCTGGTGTTCTCGTAGCGTTTATTGAAGGTTCGTTGATTTGTGTTTTGACTTTCCTGTCTTATCACGTGACCAAACTATTGTATCTGTTGTTTCTTTATTTTGTCAATGGCAAGAATAAGTCCTTGCTTTTTTTTGTTCTCAGTTTTTCATTTATGATCTTATCTCTAAGTCTGATTCCTGTCATGCGTCTAACACATGACGTGGATGATATGGCACAAAAGACATGTGGGGAGGAAATTTGGATGAGAAGACACGGGTAACGATAGAAACAATGACAATAGAAGAAATGACAATGGAGAAAATGGCAACACAAAAGATGACAATATAAGATATGACAATAGAAGAGATTACAATAGAAGAGATGACAATAGAAGAGATAACACTAGAAGAGATGACAACAAAAAAAGATAAACAAAAAATAAATGACGGATGGAAGATTGAAGGGTAAATAACTGAGTAAGATATGAAAGGATGTGAAGAGAAGACATAATAGAACTGAAAATAGCGGAGTAGAGTAGCAACGGAAAAGATGACAATAAAAGAAAAGATGACAAAAGAAAACACGAAAGGGTGCGGGCGGGGGGGGGGATAAGAGAGGATGTAACTAAGTGAGAGATGACGAGGTGAGAGGACAAGAGAAGATGGAAAAAGAGAAGACAGAAGAAAAAAGACAAATATCTAACGACAAGGACGTGTTAATGATATGCAGAAGAAACCTGAGAAAACGACACGGCTAAAAGCCTAGGATGACAATTTTGGTTTCTAAATGAAAAGAGTTCGTTGGGAAAATCAATACAAAGCGTGCACCTGGCCTGGCTCAAATTTGATGGCAACGTCGATAAGGTGTGTGTGTTCGTGTGTGTCTTAAATGTTGATTTACTAGCTGATCAGGGTCCCTGGTATTACGTAAAGCTGCCTGGTTTTACATCTAGGTCAGAGAATAGAGATGCGGTGACGCATCCCTTGTCGTATTGTGTGTGCTGGGCTACACGGGCCGAGACGCGGTGAATACGCGCAGAGATTGTTTACATGCAGTTGAGCAAATGAATACGCGTGGGTTACAGACAGTGGCGTATCTACATCGCAGTACAACTGTGCACGTCCCATGCGGTGGTTTAAGGGCTTATATTGGAGCAATAGAGATCAGTTTTCTTTTTCTTCTGATTTTCTTCCACCAGATTTTCAGCTCCTTCTTGTTTCTTCTTTTTTCAACAACAACGACCCATAGCTGACTGTTTTAATTCAGAATAAACGAAACAGAGCGGAGCATGACTTCTACTCATCTTCAACGTCGTTGTGTTTGGAACAGGCGACCGAGCGATTACGCGTGTAAGGGAGTAAGAAAAATTGGTCACAAAACACAGTCAGTTGTACAGGGTCGCAAGGTTTAAGGTATTGCACCTTAGTTGTAAAATGTTTAAAAAACCTAGAAAATGACCTTTCATCACCAATGACGAAGAATATGAAGATTGTGCACGAGCTGTCATTTTAATGTTTAGGATTGTCTTCGTGATGCAACTGTGATGTTCAGGATTGTCACCGTAATGTTTAGGATTGTCTTCGTGTTGTAATTGTGAGGTCTGTGATTGTCACCATGATGTTTGGTGTTGTCATTGTGATATTTGGGATTGTCACTGTGATGTTTAGGATTGTCACTGTGATGTTTGGGATTGTCATTGCAATGTATAGAATTCTCACTGTAATGTTTAGGATTGCCATTGTAATGTTTAGGATTGTCATTGTGATGCTTGAAATTGTCGTTGCGATTTTTGGAATTGTCACTGATAATGTTTAGGATTGTCACTGTGGTGCTTGGAATTATCATTGATAATGTTTGCAATTGTTATTGTGATGTTTGGGATTGTCACTGTGGTGTTTGGAATTGTCATTATAATGTTTGGAATTGTTATTATGATGTTTGGGATCGCCACTGTGATCTTTGCTACTGTCACAATGCTGTTTAGGATCGTCACTGTGATGTTTAGGATTGTCACTGTGATGTTTAGGATTGTCACTGTGATGTTTGTGATTTTCAATGTGATGTTTGGTACTGCCATTATGATGTTTGGGATTGCAGTCGTGATGTTTGGGATAGTCACTGTGATGTTTGAAATCGTCAATGTGATGTTTTTTTAAAATATCTTTTTTTGGTGATCTCTTGGCATGAGCCAGCTCTGATGGCTTCGACCATAACCAAACAGATCACACACCGTGCAACATTATAACCAAATAGACCTGACAACCTGCAACATCATAACCAAATAGATCTGACAACCTGCAACATCATAACCAAATAGATGTTCTAAAATAAAAGTGAGCTTTTATGCATTGCTACTTTCATCATCATCGAGTGCCATCTCCGCAACGAAAGTTGGCTAAAATGGAGCGCCATTCTGCTCTGACTCTTGCCTTGATGGTGTAGGTTGTCATAGGCTGACTTGTCCATCTTTTGATGTTACTTGTCTATGTTAGTCTTAGTCTGCCTCTGCCTCTTTTGCCTTGTATTTTTCCCTCTGATATTACTTTTAGTAGGCTGTTGTGTCTTTTAACATGCCCCAAAAATCTCAATTGTCTTGTTTGAATTGTATTTAGTAGTTCTCTTTTAATGTTTAATTGTTTTAAGACTTCATCGTTTGTTTTCTTTTCTTTCCATCTATTTCATATTCGCCTATATATCGACATTCAAAGGCTGAATTTTTCTGTTCTGTTTTATTGAATAACGTCCAAGTGTCTGCACCATATATGAATGTTGAGAAATATGTAACATTCCGCTATTGTTAGTTTTAGCCCTGGTGTTATTTGTTTTGATGTTAGTATATTTTTTCATGACATTAAAATTATTTTTTGCCATTCCTATTCTTTTGCTTATTTCAGTTTTACATTTTCCATCACTGGTTATAGTATGACCAAGGTAGTTGTAGTTCTGAACTGTCTCCAGGTCTATTCCTTCAATTTTGATATCCACTTGTAGGTTTTGAGTATTATCATTACTACTTTACCAGTAAAGAATCTGTACAAATTGGCTCCCGTCTCACGTGTCTCCTCCACCACAACGCGGAGAAGAGGCCTATGTGCTCATATTCAACAGACTTGTTCTGGTGGTATCAACACCACCACGGGATCACCTTAGATGGACAGGTCGTCAGTCAAAGGGCTGGAGCTAGGAAAAGTGAGACACTAACATGTAGGAATCGGATGTACAGGGCTACACATCTAACACAATAGTGCAGCGTAAACCCTCACCATAAAGACGCGACATTAAAGATGAAAGCATAGAGGTGATTATCGCATATAATTCCGAGACGCGGTGAGAATGCCAAAACAGCGACCTCTATAGGGTTCAACCAATGTTACTAGTGATCACCTGTCACTGTGTTGTGGAAATAACGTCCAACACATGATAAAGAGGGAGCCGCGATAGCTCAGTGGTTAGTGAACTGGCCTACAAAGGATAAAAGGTAGGGTTCGATTCCAACCGACGGCTTCCGGGTTCACCCAACCTAAAATCGGTACCGGATTTTTTTCTGGGAAAGTGAAGCGGCACGGGCGTAATACCGACAACATTACCCCAAAAATCATGTGCTGAATGTCTGTAAAATGTTTGGTCACTAACACCATATTCCCTATACGCCACTTGGCATGACGGGGGCTCTTTACTTTTATTTTTACTATATAATAAAGAGAGAGGTTTGGTGCGGCCATCACCGGTACCATGCCAGGACAGGCTGTATGAAGATATCTCCGGTCTGTAGCTGACACATGCTTTCTTCAAGCTTATTAATATTAAGGTTTAATGGTGTATGCACAAGAAGAGAAATAGGTGCATGCCTAAGTGTTAACATTTTAATGCTTGTGATGCCTCTGTACTGTCTTTGTGATGTTCCGGACTGCCCAATGTGTGGTTATTTTAAACTGAACAAATTGTAAACCTTCAAGATAAATACAGCAGGAGGTCAACGCCTGGGAGTCATGCCCCAACCGGGCCCACCTCCCATAGAGTACCAAGAAGTTAAAAGGCTGAAACATTTGATCGACGGGGTTGATGATCAGTTTGCCTCATGCTGTGAAGCCATGTATGGAGAGATTTATATTATTGTCATTACGATGCTATAGGATGTCTAGATATTATTGTGACGTTTTCGGCTTGTATTTGTGTTGTCTGAGGAGTTTAGGTAATAGCAACCATTTGGGGTATTGGTTTCGAGGCAAGACGCCGGCCTCGAGACAGAGAGGCTGTTGGTTCAAATCCCGGATACACCGGTTGGGATTTTTATTTCTGATTTCTCTCTGCGGCAACCACCCCTGGTCTCAGCAACGAGGTCCGGCTTAAAACGTCAATTACTCATCGACGGAAAAACATGAGTACCTCTGCAGTCGGAGTTATCTGCCTGTGCGGCGAGGGAACCCAGTGCACACGGCTACCAGGAAAAAAATGGATTAACATGCAAAAATTCAGTTGAGACTACTCTCTAGGGACTTCGTCAGAGGTAAAAGCTGGCGAAGGAAAAAAAAACACTTGATCATTTGTAATCACTCGATGACTAAAAGATCACATCTCTTCGTTATCCGCCATTAACAGAACGTTAAATGGGCGTGTCTGCGTCGTGTTGTGGTTTGCAGTAAAACTGTGATTATTTGCACCTTTCGGTCCAACACATCCGACTTCAGCACGTTTAGAACGCTCATATTCTACCAACACTTTCCGCTTACTTATTTCTGTGACTCCTCGGTCAGTCAATCTATAAAAAAAACTCTTTCATTTTTAGAACATATCACATATAAGGTCTCTTCGTCCATCTTCTTCTAGGACATTTTCCCAGTCTCCCTCCAGTTTGAGTTAATGTCCTTCAGTGTGCCTATAAGGTCTTTCCTTCGCATGCTCTCAGTCTATATATCGGTGCTACAACGTTCTTTTTTATTTGGATTCTTTGACCTCATACTCTGTTTCCAGACCGGCTCCATTTCATGTCTTGCAGTCACACATTCCTGTCCTGCATTTTCCCTACAGTTTAGTAATCTAGGAGCCTCGGTGGCTGAGTGGTTAGTGAGCTCGCTTCCTGACCAGAAGTGTCCTGGTTAAATTCCCAGCAATAGCGGAATTTTTATCGGACTGACAAGCCTCCGGAGTTCAGCCAGCCTCTAAAAATGGGTGCCAGAGATTTTTTCTTGGAAGTAAAGGCGGCCTGGCATGATACCGACCACATCAGCCAAAAATGTGCCGTGGTTATAGAAAAATATGGTCACTAACACCATACTCCCCATACGCCTAGCAAGACGTGGAGGGAACCTTTAACTTACTTTAGTAATCTATGTTATCGTGTGTTTGTATATTTTATAGTGTACTTATTTTCTGATGACGGCTTGGCAGCTGAACCGCTTTGATAATTCATTTTGTTCTTATTTTGTAAGGCTGTAACATACTATTGTCAATGTTCTTTTTTCATCATATAAGACCATTTCCAGTGTCACTCCCTTTAAATAAAACCGGCACATGTCTGTTGTAACAAGTGACATTTTCTTTTGGGCAGGTAACAGGTTTGTAGCATATCCTTCAGGCCTCTTAACTCAGCTCATACGACATGCACCGCAGTGTCAGCGACTTTACTCTATTCTCACATCAACACAGACATGGCCCCGTTAACCAGGATTCATCATCATTGAGTGCCGTCTCCGTAACGAAGGTTGGCTACCATGGAGCGCCATTCTGCTCTATCTCTTGCTTTGATGGTGCAGGTTGTCATCGGTTGATTTGTCCATCTTTTGATGTTACTCGTCCATGTTAATCTTGGTCTGCCTCTGCCTCTTTTACCTTGTATTTTCCCCTCCAGGATTACTTTCAGTAGGCTGTTGTGTCTTTTAACATGGCCCAAGAATCGCATTTGTCTTGTTCTAATTGTGTTCAGAAGTTCTCTTTTCATTTTTAGTTGTTTTAAGACTTCGTCGTTTGTTTTCTTTTCCTTCCATCCAATTCAACCTATTCTTTAGCCAGGATTAAACCCCTGTATTGTTCACACGTAATTGCTAAGTGGACCAGGTAATCAATCTACTCGTGTTGTCAGTTTCTGTATTGTTTGTACCAACTCTCAGGTTGTATACTTCACAGGGACAGTCTCGCAAACAACAAATAAAGAAATTCGGTTGATTCCAAACAAAATGTTACAGAAACATTCTTTTAAGATGCCTAGGATAACGAATGTGTGTGTGTGTTTTTCTTGTTTGTTCCTGCTGAAGGCCTATAGGGCCGAAACGTCGTTTAGTCTGTGTCGTTCACTTATCACGTAAAGCTTATCACATACCATTTTTTTTTATTTTTTAATTTTTCCTAACGAAAAAGCACAAAGAAGATATATTAACAGCGCTAATCATAAAAAAGAACCGTCTTATAAACATCTTTCAGAGGAAAATAAATTAATACGGCCATGTTAAAAGACACAACCGGCTGGAAAGAGCAATAATAAAAGGCTTGTTTCTTGGAAGACGAGACAGGGGCAGACCAAGAAGAAGGTTGTTTGAAGGCATCAATGAGACCTTGAACATGACAACCAACAAATGGTGGTGGAGATCTGGCTAGAGACATCGATTCTTTCAAAGATTCAGACGCACTGTGATGAGTGCAATGTTCTGTAAAGGACATACAACCCTATAATACTTCACATGTGGAAGCACGTCACGTGTCCAAACAGTCGAAAAATGCTAACGTCGCAGCTTCACACTAGCCAGCGATCTGATGCAGTTATCGATTTCACTGTATTTGAAGCGAAGAAGATGAATTCTAAAAAAAAAAAAAAGAATATTACTCTTTCCTGCACTGATTCTACAAAACAAAGCAGAAGAAATAATATACCAAATAATTTGGACACACATAAACTGCAACACGAGAAGAACAATGAAAGAAAAATAATCACTACCGACATTAAATGTGTTAGAGGCATGACAAAAAACATTCTGAGAGATAACATCAGAAATGAAGAACCCAGATAAAAGCTGGGAGTAATTCCCATCACTGAAATGCATGGACAAAACAGATGATATGGTTTAACCAAATTGGAAAAAAGAAATACCAAAACACAGCATAACGAGTCTTCAATAAACACTGCGAGAAACACCAGACCAAGGGGCCGACCACAAATAAAATGTAGTTATACAACATTAGAAACACTAGGAAATATAAAAGCAGGATAGTCCACCAGAAGAGCAAAAGACCAAAAACTATACCTCTCTCCGAGGATTAACAAAAAAAACGAGGATGGAAAGAAGAAAAAAACATATATTCATAAATGCATATATATATATATATATATATATATATATATATATAGAGAGAGAGAGAGAGAGAGAGAGAGAGAGAGAGAGAGAGAGAGAGAGACGGACAGAGTTCTTCATTTATGATCTTCGCCTCAGGCTGGTTCCTGTGGCGACAGAACACACGAACGCACACACGGATGGACGGAAACAGACAGATATGGTAGGCAGACAGACCGATCAAAGAAGAAGGTAAAGATGATAATCTATAACATCATCACAGCATCCCTCAGAGAGCATTGACATCCCGAAGTGATGAACGATAAATGAGGGAAAAGGTAGATCTATAAGGTGTTCGATTAATAGCAAAACATCATGGTAATTACCATGCAAAAGACACACTACATAGTTTTTCACTGTGAACCGAAAGGGAAAAGAAACAAGTAAAGAGAATTTACTTATCATATTAGATGACCCGTCGCCTGCATAGAAGGGGACCAACCTGGATAATGTAGACGGTGTCAATTAGGACCTAGACCCTCAGCATCATCCATTTTAAAAGCGAACAGTGTGAGCAGGTCATAGTGGACTATTTGTCTTATGATCGATGAACCAGTGCTGATGAAGACAATTTGCATCACGCTTTGACACTTTTCATCACTCTTTACACTTTCCATCACTCTTTGACACTTTTCATCACTCTTTGACATTTTTCATCACTCTTTGACATTTTTCATTACTCTTTGGCACTTTTCATCACTCTTTGGCACTTTTCATCACTCTTTGACATTTTTCATCACTCTTTGACACTTTTCATCACTCTTTGACACTTTTCATCACTCTTTGGCACTTTTCATCACTCTTTGGCACTTTTCATCACTCTTTGACATTTTTCATCACTCTTTGACACTTTTCATCACTCTTTGACACTTTTCTTCACTCTTTGATACTTTTCATTACTCATTGACACTTTTCATTACTCATTGACATTTTTCATCATTCATTGACATTTTTTCATCACTCATTGACACTTTTCATCACTCATTGACACTTTTCATTACTCATTGACATTTTTCATCATTCATTGACATTTTTCATCACTCTTTGACACTTTTCATCCCTCTTTGACACTTTTCATCATTCATTGACATTTTTCATCACTCTTTGACACTTTTCATCACTCTTTGACACTTTTCTTCACTCTTTGACACTTTTCATTACTCATTGACACTTTTCATTACTCATTGACATTTTTCATCATTCATTGACATTTTTCATCACTCTTTGACACTTTTCATCACTCTTTGACACTTTTCATCACTCTTTGACACTTTTCATCATTCATTGACATTTTTCATCACTCTTTGACATTTTTCATTACTCATTGACATTTTTCATCATTCATTGACATTTTTTCATCACTCATTGACACTTTTCATCACTCATTGACACTTTTCATTACTCATTGACATTTTTCATCATTCATTGACATTTTTCATCACTCTTTGACACTTTTCTTCACTCTTTGACACTTTTCATTACTCATTGACACTTTTCATTACTCATTGACATTTTTCATCATTCATTGACACTTTTCATCACTCATTGACACTTTTCATCACTCTTTGACACTTTTCTTCACTCTTTGACACTTTTCATCACTCATTGACACTTTTCATCACTCATTGACACTTTTCATCACTCATTGACACTTTTCATCACTCATTGACACTTTACATCACTCTTTGACACTTTTCATCACTCTTTGACACTTTTCTTCACTCTTTGACACTTTTCATTACTCATTGACACTTTTCATTACTCATTGACATTTTTCATCATTCATTGACACTTTTCATCACTCATTGACACTTTTCATCACTCTTTGACACTTTTCATCACTCTTTACACTATTCATCACTCTTTGACATTGTTCACCACTCTTTGGCACTTTCCATCACTCTTTGACACTTTTCATCACTCATTGACACTTTTCATCATTCGTCTGATATCGGACTAACCAGCATAGTCAGCAAAGAGGAATCGAAGATGGAAAGGCAACAGGGTGTCCAAAATGATGGGCAAAGTCTTGTTAGATTGTGCACACCAATCATCGACTTCCAGATGGCTCCTAGTGCATGCCTTTCAGTGGCTCGCTCAAAAGATAAACTATCTGCCAGTCCCTTGCCACAAGATTCTCTCATGATCTAAAATAATAAATTATAATAAACTAATAGTACAACCTCCCTAGACGTAGATAAATGTTTTTTTTTCCCCCAAATGCGCTGAAATGCTATTTTGGCCTGAGCTATTCTGCTTTTTATTTCTGTGGTGCATCTTCCATCTGATATTATTATTGTGCCCAAGTATTTCAGACGTTGCACTTGTTTCAAGTTTGTCATGTTTATTTTTATGCTGCATGATGGTGATAATTGTTTCTTCGATATGACCATTACTTCTGTTTTCTCACTATTCAGATTGAGACCTTTCTTGTTGTTTTCTTATACTAATATGTCTATCATTTCTAGTAATTCATTCTCTATCTCTAAGTTCTCTATTCTATTAAGACTGTGTCATTCGAATATTGCAAATTGTTTATGTTGTGACCGTTGACTTCAGTTCCTTTTACACCTGTAGATCTCATGTTTTCGCTGTAAAATGAAAGCAAATCCGGCGACAGAACACAGCCTTGTCTGACTCGTGTTTGGAACAATGAGAAAATGAACGAATGAAGGTAAATGAAACAAATACTAAGTTTATTTCCACAACATATATTACTTCTTATAATGATTTCAGGATTACACGCCAGTCGTTTCAATTGTTTTAACAATGACTTTTTAGACGTGTAAGACAGTCGTGGACTATTCTTACGTTATGTATCATCATGAAACACCGCTGCCTGATGACGTATGTAATCGTGTCATACACAAACTCCCATCTTTAAAGTTGCTGTTAATCATTTGTTAAAAAAAAAATAGGTAAAGAGCCCGGCTCGCCAAGTGGTGTATAGGGAATATGGTGTTAGTGACTATACATTTTACAGACCTTCAGCACATGAATTTTGGGGTAATGTGGTCGGTTTATTACGCCCGTGCCGATTTACTTTCTCCGAAAAAAATATCCGGTACCCATTTAAGGCTGGGTGAACCCGGAAGCCGTCGATTGGGATCGAACCATACCTCTGTCCTTTGTAGTCCAGTTCACTAACAACTGAGCTATCGCGGCTCTATTAATCATTTGACATTCTCAAAATTATTTTTTCGATTGTCCAAGATTTACTTCTATATATCAAGACTGGCTGCACATAAAAATGAGAAGGGTTTCTTTTTTACATCCACGGATAACAATGCATAATAAGCAGGGTTTTTATTTAATAAAGCAGTAAGGTTAATGGTGGGGGCAATTAGAGAGAGATAGGGCTGAGGGTACTGATAATAGTGAGAAAAAGAAAGAGGGACATTGCTAAATAAAGCGAGTGATTAAGAAGAAAGGTAACATTAAACAAGATAGAACTGTGGGAAAGAAAGGGAGGGGTAGAAACAGAGAAAATGAAAGAGTAACACAAATTAAGTGAGCGGTAAAGAGAGAGAGAGAGAGAGAGAGAGTCAATGAAATAACAGGAGTGGGTGATAAAGAAAGAGAATGAGAGGGGAGGATATAATAAATCAAGGAAGAGAAAGAGCGAGAGAGTGTGTGTATGAAAAACAATGAGTTAGTGATAAATAGAACGAATGAGGAACAAGACAAAATAGAAGAGAGAGAGAGATGGAAAAAGAGAAGAAATAACTGCAGAGAAAGATGGTAATAGATGAAAAGTATACAGACGACAGAACAACAGATGAGGATGGGGGATAAAGATGAGAATAAAAGGCGAAAGAAAGCGAAAGCAGAAGATAGAAACAGAGAGAGAAATTAGAAGTTATGGATATTGAAAACACGTTTTAAAGAAACTGTGCGCAAGATAGACTAAGCTAAAATAATTGGGATAAGAAATGGACAAATAATGAGATGAGCAAAATCTAGTGGAGAAAATGAAAAGAAAATATAACAGCAGTAGGAAAAAAAAGAGTTGACAAGGAACACAATTAGAAAGGAAATGTAAGAGCTACGGGTGTAAATACGGACAGCAAGAACGAAGTAAATGAGGGAGGGTATAAGTGAGAAAGGTGGCAATGACAAAGAACGTGTGAAAGTTAAAGGGAACGAGAGAAAGAAGGGATAGGAAAGAAATCGATATAATGAGAGAGACTGAAAGAGAAAATAAAAGAAACTAAGAGAAGT
This sequence comes from Megaustenia siamemsis, assembly GCA_032433765.1. Classification (NCBI taxonomy): domain Eukaryota; kingdom Metazoa; phylum Mollusca; class Gastropoda; order Stylommatophora; family Ariophantidae; genus Megaustenia; species Megaustenia siamemsis. The sequence goes on along the minus strand of JAVIAB010000139.1, from coordinate 74,672,616 downwards.
AATACAGTGAAAACCCATCTGCCTGCTTTAAAGCATGAAAATGCTTTTGTATTGAATTGTCTCCACTTTTCTGTGACGTGCGATAACTGAAAACCTTAAACTGTTGAGATGCTTCAAGTATGCGTTCAGAAATCACGTTAGTCTGTATGGAGCTTCTTCTTGTTTGTTAATATTATTATTTGCGTGTGTGCAAGTTCTAGAAGAACTTTAAAAACAATGCAAGTGATTGAAGCCGTAACTGTTTCTTCTTATAAGTGCCCCCCAAATATGACGCCATTTGAGTAGCTTCCCTACGGTTTTCAATCTCTTACAGCTTCTGCTAGGACAAAAGAACTCGGAGCCGCCCTGTTCTTTCGCCCTCGGGGTTATGCTCGGATTTCGGTGAAACAGGAAACTACAGTGTTATATTGGTCGGTCGTGCTCGTCTGTGCTCTAGACTTGGAAAAAGAGCTCACTCGAACACCTTAGGCCGAGGGCATGACAAGGGATGTTTGCCTGAGTGAAGTTGGTCCCAATCAATAAGGACTGAATGGCGAACTTGACAGCTGCAACGGCTGTCGTTAGTTGTGTTTTTAGAAGCAAGAAGAGTTTAACAAATTTACCTCCCCATGATAGCAGATGTAGCGATAAAGACTAAAGCGAAGGGAAAACCAAATAAGCTTTTTACGTTTACAAACATCAAATTTATCTTTTAAAAAATACATTTATAACTGCCTGCAAATACACGGATATAAATATATATATATATATATATATATATATATATATATATATATATATATATATATATATATGTATTTATCTAGTCGGTTACAACTGGAAAAATACGAGTACAAGGAAAGAGAGATCGCTGACGACAAAAAGACACTGAAAAATAGCTTGGTGCCGGGGTCGCGTTATCAGTCAATAACAGAACTGATACCATGCAAAGAGGTCAGAGAATTGTGAAAGGACATGATCGCGTATGCCAGCCGGTATAGTCCATGCTGATGATTTATCAAGTTGATAGTAAAAGAAAAAGGAATATTATTTAACTGGTGTATGGAAATATGGGAATCTATTTCTTATAATATCTTTTCTCAGATGGAACATGCACCACATATATAAAAAGCAGAATAGTTAAGGCCAAAATAGCATTTCAGAATATGAAAAGCATCTTATGCAACAAATATATGTCAATTGAAGCAGAGTTCATCGGTGCTATATAGAACCAATTCTGACCTATGGAAGCAAATCATGAACAGTAAACAAGCAACAACAAAAAACGACGATTGGAGGTCAAGTGATGGGATTTCTCAGAAGAATGTTGAAAGTTCCCTGTACAGATATAAAGACCAACGAGGAAATTTTCAGAGGCCAACACAAAAAACGAGCGCCTAAGAAACAGAAAGAAACAATCAACATTTTTCTGGCACATCATAAGAAGAGGAAAGTTGGAATACTTGGTTACAATTGGCAAAATACAGGGAAAGAAAGATCGCGGACGACAAAGAGAAAAAATGCTAGATAGCTTGGTGTCAAGGCATGGAAAACAGTCAACAATAGAAATGATACGATGCACGAAGGATAGAAGGGTGCGGAAGGACATGATAACCTACGCCAACCGGTTTGGCACATGATGATGATTTCTTATATGAATACACATTTGGGCATTTATTAGTAATGGACAGTATTACGCCAGGCAGCGATCTTTTCCCCAGAGAAAAATCCCAGTTGTCAATTTTCAATGCCCATGTTTAAACAAGGGAACCGCGATAGCTCAGTGGTTAGTGAACTGGACTACAAATAACAAGAGGTCGGGTTCGATCCTGACCGACGGCTTCCGGGTTCACCCAGCCTTAAATGGGTATCGCATTATTTCTGGGAAAGTAGAGCGACACTGGCGTAATACAACATTAACAACATTATCTTAAAATCATTGTGCCGAAAAGATTATGGTCACTAACACCATAGATAACGCCACTATACGACACTTGGCGTGACGGGGCTATTTACTTGTCTTTTACGTTTAAACAACCCCAGAATTAGAATAGAGTAACAACAGACTCCAGCATGTCCTCTCTGGGTATACTCACATGAAACACCAGAGCATCACCTGTTTGACACCTCAAAAGCTCACAGATACATCACTACCTTCCTCAAAAACGCGATAAATAGAATAACTTGTACGGAAGTACAAATGAACTCAGAAATACCTGCAAATATCATTACATGGCATTGGGTCGAAGGGCGATACCGCACGGGTCCGGCCACTAGATCAACAACAAGAGTAACTGCTGCAGCATCAACAGCATCAACAGCAGCAACTACAACAACAAAAGAAGCAACGACAGTGTGCGCGCCCATGCCCAGACCACGTTGATCAGATAAAAATCCCCTTCATTTGGCAACTGGACCAACCCCACGTGATCATATGTGAATTAACAAATTCACAACCATCAGTCACAAGTAGACTTCTTCTACTTTTGCCTTCCAGCTCCCTGGGGAGCATAGGTCTTCAACAAACACTTTCAATGTCGTTCTGTTTCTTGCCATTCTTTTAAGATCATTCCATGTCTTCCCCATTATCTTCATCTCTGCTTCTGTTTGTCTTCTCCAAGAATTTCTTGGTCTTCCTTTTTGTTTTTCCCCCTGGGGATCCCAAAAAGGACCTGTTGTGTAATACTCTCCATTGGCTTCGCAGTGTGTCTATCCAGCGCCATCGTCTTCGCTGTATCTCTTTGGCTATTTGGTTATGGAAGGCCTCGGTATCACTGCAAACGAATTAAAATCCATAATTGCTCAACCGCCCGTGCCAGCGTAATCATCCGAATTAATATCTCATCTCCCAAACAAAGAAAGGTAACTGTAGTCCCCAACGTAGCAGTCTCAGCACATGCCAAAAGACATAAGGCGAAACCGCGCAGAAAGTGAACACAGCCAACTGTTCCCTGTCTTACGATATCATCATTCATCGTAAACAATTGGAATATCGAAACATGATCAAAACGGATGAGACACACAGCTCACGGTGTGTACAGAACACCTAACCCAGTACCTCCTGGAACAAGCCGGTCTTGGAATATGAGGAAACTGCAACAAGGAACACTTTTCACGCATAGCCTTCAATTGTTCCCGCCGTCTATCCACCATGTAGACCGGAAGTTCACGTCCTCTTGAAAATGATGATCGTCATATTTTTTTTTTAATGTATAGCGCTTGATGATGTTAGACCATCGTTGTTGACTCCAATTCCGAACATATAGACACACAGTTAGTCGTCAGATTATCCCCGTCGCACATCAAACAACAGACCGTAAGATTAGCGTACGGCCGGTTATATCTCTTTATCCACTGGTATTTGACTGGTACATTTCCATAATTCTATGTTAGTGATTTTGTCCTGCCATTTCCATCCTTTTAACTGCGTAAGCATTCATTAATGAAAGTCTGTGTCTTCATAATTGTCAATTGTGTTGTTCTCCATGTTTCACAGCTATATAATAGGACTGATTTAACATTGGAGTTGAACATTTTTATTTTTGTATTTAACCTAATTTATTTGGACTCCCATATATTTTCCAGTGCAACAAAATCTCCCGTTGACAAGTAGACTTACCTTTAAGTAAATTCATGATCATCATCAAGTACCGAGCCTGCTGGCATAGGTGATCATGTCTCTCCACAATTTTCGATCTCGGCAGTTATTTATCATTTCTGTTGTTGACCTTCTGCCAAGCCATTCTCTTAAGCTGTCTTTATTGTTGTGTCGATTCATGATTGTACAAAGAAGTTACGACGGTGGTTTTCTGTTGCCTTCCGTCGGTTTGTTTACCGTTAGTCTTTGACTAAAAAGTCTCACCCACAAGGCAGTGGGGTTGCTTTACTTCGGGGTACCCTCCCTTAGCCTTTTACTCTCCCGAGTTTACCTGCAAGACAGCAGGGCAGCCACAGGTTGTACTGTTTACTGCATACAGTAGCAGGTAAAATTACCTGACCTGACATGTCGGGCGCACATTAAGTAAATTATCTCCTCGAAATAACGAAGTATTTATTTCTACGAACAAATTTCTAAACGACTAAACACCTTCCCTTCCGGCAATATTGATCATGTCTCTCCACAACTTTCTGTCTCTACGGTTGTTTATCAGTTCTGTTGTTGATTTCACACCCAGTCATCCTTTTCAACTCTCTAGTTTATTCTCATTCTATTTTCTTCTACCTCTTCTTAACTCACATTTCCTCTATCTTTACTTTACTCACCTTTCCGCTATCTTTACTTCTCACGTTTCCTCTATTCTCTTCTGTAATCAGCTTTCCTCTATCTCTACTTCACTTACATTTCCTCTATCTCTACTTTACTTACATTTCCTCTATCTCTACTTTACTTACATTTCCTCTATCTTTACTTTACTTACATTTCCTCTATCTTTACTTTACTCACCTTTCCTCTATCTTTACTTTATTCAGTTTCCTCTATTTCTACTTTAATCACCTTTCCTCTATCTCTACTTTGCTCACCTTTCCTCCATTTTTACTTTACTCAGTTTCCTCTATCTTTACTTTATTCAGTTTCCTCTATTTCTACTTTAATCACCTTTCCTCTATCTCTACTTTACTCAACTTTCCTCCATCTTTACTTTACTCAGTTTCCTCTATCTCTACTTTGCTCACCTTTCCTCCATCTTTACTTTACTCAGTTTCCTCTATCTCTACTTTAATCACCTTTCCTCTATCTCTACTTTGCTCACCTTTCCTCCATTTTTACTTTACTCAGTTTCCTCTATCTCTACTTTACTCAGCTTTCTCAGTTCGCTAAATATCTTCCAGCTGCTCCCTTACAGCTACAAGACTCAACAAAACATGATTGTATAAATCACTTTATAAACACTGTATTTACTCTAATGCTTATATTTTTCCTTTAAAATAAATTACTTATATCCGCGCATTACGAGGACAAGTAAGGAGTTCAGCTGGAGGAAGAATCGAGTGACAAGACGATATGACATTGATTGAAGCTATCATAAGAGTCAGTGCTAAAACCTTGTAACTCACTCAATATTTGAAATGGTACAAGAAGATGACAAGAGAGATGAGAAAATTGAGAGCTTCCCCATTTGTTTAATTATCTATCCCACCCCCTCCACTTTTTTTTTGCAACATAGAGCAACATAGCAACAAAAAATTGGTTTTAAAAACCTGTATTTTCCCCAAGCAACATATGGCTGTGAAACATGGACAATCAAAAGATATGTTTAAAAAGTGCATCAATATCCTTGAATGAAAGGTGCAACGATAGCTCTATGGTTAGGGAAATGGACTACTAAGGACAAGAGATCGCGCATGATCCACATCGACGGCTTCTAGATTACCCAGACTTAAATGGTTACCGGATTTTTTATGGGAAAGTAAACGGCACTGACGTAATGCTGACCACATTATCGCAAAAATAATGTGCTGGAGGTCTATAAATAAAATATGGGAACTAGCACCACATTCCCCATAAATCATGTGGCGTGACGGGTCCTTTACTTTTACTTCCTTGAATTAAAGTATTTGAAAAGAATACTCAGAATACCTCAGACGGGGATGAGAACAAACTTGTCAATTTTTCAAAGAAATTAAAATGTAAGAAAATTGATGTAGGCGACGGCGAGCCTCACAGCACCAGAGCTGGAAGTTGTCAGCAACCCCGAGCTGATAGCTTGCGTCAGTATCTGTGAAACAGAACAATACAGACCCTGCTCCACATCTCCGCTGTACTTTTAGTAACAGACTAACCTGTCTAGTCTGGCCAAACGAGTAGGGGTCGAAGATGGAAAACAACCCGGTACTCAAAAATGTCGTGCTGAAGTCGGATGTGTTGGGCCGAGAGGCGCAAATATCACAGCTATACTGCAAACCACAACACAATGCAGACACGCCCACTTAGCCTCTTTTTAAGGGCGGATGATGAAGAAGTCCACTCCTTTAGTCATGGGCTGAACTCAAGCAAGCAATAATATTAATTAATAGAGAACATAAAGAGAAAGGAAGATAACATATTTTGGTCATGTAAAGCAACATAATGGCTTACTGAAGACAGTTATGGAGATCATAGTTCCAGGTTAAACAAGGGAGAGGAAGACCTAACAGAAGGTGCGTGCATTATATCATAGATGATCTGGGCATGATTGCTGTAGAAGATGGTCAACTCGCGCAGAAGAGAGAAACCTCACAGTAGCTATCTTTGAAGCTTGGTTGGGACACGTAGGTATATGATTATGACTCCGACAAAGAAAGGAACTCGATCTGTTAATATAATCTTATGATTATATAAATATGATAAATAGCTATGGTGAAACTACTGTTTGGACATGTGATGAGAAGAGATAATAACCGAATAGCAAAGCAAGCCCTCATATGGGAAACAACAGGTAAAAGAAAAAGAGGAAGACCCAGGGAGACACTGAGAAGAACATTGATGAGAGAGGCAAGAGCAGCAGGAATCGGCCCCCTCAATGAGATAGAACTGCTTGCACAGGACAGAGACAGATGGCGAGATTTGATAAAATATCTTTAAAAGAAAACTGCTAGAACAAAAAATTCATATAGGAGAAGGTGTATCTTGGTCTACGCCCTTTGGGCCGGTTACGGCTCGAAAGGTCAATAGATAGATAGATAGATAGAAACTACTGTAAGAATATTGTATAAAACATAGTATGTAATATATATTTTTTAAATTTTCATTAGCGACCACCATTTTGATGGACGTCTACAGTAGCTGGGCAAGATTCACAAAGAAGACAGCGGGTCTAATGTCTACGCTGATTTGCCAAAAGTTTGTGGTATAATTTTTACTTATATTTTATTTATTTGCTTTTAATCATGAAATGTATTCATCATTGATCATCTGCTCGCGCAGAATGAAAGGATAGAAATGGCAGGACGAAATCACAAACATAGAATTATGGAAAAGTACCAGTCAAATACCAGTGGGTAAAGAGATACAGCGAAGACGGTGGTGCTGGATAGGAAACACACTGCGGAAGCTAAATTAAAATAATTACGCAGAAGCCTTTTTTGGAATCCTCAGGGAAAAAGACAAATAGGAAGACCACAATATTCTGTGGAGACGACAGATGAAAACAGAGATAAAGATGATGAGGAAGACATGGGATGATCTTAAAAGAATTTTTAAGAAACAGAACGGCTTGGAAAGTGTTTGTTGAAAACCAATGCTCCACGGGTATATGAAGAAGAAGAAGAAGAAAAGAAGAAGATGAAGGAAAAAGAAGAAGATGAAGAAAAGAAGAAGATTCATGAAAATGCAAGGCTGAAACAAATTTAGAAAGATAAAAACACCACATTTGGCTCTAAAACTAAGCTCTTCCGTACCATTATTAAATCAGTTTTCCATTCGTTTTGCAAAACAAGGGCCCTAATAGCAGAGCTACAGAAGAAAATACAAGCTATCGAGATGCAGTGTGAACGCAAGGTGTTGGGCATTTCTTACATAGATTGTGCCACAAACGGAAAAAGTCGTGAAAGTGTACAAGATATAATCGGAGTGTATCATTTGACTGTTGTGAAGAGGCGCAAAATAAAATGGTTTGGCCACGTATCTCGATAATATGACCTGACAAAGGTCATTCTGTAAGGAATTGTGAAAGGGGCCAGAAGAAGATGTCGGCAGAGATAGAAATAGATAACATCAAAGAAAGGACATGTCTCGTCTTTATAGAGTCGTAAAGAATGACTGAACATAGAGAGAAATGGCTAAGGTTGACGAAGTCTGGCATTTCCTCTATCTCTACTTTACTCACCCTTCCTCTGTCTCAACTTTACTCACCCTTCCTCTATATCTACTTTACTCACCTTTCATCTATCTCTACTTTACTCACCTTTCATCTATCTCTACTTTACTCACCTTTCATCTATCTCTACTTTACTCACCTTTCATCTATCTCTACTTTAATCACCTTTCCCCTATCTCTACTTTACTCACCTATCTTCTCTCTACTTTATTCGCCTTTCCTCTCTCTACGTTACTCAACTTTCCTCTCTCTACTTTACTCACCTTTCCACTCTCTACTTTACTCACCTTTCCTCTCTCTACGTTGTTCAACTTTCCTCTCTCTACTTTACTCAACTTTCCTCTCTCTACGTTGTTCAACTTTCCTCTCTCTACTTTACTCACCTTTCCTCTCTCTACTTTACTCACCTTTCCTCTCTCTACTTTACTCACCTTTCCTCTCTCTACTTTACTCACCTTTCCTCTCTCTACTTTACTCACCTTTCCTCTCTCTACTTTACTCACCTTTCCTCTCTCTACTTTACTCACCCTTCCTCTCTCTACTTTACTCACCTTTCCTCTCTATACTTTACTCACCCTTCCTCTCTCTACTTTACTCACCTTTCCTCTCTCTACTTTACTCACCCTTCCTCTCTCTACTTTACTCACCTTTCCTCTCTCTACTTTACTCACCTTTCCTCTCTCTACTTTACTCACCTTTCCTCTCTCTACTTTACTCACCTTTCCTCTCTCTACTTTACTCACCTTTCCTCTCTCTACTTTACTCACCCTTCCTCTCTCTACTTTACTCACCTTTCCTCTCTCTACTTTACTCACCTTTCCTCTCTCTACTTTACTCACCTTTCCTCTCTCTACTTTACTCACCCTTCCTCTCTCTACTTTACTCACCCTTCCTCTCTCTACTTTACTCACCCTTCCTCTCTCTACGTTACTCAACTTTCCTCTCTCTACTTTACTCACCCTTCCTCTCTCTACTTTACTCACCCTTCCTCTCTCTACGTTGTTCAACTTTCCTCTCTCTACTTTACTCACCTTTCCTCTCTCTACTTTACTCACCCTTCCTCTCTCTACTTTACTCACCCTTCCTCTAGAAGAAAGGACATATCTCGTCTTTACATAGTCGTAAAGAATAACTGAAGATAAAGAGAAATGGCTAAGATTGACAAAGTCTGACAGTGGTGGCCAACGACCTATGGAATTATTCGATGAAGAAGATTAAAAGTGAAAAAGAATAAGATAATGAATAAGAAGAAAATGATGAAGAAAAAAATAAGAAAAATTAAGAAAAGAAGATTATGATGCTGATGGTGATTGTCATTATTACGCTGATGATAAGAAGGAGGAGAAAGAAAAAAGATAAACACATGGAAATAAGGATAAATATGGAAAATGACGACAACAACAAAAGACAAGAATGAATGTTCATAACTCTGTCCCAAACTCGTAACAACACTGAACAGAGAACTGGAATACAAAGGACAAGAGGTAGGGTTCGATCCCAACCGACGGTTTTCTGGGTTCACCCAGCCTTTAATGGGTACCTGATTTTTTTTTCAGGGAAAGTGAAGAGGCACGGGCATAATACCGACCACATTACCCCATAAAGCATGCGCCGAAGGTCTGTAAAATGTATGGTTACTAACACCATATTCCCTATACGCCACTTGGCGTGACGGGGGTACTTTACTTTTTTTTTTAACACTGAACAGAACACAAGAATGTATATATATATATATATATATATATATATATATATATATATATATATATATATATATATATACTGTCCTTTCGAGCCGAAGACGGCACATAGGTAGGGCAGAATCTCAAAAACAGAAACATTGCGTGCCAAAATGGCACATATTGAAGAAATCACTGCTTCTAAAATCTATGGCTCTGTTTCCATAACAATGCTTTTTACAATGACAGCTTGTCAGGCCATCGATCAATCTCCTTAGTCGCCTCTTACGACATGCCTGGAAGGTCACAGTGTCACTATTCTTTACTTCCCTCATAATGAGGCCCCGGAAACACACGGTATATATATATATATATATATATATATATATATATATATATATATATATATATATATATATGGGAGTGGCTAAATATTATGAATAGAAAAGCTACTTCTCGGAAGCAGGTTATAATAACGACAATTTTGTCTTGCCTATTTACATTTAAGCATCAAATTTAATCAAATTATGCATTAAATTAAAAGTGCATTTATTAATGCTGAAATTTACAATAATATTAGCATGTCACTAGATAAACGAGAGGCCATTTAAACCTGCATAATTTAGCGTTCCGATCGTTAATACAATTATACTAAACGAGCGCAGATTAGTTATGTTAACGGTTATAGCAAGCTGATATATTACTCCTTCCGCCCCACACATCCGAATTTAGGAAGGAAAATTTAAGTACCGAATTGCTTTCCTTTTTTTCCATCCATAATTTCTTGTTCAGATTAATTCTATCTATCTAGCTATTGACATTTCGAGCCGTAGCCGGCCTGTAGGGCATAGACCATGATACTCTTTCTCTTATCTAAATTTGTATCCTAGCAGTTTTCAATCCTTGTAAAGATCTTTTATCAAATCTCGCCATTTGTCTCTGTTCTGTGCAAGCAACTCTATCTCATTGAAGGAGCCGATTCTTGTTGTTCTTGCCTCACTGATCAATGTTCTCTCATTGTCTCTCTGGGTCGACCTCTTTTCCTCTTACCTGTTGTTTCCCACATGAGGGCTTGTTTTGTTATTCGGTTATTATCTCTTCTCATCACATGTCCAACATATGACCATAATCTTTTCTTGATTGCTGATGATATTAGTGGTTGATTGGCGATTTCTCTAATTTCTTTGTTTGTTTGTTTTTTTTAGATTAATCAGCCAGCAACATCTGAATAATCTCAATTATGTTACACTGCTCCATTAGGCATGTAGCCCGATGCATCAATTACCCATAGGTGTGCACTATGTGCTATGTGTCACCCAGGCTTATGGTTATGGTCATTGTAGGTCCCGGTGTCACTGCAAACGAATTAAAATCCATAACTGCTCAACCGCCCGTGCCAGTGGAATCATCCTAATTACTATCTCATCTCCCAAACAAAGAAAGATAGCTGTAGTCCCCATCATAGCAGTCTCAGCACACTCCAAAAGACATAAGGCGAAACAGCACATAAAGTGAACACAGCCATCCGATCTCCATCATACGATATCATCATTCATCGTAAACAATCGGAATATCACTCAGGCTTATCTACAACTAAGGGAGCCGCGATAGCTCAGTGGTTAGTGAACTGGACTACAAAGGACAAGGGGTAGGGTTCGATCCCAATAGACAGCTTCCGGGTTCACCCCGCCTTTAATGGGTACCGGATTTTTTCTGGGAAAGTAAAGCGGCACGGACGTAATACCGACCACATTACCCCAAAAATCATGTGCTGAAGGTCTGTAAAATGTATGGTCACTAACACAATATTCCCTATACGCCACTTGGCGTAACGGGGGCTACTTTACTTTTTTTTACTGTCAAAAATGGACTGCACAGTATCTTACTTATTTTCTTAGGAAAGCTGCTTTTGTCTGAGCTATTCTGCATCTCACCTCTGTTTTACATCTACCACCTGAGGTTAATATTGTTAACTTAGAATATTAATGTAGAAAAAAATGTTAAACATAAACAGATAAATAAGTCAACTTTTGCTGATTGTTTTCTATAAAATGTGAGAGAACAATAATAAATAAATTAACATTTCTAGGTCAGAGATAAAGGGAAGATAGACACGTATAATTTCCTCATCTTCTTCTTCTTATCTAGAGTTCCCCAGTTAACTCTTTCCGTACGTTTCAACGCACCATGCGTCATGCTGCTTTCGGTCCTGTACGTTTAGCCGCACAGTGCGTCACTCTCTATTTGATTACTGTAAACCGTCATCAAACCATTTTCTTTTTATAGGACTTGTATCATCTTGGTATTGGTGAAAGATAATTCCGTGTTTAATTATCTAAAAATTCATATATCATATGTTAAGTGTTAGATAAATATCATCATCATCATGTGCCATACAGGTTGGCGTATGCGATCATGTCCTTCCCCAATCCTCTATCTACAGTGCATCGTATCAATTCAGTTGTTGACCGTTTTCCATGCCATGACACCAAGCTATCAAGTATTTTCTCTCTTTGTCGTCCGCGATCTCTCTTTCCCTTTATTTTGTCTGTTGTAATCAAGTATTCAAACTTTCATCTTCTCATGATGTGTCCAAAAAATGTTATTGTTTCTTTCTGATGATTTTAGGGGCCCCCTCTTTGTGTTGGCATTGTTGAGAATTTCTTCATTGGTCTTTTTAGCTGTCTAGGGAACTTTCAACATTCTTCTGAGAAATCCGTGGCCTCGAATCGTCCCCTCACTTGTATGTCTACCATCCATGACCCGTCTCCCCAGTCCAGAATCGGTTTAAATAAATACAGACATGTAGATTAATATTTTATTTATAAACATGAAACATTTTGTCTCTGAAATCTCTACCGCTAAAATTGATAAAAACCTTCCGTAATGAAAGAGTTAAAGTTGGCGTGGATGCTTTGTATCGCTACTTTACGACAAGCAGCGTTATCTGCGCCATTTTGCCAAACACATTCGGATTCGGCATGAGTAGATTTCTAATTGAACATTTTGTGCCAGGGGCACAGTTGTTCTTGGTATATTCCTAAACAATCGTAGCCGCCAAGATTTGTTTAAAATGTGCTGAGTGCAAACGGGACCCCCTGTAGTTAGTCGTTATACGAAAGGGCTAGACATCGATATCGCTACCAGGAGACCAAGGGAGGTATGGCCACGAATATACCACCGATTCAGATATCAAAACTCCAACTGCAGCTGCGAGATTCGAAACCGGAAGCTACTACTTCAGCGGACGATGTCTTATCTCTAAACCACAGTCTCCCACACTTATCATAATTATTTAATCACGGATAACGTAAATTATAACTCTTAAATGGCCTTACATCATCAAGCGCTACACATTTTTAAAGAAATATGACGATCATCACTTTCGGGAGGACGTGAACTTCTAGTATATGGTGGATAGGCGGCAGGAACCGTTGCAGGCTATGCATGAAAAGTGTTCCTTGTTGCAGTTTCCTCATATTCCAAGTCCATGGGGGACTGGTTGGTCTCAAGGCTGGACGCCGGCCTCGGGACAGAGAGGTCGTGGGTTCAAATCTCGGCTCCACCGGTTGGGATTTTTATTTATGACTTCTCTCTGCCACAACCACCCCTGGTCTCAGCAGCGAAGCCCGGCTTGAAACGTCAGTTACTCATGGACGAAAAAAACACGAGTACCTCCGAAGTCGGAGTTATGTGCCTGTGCGGCGAGGGACCCCGGTGCACACGGCTGCCAGGGAAAAGTGGATTAACACGCAAAATTCAGTTCCTAGTCTCTAGGGACCTCGTCAGAGTTGAAAGCTGGCGAACGCAACAACAACAACAACAATAACTCTTAAAGACTTTCATATTTGACCTATATCGATGGCTCCTCACCCCAATTAATCAGTGACCCAATTACGTGCATTCTACTGTAAATGTGTTTATGTCAATCAACGCTTGTCTGGTTGATTCTGCTTAAAATATTAATTTAAAAGCGATGATAAATGTGTCATTTTTGATTTAATGGACAGGACAATGCATTTCAATGTGATGATCAAATCAAGACATCTGTAAGATCTTACCAAACAGAACAGAACAGATTCATGTATTTTGGGTCATTTCCTGCTTTGCTAATTCAGGATAGTTTTTCCCCTTCCTTTTGTCCATCTTGCCTTCTGCAGATGACGTTCACCGCTCCAGGGGCACGCGCGCTTTTTCTCTTAGTGGGCGTCTGCTGGGGGGATTAGAAGAGACTGGTTGTCGACTTCAAAAGCCGCGAGAAATTGAAAAGTGCCCAAGGTCGGGTTACTGTTGACAGCTGAGTCAATGAATCAATACGCACGTAATGCAGTGATGCACTTGCAAAGAGAAGACAATTATCGGAGATATAACCAAGTTGTGCAATGACAAAGAAGTTCTTTCGATCCGCTCTGCTCCATTATTAGAAAGCCAAGATGGCTGGGTAAGGGCCGGTAATTATAGGATGCACGGAAATGCATGCGCACTGTCAGAGCCTAAGAGTTTTTATTTCCCTTGCATTTGATTATAGAATTATTAAAAATGTATGGTTTCCCTTCGTCGCAGACTTAGAGATGCTGATTTATTCATCGCGTTTTCTCATGTTTCATAGATAACCATCTAACGGCCCATCTGAGGTTCACTAAAACCCCATTGTCGCTACTGACAAGAACAATACCTGAACACGTAGAAAGTTTAGCTACTCATCCAACGCGCTGACTACAATTTAAGGCTGACGATCGGTAAGCCAAATCTTCAACGCTGATTCGTCCATTGTTCTGCCTGACTGCAATTGCAACTTTCATTTCTTTCATTTAAAGATAACAATGTTTATGTACTTTTTAGTTCCCCATTGTTTCAACAATAATAAAATCAAACACCAATACAATTAATGTAGATGATAATATTGTGCATCAGATTAATCAATTATTAGTTATCAGCTAAGAAGAGTAATGAAAACGTTCTGAAAGAGGCCAAAGCAAAAAGAGAGCTAATATTCAATATTAGGAAGAAATAATCATCATTTTTTTGGCCACGTAATGAGAAGGGAACAGCTGGAATATATTGTAACAACTGGTAAAATTGGGGGACGAAGAGATACAGAAAAAAATACCAGACAGGTTAAGAGAATGGTTTGCCAGAAGGTCAACAACAGAAAAGATAAATAACTGTGGGGATCGAAAGTTGTGGAGAGACATGATCACCTACGCCAGCAGGCATAGTATTTGATGATGATGATGATGATCTACTGTAGCTACAAGGAAAGGAAACTATCACATACAGCAAGAAAAGATTATCCATTAATGGAAAAAGGAATCGGATGCAAATTCTACGTCACAGAGAAGTACGACATAGACAATGCCGCCGGATAGCATAGACATAGGAAAAGGGTCAGCTGATAGCATTACTCGAGGAACACTTTTTCTTAACTTCGCGCTTGTGAGAGGGAGTGGGAGGCCAAAAAATACTCAGAATAATAAAATAAGTAAGTCCGGTGCCGAGATGAATAACATGGGGAAGATATGACGCGATATTAAGAGAGTAACACTAAACAGAACCGCTTGTGAAATGGTTTTTTTTTTTTTGAGGGGGGGGGGGGGCGCTATGCTCTACAAGCAGTTGAAACAAAGAAGAAAACATATACAATAATACTGTAACGGTATTCTATAATTTCATTATCGTCATTGAGTGTCGTCTTCGCATCGAAAGCTGGCTACCATGGAGCACCATTTCTCTGTCTCTTGCTTTGATGGTGCAGGTTGTCATATGTTGACGTGTTCATCTGTTTGATGTTACTCGCCCGTGTTAGTCTTGGTCTGCCTCTGCCTCTTTTACCTTCTATTTTCCCTTCCAAGATTACTTTTAGTAAGCTGCTGTGTCCTTTACCACTCTAAGAATTCTTCTTCTTCTTCTACCTCTCAGCTCCCTGTGGAGCATAGGTCTTCAACAAACACTTTCCAAGTCTTTCTGTTTCCTGTCATTCTTTTAAGATCATTCCATGTCTTCCCTATCATCTTCATCTCTGCTTCTGTCTATCTTCTCCAATAATTCCTTGGTCTTCCTCTTTGTCATTTCCCCTGGGGATTAAAAAAAGGGCCTATTGTGTAATACTCTCGGTTGGATTCCGCGGTGTATGTCCTATCCAGCACCATCGTCTTCGCTGTATCTCTTTTTGGCTTACACAGAGGTGACTCTAAGAATTACTTTACAGTAAATGATATTTTGTAAAAATCTTACTACTCAGTCTATGTTGCAGTTTACTATCTTTAACGTGAAATGTGGTTTGTATTGTCCTCACACCAACTTCCCTGTTGGACAGAAATTGCTTGTAGTCACAGCAGAAATTGCTTGTAGTCACAGCAGATATAGCTTGTAGTCAAAGCAGAAATTGCTTGTAGTCAAAGCAGAAATTGCTTGTAGTCAAAGCAGATATAGCTTGTAGTCAAAGCAGAAATTGCTTGTAGTCAAAGCAGAAATTGCTTGTAGTCAAAGCAGAAATTGCTTGTAGTCAAAGCAGAAATTGCTTGTAGTCAAAGCAGAAATTGCTTGTAGTCAAAGCAGAAATTGCTTGTAGTCAAAGCAGAAATTGCTTGTAGTCAAAGCAGAAATTGCTTGTAATCAAAGCAGAAATTGCTTGTAGAAAAAGCTGTCTTTTCTATGAAAACAGTCCATACCAAACTAGTGGGTTTTCCAAAAATAAGACTTATTTTATTGATACAATTTGTGCGCAAAGGTTGTCTTCAATGTTACAAAGGTTGTTTATATATAATTCAGTAGTCTATATTTGCATCATGGATGTGAATCATGGACAATAGGACAACAGACAAGAAAATCACTAGAGGCTGTAGAAATGTGATTTTACAGAATAGTGTTGAGAATATCATGGACAGTTAAGGAGAGTAATAAAAACGTTCTGAAAGAGGTCAAAGCAAAAATAGAGCTAATTGTCAATATTAGGAAGAAACAATCATCATTTTTTGGCCATGTAATGAGAAGAGAATAGCTGGAATATATTGTGACAACTGAGAAAATTGAGGAACAAAAAGATAGAAGGAAGCAAAGAGAAAAGATACTAGATAGCTTAATAGAATGGCTTAGCAGTAGGTCAAGAACAGGAACGATCAATAACTGTCGAAATCGAAAGTTGTGGAGAGACATGATCACCTACGTCAGCAGGCTTGATACTTGATGAGGATGATATTTGCATCATTATGAATTATGATTTCAAAATATTGCTTTTTCTGTTCATAACCCGCCCCCAACTCCCGTCATCTCCCTTTCCCTGATACGTCATACAGAAGCTCCACGTATGACGTCAGTTATTACCCAATACGGCAAAACGAAATTTAGAAATAAAAATCTACCAAGTAAACGAGCTGCAACACTCGAGAACTGAGAACAAGAAAAACAGCGAAATTCAACATAAAATACAGCGCGCTGATCATGCGACAAAAAAAAAAAAAAAAAAAAAAAAAAAAAAAAAAAACAGCGAGATTTAACATAAAACACGGTAAGCAGATCTTGCGAAAACTGCAATTCTTAAACTCAAAGCAGAGAATAAGACCCGGGTCACGTCAACCCACTTGACTGACCTTGTCATTTACTAGTGTCGTGACCTTCTTACATGGATAATTGTTTTTGTTACAGGCCTTCAGCAATACTTACTTGTTGTGTGGGAACATTAACTCGACGTGTCCTCGGAGTGGGGAGTGGGAGTGTGCTGCTACACACGGGAGTAGCTTACCTTGCCGTATAATTTCAATATATTTCCTATAAACCTGCAACTGTTACATTGGGTGTGATGTTTATTATTCATAAATTATCTGCACAATATTTATGGTACGTGAAGTAAGAGCAGGGGAGAGGTGGAGAGAGACGTTGTTGTTGTTTTTAAATAAACATGAAAAGTTAATCATCATCATCATTGAGTGCCGTCTCCGCATCGAAGGTTGGCTAACATGGAGCGCCATTCCACTCTGTTTCTTGCTTTGATGGTGCAGATTGTCATAGGCTGACTTGTCCATCTTTTGATATTACTCGTCCACGTTAGTCTTGGTCTGCCTCTGCCTCTTTTACCTTGTATTTTCCCTTCAAATATTACTTTTATTAGACTGTTGTGTCTTTTAACATGCCCCAAAAATTTCATTTGTCTTGTTCTAATTGTGTTTAATAGTTCTCTTTTCATTTTTAGTTGTTTTAAAACTTCATCGTTTGTTTTCTTTTCTTTCCATCCAATTCTACCTATTCTTCTATAAATCCACATTTCAAAGGCTTCAATTTTCTGTTCTGTTTCATTGTCTAATGTCCATGTTTCTGCACCATACAGGAATATTGAGACGATGTAACATTTTGCTATTCATAGTTTTAGCCCTGGTGTTATTTGTTTTGATGTTAGTATATTTTTCATGGCATTAAAATTACTTCTTGCCATACCGATTCTTTTGTTTATTTCATTATCTTTTTAAAGATATCATTTTTTAAAATAAAAATGAAAAGTTGGAGAAAAGAAAGGGAGACGCGTCGGTAAAGTGTTGAGGAAATGAAAAGATTTTTGTCTTCTTCTTCCTCTTCCTTTCAGCTCCCTGTGGAGCATAGGTCTTCAACAAACACTTTCCAAGCCGTTCTGTTTCTTGTCATTCTTTTGAGATCTTTACATGTCTTCCCTATCATCTTCATCTCTGCTTCTATCTGTCTTCTCCAAGAATTCCATGGTCTTCCTCTTTGTCTTTTTCCCTGGGGATTCCAAAAAAAGGCCTGTTGTGTAATACTCTCAGTTGGTGTCAACAGTGTGTGCTTTATCCAGCGCCATCGTCTTCGCTGTATCTCTTTATCCACTGGTATTTGACTGGTACGTTTCCATAATTCTATGTTAGTGATTTTGTCCTGCCATTTCCATCCTTTTATTCTGCGTAAGCATCCATTAATGAAAGTCTGTATCTTCATGATTGTAATTTTAGTTGTTCTCCGTGTTTCACAGCCATATAATAAAAATGACTTAACATTGGAGTTGAAAATTTTTATTTTAGTTTTTTACATAATTTGTTTGGCATCCATGTGTTTTCAAGTGCAACAAACGCTCCTCTTGTTTTTGATATCCTTATTTTGATGTCCTTTTCTGTTCCTCCCTCTTTGGTTTTTTTTTTTGTGTGTTTTTTTTTTTTTTTTGGGGGGGGGGGTTATTGAAAGATAAATAGAAATAAGGAGGATATAGGAGAAAAAAGAAAGCAGAAAGAGAAACCAAAAAAAATGAGAGTACTTAACGGAAGAGACAGAAAGGAGAGAGAAAAAATAAGTCGACAAATAAAACAAGGTGGCAGAAAAAGCGAAATAAAATGTTGGGAGAGTGGTACATGCAGGAAAATAAAGAAAATGGAGAGAGAACATGGTTAAACAAGAAAGAAAAAGAAATGAACAAATGATAAGACAAAGCGATAGAGAAAGAGACCGAGAGTGATGGGAGAGAGAGATGGGAGAGAGAGATGGGAGAGAGAGATGGGAGAGAGAGATGGGAGAGAGAGATGGGAGCGAGAGATGGGAGAGAGAGATGGAGAGAGAGAGATGGGAGAGAGAGATGGGAGCGAGAGATGGGAGCGAGAGATGGGAGAGAGAGATGGGAGAGAGAGATGGGAGAGAGAGATGGGAGAGAGAGATGGGAGAGAGAGATGGGAGCGAGAGATGGGGGAGAGAGAGATGGGAGAGAGAGATGGGAGAGAGAGATGGGAGAGAGAGATGGGAGAGAGAGATGGGAGAGAGATGGGAGAGAGAGATGGGAGAGAGAGATGGGAGAGAGAGAGATGGGAGCGAGAGAGATGGGAGATAGAGATGGGAGAGAGAGATGGGAGAGAGAGAGAGATGGGAGCGAGAGATGGGAGCGAGAGGTAAAGAATTAAAATTGGATCGTTGTTTTCAGACCATCATCACTAAAGTGGGACAATGTCTACCAGACTTGCGGTCAATATGGCGGATAGGCGGCAGGAACTTTGAGGCGTTGTCTGAAAAGTGTTCCTTGTTGCAGTTTCCTCATATTCCAGGTCTCAATATTACAAAGGTTGTTCATATATAATTCAGTAGTCTATATTTGTATCATGAATATGAATCATGGACAATAGGACAAGAGACAAGAAAATCACTAGAGGCTGTAGAAATGTGATTTTACAGAATAGTGTTGAGAATACCATGGACAGCTAAGAAGAGTAATAAAAACGTTCTGAAAGAGGTCAAAGCAAAAAGAGAGCTATTATCCAATATTAGGAAGAAATAATCATAATTTTCTGGCCATGTTATGAGAAGGGAACAGTTGGAATATATTGTGACAACTAGGGAAATTGAGGGACGAAGAGATAGAGGGGAGCAAAGAGAAAAGATACCAGACAGCTTAAGAGAAAGTGTGGATGGACAAGATCATCTGTGCCAGCAAGCATGGTACTTGATGATGATGATGATGTGTTGGCTTTATTCTTGTATCCCAGATGTTTCACATTCCATTTCTTCATAGATTGGTTTCCTACAAGCCTCTTTGGTTCATCATGGGTTGTACTTATACCCGGATGATTAATTTACCACCTTCGATTACTTTCTACAGAAGCCAAATAAACAACGTTTCGCACGAAAGATGAGCATATAAAGAAAACGACAGACATAAAATAGAGATAAGTCGAATATGAACCATAAAAAAGGATATATATGGAAATTATTGTAATAGGCATATGTCAAGAATCAAAGCGACGTGTGAAATTGACGCAACAGTGTATATAATGAAGATGTGAGCTTGCGCCGTTGAAGGTACAGCCATGACAAGTAACTGTTAGATAATTGCATTTACCTGCGGATTTCGATAATTAAGTTTCGCGTTGACTAGAATTACAAATAATCTAGGCTGGTTGTATAGTTTGATAAGATGGTCTTATAATAGATTCATAATTGTAGCTGTAGTTAGTCGAAGGCTGCAGTATCACTGCAAATGAATTAAAATATATAATTGGTCAACCGCCCGTGCCAGTGGAATCATCAGAATTAACATCTCATCTCATTGAACAATCCAAACAAAAAAATGCAGCTGCAGTCCCTATTATAACAGCTACAGCACACGCCAAAAGATATAAGGTGTAACCGCATCGAAAGTGAACGCAGCCAAACTGCCCTTCGTCGTACAATATCACCATTCATCGTAAACAATCGGAATGTCGAAACACGATCCGGATGAAATACACAGCTCAATATTTCCACTAAACTCATTTGCTCAATAGATTCATGTCATTCGAGACGTTTCTCGAGACTTCAGGCTCAGAATGCAGTTAGTCAACCTTGAAGACATGACCAATGTGGGCAAGGTCCTCTCTTTAGCGCGGCAATATGTTAAAGAGTTGAAACATTTACTCAAACGGACGAGTCTCTATCTCTATGATGATCAGACTGCCCATTGTTGCAAAGTCCTATATGAAGAGTTTCTCATGACCCAAGATAAGAAACAGAAATCATATATATATATATATATATATATATATATATATATATATATATATATATATATATATATATATATGTATATATATAGCACTCGTCATGTATTCAATTTCAATTTTGTTAGATAATTTTTATGAATGAAAATGAAATTTTTGGGGCATGTTAAAAGACACAACAGCCTACTAAAAGTAATATTGGAAGGAAAAATACAAGGTAAAAGAGGCAGAGGCAGACCAAGGCTAACATGGACGAGTAACATCAAAAGATGGTCAAGTCAATCTATGACAGCCTGCACCATCAAAGCAAGAAACAGAGTAGAATGGCGATCCATGGTAGCCAGCCTTCGTTGCGGAGAAGGCACACGATGATGATGATGATGAATTTTTATGAGCTGACTGACTACAAAGAGCCTGGAAATGAACTGGTCCATCCATGATTAACTGAAGAGACTTCGCTGCGATCTAGACACTCACAGAAACGTCAATGTATTACTTTATATTTGGTATACTTTATTTTTAACAATTAGTATGGCCTTTGGAGTCTTGGCAGACGGTTGGTAGTAAGCAATCATGATAAGTCAGTAGTTTGGTAAAGCTTTAGTGCCTCATACTGGGTGATGTTTTACTGAACATCTTCTCTCGTGGCTGAATTTGCCAATCCTGGACAGACAGATCCATCCACAGAACGAGCAAGGTGTATTTCCGGTACCTGGCCTTGTCTCTTTTTAACAATTACATTAGCAATAATAAATGAAGTTTCTTGATCTTACTCCATCTCCCCGATGTGGTTTTGGCAACAAACTGAGATATCCTAGAGAGACAAAATCAAAGCGGAAGAGCAGACTGTTTACAAAGAATAGGATATTGAAGTTGGATGTTAGATTGTTAGTTCCCCCCAGAATGAAGAGAGCACGTAGGGCATAAATAATGTTGTCAAGTCTGACGATTTACTGTAAAGTCTTGCTTTCCTCTTATGCGCATTGTTGAGTCCTTCTCTGCTAAAAGTAAAGTAAAGTAAAGAGCCCTGTCGCGCCAGGTGACGTATAGGGAATATGGTGTTAGTGACCATAAATTTTACAGACCTTCAGCACATGATTTTTGGGGTAATGTGGTCGGTATTACGCCCGTGCCGCTTTACTTTCCCAGAAAAAAATCCGGTACCCATTTAAGGTTGGATGAACCCGAAAGCTGTCGATTGGGGTCGAACCCTACCTCTTGACTTTTGTAATCCTGTTCACTAACCACTGAGCTACCGCGGCTCCCACCTTCTCTGTTAATGCGCACTAACAAATGTTTGCCGTTGTTTGCAAATTTATATCTAAGAATTTATTCATCTCAGTCCATTTGTTTTCTCGGTTCGAAGAAGACACATAGGGCGGAAGTCATAGTTCTCCATGATTGACGATGTGTTGCTAGTTCTTAGTTCTTTCTTAGTCCCATGTTTGAGCCTTCCCTAGTAATTATTCTGCATGGTGATTCTCTTGGTCTGCCTTGTTTTCTTTTACCAGATGGTAGCCATATCAATACCTACCTGATGGGGAAGTATTTCTTCATTAATTCTCAGTACAGAATCGATGTATTTTCAACGCTTTCTCTTCCCATAAGGTCCACACATATTCTTGTTCAGACTCGTATCTTTTCTGTTCGTTTAAATTTGTATTCTGTCAGGCTAATGTTTGATATCCTACAAAGGCATTAAAATGTGTATTTTTTTGTAAAATGTTATTGTTAATTGTTATATCAGAGGTTGGTAGTAGAAGAATGTCATCATCATGTGCCATATCGGTTCACGTAGGCGATCATCTCCTTCCACAATCTTCCATCTACAGTTTATCGTGTCAATTCTGTTGTTGGCTGTTTTCCATGCCATGACACCAAGCTATCTAGTATCTTCTCTCTTTGTCGTCCGCGATCTCTCCTTCCCAGTATTTTGGCAGTTGTAACCAAGTATTCGAACTTTCCTCTTCTCTTGATGTGCCCGAAAAATGTTAATTGTTTATTTATGATGTTATTTAAAAGCTCCTTTTTTGTGCTGACCTCTTTGAGAATGTCCTCATTGATCTTTTTAATTGTCCAAGTAATATTCAACATACTTCAGACAAATCCCACCTCTGTGGCCTCTAATCGCCTTTTGATTTCTTGCGTTCGCCCGATGACTAAAGGAGTATACCACTTTCTTCATCCGCCCTTAAAATAACGTTAAGTGGGCGTGTCTGCATTGTGTTGTGGTTTGCAAAATAACCGTGATATTTGCGTCTTCCGGCCCAAAACATCCGACTTTAGTATGACATTTTTGAGTACCGGGTTGTCGTCCCTCTTCGATCCCTACTCGCTTGACCAGACTTGACAGATTAGTCTGTTACTAGAGGTACCGCGGAGAGTTGGAGCAGGGTATGGATGGTTATGGTTCACCGATCCTGGCGTAAGTCATCAGCTGTGGGTCGCTGACAACTTCCACCTCTGCTCCTGTGAGGCGCGCCATTGTCTCCTAATCGTCTTTTCATTTGCTTGTCTACTGTCTATGATTCGCTTACAAAGGTCATAATTGGCTCTATATAGCACCGATGAACTCTCTTTCTCACTTATAATGTTGTATAAGACATTTAAGACAAAGAATCATCATCATCATCATGTACCCTGCCGGTTGGCGTAGGCGATCATGTCCCTCCACAATCTTCTATCTACAGTGCATCGTATCAGTTCTGTTGTTGACTGTTTTCCATGCCATGACACCAAGCTATCCAGTATTTTCTCTCTTTGTCGTCCGCGATCTCTCTTTCCTTTTATTTTGCCAGTTGTAACCAAGTAATCCAACTTTCCTCTTCTCATGATGTGCCCGAAAAAATGGTGATTGCTTCTTTCTGATGTTTTTTAAGAGCTCCCTTTTTGAAGACAAAGAATACCAGAATATAAAAAAGGAGGTGCACAACAAGGATAAGTTTGATCGCCGGACCTGTTTGCAGTGTTCAGATAAAAACCATTAGGGATAAATAAACGGTTGACTATAATAACGGTATGAGAACACATTTAGGGAAATTGGGATCTTCAAATGATACGCACAGTTGCATTATTGGAGGGGCGGGAAATAAGGAAAAGATAGACATAGGACAAATGCACAATAGTTTAGCTTGGCAACTCTTGTCCTTTGTAATCCAGTTCACTAACCACTGAGTTATCGCGGTTCCCAGTTCAGTAGACAGATCAGTTTCAATGCACAGAGGACAGCCCCATAGTGCTCAGATTCGCATCTTCAGCATGTTGCCCAGTATTAAATACGCATCCCACGTAGGAGCGAAAGCACAGAAGATGGCTTCAGCTGAGATGCACGAACTCCGTAGTACCTGCGAAGACCTTGACTCCAACCTCCTTAGTCGCTTCTTACAACATGCGCGGCAGGTGACTATTCTTTTCTCTCTCTCCCTCCCCTTCCTTCCCCGTAATCAGGGCCCTCAATTAGCACTACGGGCGAAACCCAGAATAAGAAGATATTATCTTTCATAATAACAATATTATAATTTTCATAGAAATAACAACAGCTCAGGCACAAAATACAACATGAAACGTCATCAACGTCAACATAACAGAAGTCAAGAATGTCGCCAAAAATAAAGAGAACATCAACATAACTATAGAAGGCAGGCAACTAAAACAAGTAGAGGAATTCAAATACCTAGGAAGTCTAATGACAAACGATAATTCTCAAACAGCAGAGATAGACTCAAAATGCAACAAAGCTTGTCCAAATCATTGGACAGTTATCGCCACTATTGTCCAACAAGGAAATAACTCTGGAGGCAAAACGAGCACTATACAATACAATCTTCATCCCAACGTTGTGCTACCAATGCCAGACCTGGACCCTAGATGCAAGAACAATAAGAAAAATAACCTCTACAGAGATGAAATGTTTTAGACGAATGAAAGAAAACAGTCTGAGAGATAATATCAGAAATGAAGAACTGAGAAAAAAAAGCTAGGAATAGCCCCCGTCATAGAATATATAAGGAAACAACAGATAAAATAGTTTGACCACGTGACAAGGCAGAAAAATCAAAACACAACACAACGAGCCCTCAACTAAAACGTTGTGAGAACACCAGACCCAAGGGTCTACCACGAAAAAATGGATCGATGGAATATTAGAAGCACTAGGAAACATAACAGCAGCAAATGCGAACAGAAGAGCAAAAGACCGCAAATTATATCTCCCCTCGACGCTGAAAGGCAGATGAGGAAGGAAAGAAGAAGAAGCTGATAGAAATAATTACTTATGCACCAGGACCATTCTGCATACCATGAACGATAATCAGCATTATTATCTCGTTTAAAAAAAAAATGAAAGGTGTCGCTACCGTTCGACTGAGTAGTAACGGTTTTTGTGTAGTCTGTATTGATAATAAATCGGGTGCGATTGATTGCGATGATCATCGCACAATAAGCCTTATGAGTCATATGACTAAGATATTACTAAGAATCATCATGCGAAGAGTGCGAAACAAAATCAGTCCAGAAATTAGCGGTGAACAGTGTGGTTTTGTTAAAGATAAAGGAACAAGTAATGCCATTTATATCATAAGATCTTTAGTAGAAAGAGCCATAGAGGTGAAAACAGATCTATACCTATGTTTCATAGATTACACCAAGGCATTTGACAAAGTAAAGCACCAAGAAATAATCAAAATTTTAGAAAGCATAAACGTAGACAGCAAAGATCTAAGAATAATAAAGTACATGTACTGGCAACAAACAGCGGCCATAAGAACTGGAAACCAATTGGGAATGTTTCAACAAATAAAACAGGGTGTTAGACAGGGTTGTGTGCTGTCACCAGATTTGTTTAATATTTATAGTGAGATTATTTTAAGATTCATAAGGGGCATACCTGGAATAACAATTGGAGGTCATAATATAAATAATCTAAGATATGCTGATGATACAGTCTGAATCGCTAAGAGTGAAAATGAGTTACAAGAAATGTTGGACATTATATTGAAAGAAAGCAAAAATAAAGTACTCAGCCTTAATAGCAAAAAGACAGAGGTAATGGTAACAACAAAGAAAAAGACATCAACCCAGTGCAAAAAAAAGACAAGTGGAATAATATTAAAACAGGTAAATGAATTTAAATATTTTGGAATTTTGTTAACCTCAGGCGGAAGATGTACAAAAGAGATGAGATGCAGAATGGCTCAGGCAAAAGCAGCTTTCAAAAAAATGAGGAAGATACTATGTAATCCATTTTTGACAATAGAAACAAGAAAAAGAGTTCTTAAATGTTACGTAGAGCCAGTCTTAACATATGGATGCGAATCATGGACAATAGGACAACAGACGAGAAAAACACTGGAGTCTGTAGAAATGTGGTTTTACAGAAGAATGTTGAGAGTACCATGGACAACTAAGAAGAGTAATGAAGATGTTCTGAGAGAGGTCAAGCAAAAAGAGAGCTAATTTCCAATATTAGTAAGAAACAATCATCATTTTTTTTGGGCCATGTAATGAGAAGAGAACAACTGGAGTATATTGTAACAACTGGAAAAATTGAGGGACGAAGAGATAGAGGGAAGCAAAGAAAAAAAATAACAGACAGCTTAAGAGAATGGCTTGGCAGAAGGTCAACAACAGAAATGATAAATAGCTGCCTAGATCGAAAGTTGTGGAGAGAGATGATCACCTACGCCAGCAGGCACGGTACTTGATGATGATGTATTGATAATATTAACATTAACTGCTACATCGTAACATCATTATTATTAACAAGCGCTGTTAGAAGAAATAACGACAACATTCACAATAGTAATAACATTAATTAAAACAGTTGTTATGATAATTATTAAAGCAATAATAACAGTATAAATTATTTCAGTCAAATAATAACAATAAATAACGATAATAATGAATGTTCGACAATTTCAGCGAGACCCAAGGGAAAGGTCATGTTTCCTCAATCACCAAACATTTCGCTGTACATCGAGCTGGCAATATCGGAACACGAATATGACATTCAGAACGCAACATTAAACTTCCCAAACAAAGAACACTGGGCATGCTCAGGCTGCTGTGAAACTAATGTACACCGTAGATAATCAATATGCGTATGACATCAGTTAACTAACTATGTTAAATTTTAAATAACCTTATCTTTGTTGATGATTGAAGGCTCGAGTTATGCGGGGGGAAAATATTAAAACGGGGTTTTGAACGGCATATAGCAATTTATATTATTGTTAGTAAGTACCCGCATTAACGTATGTGAATCACCGGTAGCCTGAATTATCATCATCACCATCAAGTACCGTGCCTGCTGGCGTAGGTGATCATGTCTCTCCACAACTTTCTATCTATACAGCTTTTACTATTTCTGTTGTTGATTTCCTACCGAACCATTCTCTTAAACTGTGTTTTTATCTTTTTTTTTTTCCTATGTTATCCTCTATCTCTTTCTCCCTCGATTTTTCCTGTTTTGACATCATATTTAAGTTTGTCCTTTCTCATAACACTTGGTGATAGTTTCTTTCTGATGTTGGAAAATGGCTTTCTTTTTGTATTGTCTTTTTCGGAACGTTCTCATTAATTTTGTTTTTAGCTGTATATGGTATTCTCAACATTCCTCTGTAATAGAACATTTCTGTGGTCAGAGGCGAATCTCGTGTATCTTGTCCAATTGTCCACGATTCGTATTTATATGTTCAGATTGGCTCCACATGACACTTAAGAGCTATTTTCTCATATTTCCATTAACAAAAAGGGGCTGCATAAAATTTTCTTCCTTCTTGGGAATCCAACCCTCACCTGAGCTATTCTTCACTTCAGTTCTGTTGTACATCTATCACCTGAACCATTCTTCACTTTACCTCTGCTGTACACCTATCACGTGAGCTATTCTTTATTTTACTTCGCAGGTACATCTACCACCTGAGCTATTCTTCACCTTACCTCTGTTGTACATCTACCACTTGAGCTGTTCTTCATATCACTTATGTTGTACATCTACCACTTGAGCTATTATTCAACTCACTTATGTTGTACATCTACCACTTGAGCTATTCTTCAACTCACTTATGTTGTACATCTACCACTTGAGCTATTCTTCAACTCACTTATGTTGTACATCTACCACTTGAGCTATTATTCAACTCACTTATGTTGTACATCTACCACTTGAGCTATTCTTCAACTCACTTATGTTGTACATCTACCACTTGAGCTATTCTTCAACTCACTTATGTTGTACATCTACCACTTGAGCTATTATTCAACTCACTTATGTTGTACATCTACCACTTGAGCTATTCTTCAACTCACTTATGTTGTACATCTACCACTTGAGCTATTATTCAACTCACTTATGTTGTACATCTACCACTTGAGCTATTCTTCAACTCACTTATGTTGTACATCTACCACTTGAGCTATTCTTCAACTCACTTATGTTGTACATCTACCACTTGAGCTATGAGGAATGAACTGGAGGAGTGAACTTGAAGGGTGAACTGAGGAATGAACCGAAGGGGTGAACTGGAGGAATGAACTGGAGGGGTGAACTGGAGCAGTGAACTTGAAGGGTGAACTGGAGGAATGAACTGGAGGGGTGAACTGGAGGAGTGAACTGGAGGGGTAAACTGGAGCAGTGAACTTGAAGGGTGAACTGGAGGAATGAACTGGAGGGGTGAATTGGAGGAATGAACTGGAGAGGTGAACTGGAGGGGTGAACTTGAAGGGTGAACTGGAGGAATGAACTGGAGGAGTGAAATGGTGGGGTGAACTGGGGTGGTTCATCTTTTTTTTCTTTTTCATTATTTTATTTTTTTTAAAGTCCGAGTTTATCATCATTAGCATGTGCTACATGGCTGGCGTAGGCGATCATGTCCTTCAACAATCTTCTATCCTCAAGTGTATCGTATCAATTCTGTTGGTGACTGTTTCCCATGCTATGATAATAAGCTATCTAGTATCTTCTGTCTTTGTCGTCCGCGATCTCCCGCTCCATGTATTTTGCCAGTTATCAATAAGCATATTCTTCTCATGATGTGCCCGAAAAAACGTTGATTGTTTCTTCTGAGTTCCTTTTTGTGTTGGCTCTTTGAGAATGTCTTCGTTGGTCTTTTTAGCTGTCCAGGGAACTTTCAATATTCTTCTAAGAAATCCAATTTCTGTGCCTCTAATCGTCTTATCATTTGTTTGTCGACTGTCCATGATTCACTTCCATAGGTCAGAAAAGGCTCAATACAGCACCGATTGACTTTCTCCGAGGCCGAATTAGCTTTACCTTAATGAGGTTAGATCTACATTGATGTCACATCCCGATTTGGCTTTACCTTAATGAGGTTAGATCTACATTGATGTCAGAGCCCAAGTTAGCTTACCTTAATGAGGTTAGATCTACATTGATGTCAGAGCCCAAGTTAGCTTACCTTAATGAGGTTAGATCTACATTGATGTCAGAGCCCAAGTTAGCTTACCTTAATGAGGTTAGATCTACATTGATGTCAGAGCCCGATTTAGCTTTACCTTAATGAGGTTAGATGTACATTGATGTCAGAGTACAAGTAAAAATAAATTTAAAAACTGGACCGTTTGGGGCGGGGTGGAGTTTAGATAGCCATAATTTAAAAACCATCTCCACCACCCCACCCCTCTCCCCACGCCTCCCACCCATTTCACCTATCCCATCCGAGACGGCTCCTTCACGTTTTCATCACATTCGGGCGGTAACTTTTTGACAACTTTCCAGCACGACACTTGAGTCAGTAAACCAAATCTGACGCCACGCCCTCTCTATTGTCCTAACCCGGCTTCCTGTCGGAGCTATTGAGTTTAGTGCTCTGTGCACACCGTGAGCTGTGCTTTTCATCCGGATAGTGTTTCGACTTTCCGATTGCTTACGATGAACGATAATATCCTATAACGAAGGACAGTTCAGCTGCGTTCACTTTCGGTGCCGCTTTGCCTTAAGTCTTTTGGCGTGTGCTGTAGTTGCTATGTGGACTGCAGCTGCCTTTCTATGTTTGGATCCTTCAATGAGATGCGTTTTCATTCGGATGATTTCATTGGCATGGGTGGTTTAGCTATTATGGATTTTAATTCGCTTGTGGTTATACCGGGGCCTTTGACTAACCATAATCGTATTTTCCTAACCCACTATTCCTACTTTAACTCAGAAGTGAATCTGGCTTATTATGAATAAAATTAAAACAATGAATGGCTCATTATACTATTGCAATATAACCTAGAAGATATATTGAGATTGAAAAGAAATCACCTTATTTTTGAAAAGTAAAAATCCATCCACTATACTACTATTTTGTTGGAATCCACCCAATACACTTTTACTTTGATGGTATCCTTCCGTTACAATATTAATTTGTTTTAAATCTATCAATTGCACTTTTTATGTTGTTGGAATTTAACCATCACACTATAGTTGTGTTGGAATCTATCCATTACACTATTATCTTTTTTGAAATTTACTCTTTATACTATTATTTTGGTAGAATGGATGCATTATGTTTTTGTTTGTTGGAACTCATTATATTTGTTTACTCTATCCATTACACTAGTATTATTATTATTTTTTTATCTACCCAGTACACTTTTATTTTGTTGGAATCTATCCATTACAAAGTTATTTTGTTTAACTCTATTCATTACACTAGTATTTTGTTGGAATCTATCCATTACAACATTATCCTGTTGGATATTAAAACGTCATAACTTTGATTATTCCACCTTCTACAGAAATGGAATGAAAATAATTTCGAAGAGACAAACCAATGAGTAAATAACCAAGAACCGCGTCTCCCCACGCCGCTGAAATGCAAATTAGAAACACAAATAATTGAAATAAGACCTCAGACATCCTGAGGTCAAAGAGGGGGTCAATGTACATAAGTTTTGAATTAACAACGAAGGAACAAGCTTCAGAAATACAAGACCCACGTACGGTTATTGACGCGTGTAGATAATTTACAAAGTAATTATGGGGGAACTCTTTACACAGAGCCTTGGAACATAATAAATTTGATCGCCGGAAAGAGCCCTTCCTACCTCCGCCAATGTCAGACAAGTGTTTCAACATTCTAGCTTCTTGATGCTGTCTTCCAAAAGGGAGTGGGCGAACTTGGGTCAATACTCGCAGATGTCTTCCTCATGTTGCATTCTGGGTCTGAAAGATCGCGCAAAGCTCTGGGTGAATACATCATCAACATATGAAGCCCCGGTGGCAGAGTCGATAGTGCAATCGCTTCCTGAACAAAGAGGTATGCGTTCAATACCCAGACGTGGCGGATTTTCCTTCTCTCTCTCTCTATCTCTATTTCTCTCTCTCTATCTCTCTCGCTCTCTCTTCTGGATCGACAGGGCTCCGTGGTTCACCCGATTTATATAAATGTGCATTAGAGATTTTTCTGAGAAGTACACGTGGCCTGGTGTGAAGCCGGCAATAACATCAAAAAATGTGCCGTGGTTATTAAAAAATACGGTCACTATTAACTTAGCTGCTTCATATCCTCCTCTATTATATTATGCTTATATATCATATAACCAACATCTACGTAAATCCTCGCCATAGTTTCTTTCGGCCATTTTTAGGCCAGTGTTTTGTTTTTTGTGCTCGGATTTCTTTACTCAATTTGAATAGTTTATATGTTATACCTGATAATGGCTTTTGTCGAAATCTCGAAGTTTGTCTTGTCTCTTTATGAGTCCATCTGCTACTCGTCTTCTTTTTCTTCTTCTTCTACCTTTCAGCTCCCTGTGGAGCATAGGTCTTCAACAAACACTTTCCAAGTTGTTCTGTATCTTGCCATTCTTTTAAGATCATTCCATGTCTTCCCCATCATCTTTATCTCTGCTTCTATCTGTCTTCTCTAAGAATTCCTTGGTCTTTCTCTTTGTCTTTTCCCCTGGAGTTATTCCAAAAAAAGTGTCTGTTGTGTAATACTCTCAGCTGACCTCCGAAGTGTGTGTATCCAGCGCCATCGTTTTCGCTGTATCTCTTTATCCACTGGTATTTGACTGGTACGTTTCCATAATTCTATATTAGTGAATTTGTCCTGCCATTTCCATCCTTTTATTCTGCGTAATCATCCATTAATGAAAGTGTGTATCTTCAGGATTGTCAATTTTGTCGTTCTCCATGTTTCACAGCCATATAATAAGACTAACTTACCATTGGACTTGAACATTTTTATTTTTGAATTTAACCTAATTTCTTTGGACTTCCATTTGTTTCCCAGTGCAACAAAAGTTCCTCTTGCTTTTGCTATCCTTATTTTGGTATCATTTTCTGTTCCTCCCTCTTTATCTATACTATATTTTATACTTTATCTCCTACTCGTGGCCCTGTATAATATGTAATATTTTATATATTTAATATATGTGCTTATCTCCATATTTCTACTACGTCTATCAAGACGTGGAGGGAATCTTCACTAACTTTTATTATGTCAGTTCTTTCTCTTTAGTGTTCATCCGTTAAATTGACGTTGTCGTGTTGTGTCGTTAGTTAACGACATTCTGCAATCAATATCTGCGCCTTCGCCCGATACATCCGTTTTGAGTATAGGTAGATTTTTTTTCTTTATATTTAATAATGTTTGCCCAGGCAGTGGTCGTTTCGGCCTACTCTTATAACACTGCTAAAGGTTCTTTAATATCAAAATTAGGTCTACAAGAAATATCTTCAACGAATAAAGCCATTGTCATATATACTGCACAAATGTTCACAATTCACAGGTTATGGTTATGTTTAGTCGAAGGTCCCGGTATCACTGCAAACGAATTAAAATCCCTAATTGCTCAACCGCCCACGCTAGTCGAATCATAAGAATTACAACTTATCTCATTGAAGGATCCAAAACAAAGAAAGGCAGCGGTAGTCCCCATCATAGCAGCTACAGCACACACAAAAAGACATAAGGCCAAGCGGCATCGAAAGTGAACGTAGTTGACCTGTTCTACGTCATACGATATCATCATTCATCGTAAGCAATCGGAATTTCGAAACATGATCCAAACGAAAAACACAGCTCACGGTGTGCACAGAGCACTAACTCAGTGGCTCCGGCAGCAAGTCGGACTTGACATATGAGCAAACTGCAACAAGAAACACTTTTCAGAGTGAGCTTCAATGGTTCTTACCTCCTATCCGCCATATTGACCGGAAGTCACAGATGTTTGATTTCATCGACATGTGCCATCTTAGTTATAATCTGAAAATCTTGCACCGTTTATGATTGATGAGGATTTGAGGACAGGTAAATTCCACTCAGTCCTACATTTGATCATTACCATCATCATTATGTGCCGTACCGGTTGGCGTAGGCGATCATGTCCTTCCACAATCTTCTAACTACAGTGCATCGTATCAATTCTGTTTTTGACCATTTTCCATGCTATGACACCAAGCTATCCAGTATTTTCTCTCTTTGTCTCCGCGACTCTCTTTCCTTTTATATTGCCAGTTGTAACCAAGTATTCTAACTTTCCTCCTCTAAAATTGATATTTTTGGGGAAATAGTTTCAATTTCAAATAACAGGAACAAAACGTAATATTTTTATTTAAAGTAGATATTTATGTATGAATGATATTTTAGAAGTTTGTGTTCTAATGAAAAGATAAAAGATTGATAAATATGAGAGTTTCAAGGGACTGCAGTATTACATGTTTAACGACAAAAGTGCTTACATTTTCAGATACAGTTTCTTCTAGTGACTGTGATTGTATAATACAAGAAGCATGTTTAATTTATCATCCTGGAAAGACACAAATAAACGAATGAACTAAAGCATTAATAACAAACAACTGTGAAATAAGAATGAGATTTGTATATACGTCATTGGTTTATACGGGAAATGGTGATAGTGCTCATACTTATCAACAACCAATGGCATTTTTTTGTAGAAGATGAGGCCAATATTACATCAGACCCCCCATCCAACAACAAAAATTCCTGGTACCCATTTTCAAAGGCTGTATGAACATGGAGGTTGCTTCGGTCTCAAACAGAAATCTATTAATGTCTGGGATTTGAAACTGGACATCAGTAAGAAGGTAAAGGTCAAGGTAAAGATAAAGGTAAAGTACGAGACTTGAACCGGCGTCTTAGCACGCGAGTTTCCACCCATATGTGCTCGGCCGCCTATTCAGAAATGTTCCGAGATTTATGGATAGTGTCGTCTCAAGCATCGAAACTCAGATGCGAAGCGACATTCCTCACCTTCCCAGAGTAATACCCTGGTATCCATTTCTGCCAACGGCTGGGTCGACCGTGGGGGTATTTTTTTTTCCAACCACGAGAACAATTCACACTGCTCCCAGCGGGAATCGAACATGGGTGGTCCGAACATTGGTAGCCCAGTCGGGATGTTTTCCCAACTAGGCTACTCTTTATAGTAAGAAACTCATCTACATTAGTAACAATTCCCATTACGGCTCGTGTTGTTTACGTGCCAGATGTGTTACTGAGTTATTTGCGGGTCATCATCATTGCATTCAGAACATGCCATAGGTGCTCAAATCTCCTCCACAGCAAGTCCAGTTCTGTGTTGGTTGATAAGTTTTCTTTTATGGGACAGATGTGTTGTTAGTTGCCGCATTTTGCGAAGATCGTTGAGTCATTAATGGCTGATGTTATCAGCATTACGTCCAGCTGGTATATCACTACTGATGTTATCAGCATTACGTCCAGCTGGTATATCACTACTGATGTTATCAGCATTACGTCCAGCTGGTATATCACTACTGGTGTTATCAGCATTACGTCCAGCTGGTATATCACTACTGATGTTATCAGCATTACGTCCAGCTGGTATATCACTACTGGTGTTATCAGCATTACGTCCAGCTGGTATATCACTACTGATGTTATCAGCATTACGTCCAGCCGAACTACTTCGACAAGAATAAACTCTCTGGAAGCCATCAGGGGAGTGAGTGAAGCCCGAAGCTACGCCAGATTGATGAAGATCGTCACGTTTAAAAACTGAACGGAGAAGCTTGTGATTAGTAGACGAGTTGTTTTTCTTTCTTTTTTAACTATTATACCGCGAAATCGGGAGCCGCGATAGCTCAGTGGTTAGTGAACTGGACTACAAGGGACAAGAGGTAGGGTTCGATCCCAAAACGACGGCTTCCGGGTTCACCCAGCCTTTAATGGGTACCGGATTTTTTTCTGGGAAAGTAAAGCGGCACGGGCGTAATACCGACCACATTATTCCAAAAATCATGTGCCGAAGGTCTGCAAAATGTATGGTCACTAACACCTTATTCCCTATGCGCCACTTGGCGTGACGGGGGTACTTTACATTTTTTACTTATACCGCGAAATCACTCGTATATAGGAGAACATTTATTATACAGGGCAACCACCATTATACAGATGAATCACAATTATATTGAGGAACCCCCATTATATGGGGGAACCATCATTATACTGGGGAACCACAATTATACAGAGAATCGCCGTTATATGGAGAAACCACCATTCTATAGGGGAATCGCCATTTTATAGGGGCACCACCATTATACAGGGGAACCACCATTGTACAGTGGAGCCACTGTTATGCAGGGGAATCACTATTATACGGGGGAACCATCATTATACAGAGGAATCACTATTGTAAAGGGTAACCATCATTATACAGAGGAATCACTATTGTAAAGGGTAACCATCATTATACAGAGGAATCACTATTGTAAAGGGTAACCATCATTATACAGAGGAATCACTATTGTAAAGGGTAACCATCATTATACAGAGGAATCACTATTGTAAAGGGTAACCATCATTATACAGAGGAATCACTATTGTAAAGGGTAACCATCATTATACAGAGGAATCACTATTGTAAAGGGTAACCATCATTACACAGAGGAATCACTATTGTAAAGGGTAACCATCATTATACAGAGGAATCACTATTGTAAAGGGTAACCATCATTATACAGAGGAATCACTATTGTAAAGGGTAACCATCATTATACAGAGGAATCACTATTGTAAAGGGTAACCATCATTACACAGAGGAATCACTATTGTAAAGGGTAACCATCATTATACAGGGGAATCACTATTGTAAAGGGTAACCATCATTATACAACGAAGCACTAATGCACAGGGGAATCACCATTATACAGAGAAACTATCATCATACAGAGGAACCATCATTATGCAGGGGAACTTTCATTATATAGGGGGATCATCATTATACAGTAGAACCATCAATATAGAGCTGAATCAATATTGAACTGGGGAACCACCATTATACAGGGAAACCACCATTATGCAGTGGAACCACAATTATACAGGGAACCATTATATTTCAGCTCCTAGAATCGCCAATCGTCGTCACACCTTTCATATAGAGTACACTAATAGTACAAATAAACAGACATGCGTCTATATAGGAAGAAAAAGAAATCAACTTGATATATCCTGCAGGATTGTCTCTCTCAAGAGGGATGTAAAGTGATGGCGTGGCGGTTCCCTAATCCCTCTCTGAGTGACAATCGTTACGTTGACGTGAAGTCTAAGACAGGCCGCCATTAATTGTTAAAGAGATTTATGTCATTTTATGAAGGCAAGCGAATATGAGGAAATGGGTGAGGGAGAGGGAGATGGGGGAAGTGGAGGTGGCAATTAAGCTTAAGAATGAGAAGTGGAAGGGAAAGAAGGAAGAAAAAAGAAAGAAACTGAGGAGAGAAGAAGATGAAGAATAGATATGGTGTTATTTGTTTATTTGGTTATGGAAGGCACCGGTATCACTGCAAACGAATTAAAATCCATAATTGCTCAACCGCCCGTGCCAGCTTAATCATCCGAATTAATATCTCATCTCCCAAACAAAGAAAGGCAACTGTATTACCCATCGTAGTAGTCTCAGCACACGCCAAAAGACAAAAGGCGAAACCGCGCAGAAAGAGAACACAGCCAACTGTTCCCTGTCATACGATATCACCATTCATCGTAAACAATTGGAATATCGAAACATGATCAAGACGGATGAGACACACAACTCACGATGTGCACAGAGCACCTAACTCAGTAGCTCCTGCAACAAGCCGGAATTGGAATATGAGGAAACTGCAACAAGGAACACTTTTCAGATATAGCCTTCAATTATTCCTGCTGCATATTCACCATGTAGACCGGAAGTTCACGTCCTCCTGAAAATGATGATCGTCATAATTTTTAAAAATGTATTACACGTGATGATGTTAGGTCATCGTTTTTGACAACCATTTCCGAACATAGAAACACACAGTTAGTCGTCAGATTATCCCCGTCGCACATCAAACAACAGACCGTAAGATTAGCGTATGGTCGGTCTAAGGATTTACGATGAGCCATCACGATGACGTAGCACATACAATAATGTCTACGCCCTTTAGATTCCTGATTACTCTAGTGAATGCAGCCTACGACGAATAGAGCACGGTGCAAATGCCCTAAAAAGATAAAACTGCGGCTGACTTGACGAAGCAGTTCACATTAATGAGTAACATGTATATAATTTGCGCCAAGCAAATACAACAACGGTCATGAACAGCACCAATGTGACGTAAAGCGCAGATCAAGTCTAGACGGTTGAAGGTCGCATTCACAACACTTGATTTGTCCAAAAGGAATACTGCCGGAGTACGACTCCGCTTTATCGGCGCAGATGTATTAAGTAGAACATCATTTTGACTTTAACGCAGAAAGTGCAATGGAGAACCGAAATTAATCAGACCCCAAATGCACTTTCTGCAGCGATCGACAGAACGTGACCTAGTTCCACCATCTTAGAAACGGAAGCTTGTTATATATATATGGTGTCTCACTCACTAAAGAATCCTGCATTTATTTAATGGTTTTACTACTACTACTGGGGATATTGCAAAGAAAAATTAAGCGGATGTAGTTAATTATTGTAAGAAATGTAACAATATCAGAATATATACTGGAAGTGGCCATCATTTGCGCCAAAACAGAATAATAATTATTGAGGATATGCTGGGTTTTGTAACGATTCAGACACTACTTCGTTTATGTGGCGTCTTGACAGCAATGATCTGACTGTAGTTTCTTCTGCTTCTTCTTCTACCTTTCAGCTCCCTGTGGAGCATAGGTCTTCAACAATCACTTTCTAAGCCCTTCTGTTTCTTGCCATTCTTTTAAGATCGTTCCAAGTCTTCCCCATCATCTTCATCTCTGCTTCTATCTGTCTTCTCCGAGAATTCCTTGGTCTTCCTCTTTGTCCTTTTCCCTGGGGATTCCAAAAAAGGGCCTGTTGTGTAATACTCTCAGTTGGCTTCCAGAGTGTGTGTCCTATTCAGCGCCGTCGTCTTCACTGTATCTCTTTATCCACTGGTATTTGACTGGTACATGTCCATAATTCTATGTTAGCCATTGTGTCCTACCATTTCCATCCTGTTATTCTGCGTAAGCATCCATTAATGATAGTCGATATCTTCATGATTGTCATTTTAGTTGTTCTCCATGTTTCACAGCCTGACTTAAAATTGGAGTTTAACATTTTTATTTTAGTATTTAGCCTAATTTCTTTGGACTTCCATATGTTTCCCAGTGCAACAAATGTTTCTCTTGCTTTTGATATTGTCTGTAGTTTGGTAATATAATATTGGCTAATGCTGGATGCAATTTTACTGAACTGTTTCTCTGGTGACTGAATCTGCCAGCATTGAATAGATGGATCTGTATGCAGAATTATCGTGATGCCTTTGTTATGACTGGCCCCCATCTTCTAAATTATGCGCCTTTGAGAAAGGAAACACTGGGCCACTGGCGCAGAACACAGTGCAACGTTTTAACAGGTACTCAAGCGGAGTGGATCTAACAGGCTTGAACAGACATCTGTCTTCGTGTGAGAGTATGGAGTCCTACTCTGATTGAGACCTGATCGCAGAGAGAGAGAGAGAGAGAGAAAGGAAAGACAAAATAAATCGAAGAATAAAATACGAGCAGAAGAGGAAGAGAAGATATAAACTATTGTTGTGAGCTCTCATTTGCATCATCACCATGTACCATATCGGTTGGCGTAGGCGATCATGTCCTTCCACAGTCTTCTATCTACATTGCATCATATCAATTATGTTGTCGGGTTGTTTCCATGCCATGACACAAAGCTATCTAATATTTTCTCTCTGTGTCGTCCTATATATCTCTTAACCTGTATTTTGCAAGTTGCAACCAAGTACATGTATTACCACTTTCCTCTTTATTTGTATATATATTTTTTTATTTTAACCTTTATTTTACGGTTATGTTTGTGTGTCAATTTAATCATGGCTTTAACTTTAGCACTAATGTCATTTATTCCCGTAAAATGATATCATTATTAAATCTCATACTACCCCTTCCTCACCAGGTGCTTGGTCAACATAATCACACATGCAAAAGCGTTACGAGAACATCCACTTAAGAAAAGAAGCCATGTGCAGGCAATCGATATAAAATAAACTAAATCATCAATCAACGAGCTGTCCAGCGAGTTCAGCGAAATCCGAGAAAGAGTTTCCAAATGAAAGAAAACGGCTACAAAATGATAAAAACCGAATGAGACAGAGATTAAAAGAGTGAATCGAAACAAGAATTCATTTAAAGACGGGGCTGTCAGAAACATCGACATACAAGAGCTGGTTTCTTTCTTTCTTTCTTTTTTTTTAATTCTCTCCGAGCACAAATCGGGAAAACAAGCAAGAATATTTCCCAAGGGAAATGCTAATTTTGTTGCCTGGCGGACAAACAGTTTGTTCTTTAATTCGCTCTTACGCTCCAGCAATCTCATTTCGAATGAGTATCTTTCTGTGAGTGGGCTAAAACGCTCTAGAAAATAAGAGGAAATCCGGCCAGTGGAGTGAAGATAATGACTTATTTCAGTGGGCATAAGTCGAACGGGGAAGACTGGGAGATTTCCACATCATTAAGCGGTTTTGGTGTAGACGTTCTTTGAGTTTTTGTGTCGATTCAAGGGTTACTCAATATGTTTATGGCCCTAGAAAGAAGGCGAGGTTTTCTGTGTTATCTTGATGGTTTAATGGGATGTTATGTTTATGTGTGAGATGTTCGGTTGCCTGTATAGTGAAAGGAAAGTAGAGTGAACATATGAGATGTTATGTTGTCTTTATTGTTTAATGTAGAGTTGTGTTTGTAAGTGAGACGTTTTGTTACTTTAAAATGTAAAGAGCATGTTGTGTTTGTTGTAAGTGAGACGATTTGTTGGTTTTAAATGTAAAGAGCACGTTGTGTTTGTTGTGAGACGTTTTGTTGCTTTTAAGCGTAAAGAGCATGTTGTGTTTGTTGTAAGTGAGACGTTTTGTTTACGTGCTGTTTCAAGAAAATAGAAGTGTTTTATGCGCGTCTCGTTCTGTTTTCTGCTAATTTAGTTAATAATAATGCTTTGTATGTCGTGCCACGTTCTATTGCGGTGATAGTTTACATTGTAACGCATTTAACAAAAATTCCATGATGTTGATTGTTTACTTTACGTTGGCCGGTCTATCTATTATTTTGGCTGCTGCCGAGGCTGATAATAATCAAAGGCTTTCCATATAGTTCTACTTCCTTTTTAGCTCCCAGTGGAGCATAGGTCTTCAACAAACACTTTCCATGTCGTTCTGTTTTTTGCCATTCTTTTAAGATCACTCCATGTCTTCCCCATCATCTTCATCTCTGCTTCTATATGTCTTCTCCAAGAATTCCCTGGTCTTCCTCTTTGTCTTTTCCCCTGGGGATTCCAAAAATGGGCATGTTGTGTAATACTCTCAGTTGGCTTCCGCAGTGTCTGTCATATCCAGCGCCATCGTCTTCGCTGTATCTCTTTATCCACTGGTGTTTGACTGGTACATTTCCATAATTCTGTTAGTGATTTTGTCATGCCATTTCCATCCTTTTATTCTGCGTAATTTGCTGATAGTTGACTTTGCAAATTTATTTTGTTTTTGTTTCAGTGACACATGTTAGCGTGAAAGTATTATTATTTATTTAAAAAGTAAAGATTCCCTCCACGCCTTGCTTGTCGTATGGGGGCTATGGTGTTAGTGGCCATATTTTTCTATGACCACGACACATTTTTTTGGGTGATGTGATCGGTATCTCGCCAGGCCGCCTTTACTTCCCAGAAAAATCGCTGGTACCCATTTTTAGAGGCTGGGTGAACCCCGGAGCCTTGTCAGTTCAAACAAAAATTCGCCACTGCTGGGTATCGAACCCGGACCCTTCTGGTAAAAAAAGCGATCACACTAACCACTCAGCCACCGAGGCGAGCACACTAACCACTCAGCCACCGAGGCTCTTTACTATTTATAACTATAGCTCGTTTCATATCACGTGCCCAACTTCAAAACGCTATTACTCAGTAACCGTTTGTTAAAAACTTTTGAAATTTTCCAAATGTTATTAGAATGCAAAAGACCCTTTAAATGTATATTTAACAAATATCTTGCAGCTGCTGTTTTCTTAAAGCGGCGAATTTCTTTGATGTTTGTCAAAATTGTAAATTGTGAACCCCTAAATAATAGAAATTACCGTAGTTGCTGGTCTATGATTAATTTTCACTAGGTAAAGGCGTGGCCGTAATGGGGAAATAACTGAATAAGGCAAAACACCAGGAGAATTATTGTCTTCTCAGTTCGAGGACGGACGATAATATCAAGGTATACCTGTATGTCCAATTTTCATAGTTGTGTGGTCCTGAAAAGGACCGTTTGTTGAACTAATTTAAGGTAATATAGGGGCCAACATTGTGGAGGCTATATACTTTCATTCTGAATCAGACGAGTCTAAAAGATTAATAACTGTTTGGGGTTGAACATTCCACAAACCATCATTTTCCAATATTCCTCTTCCTGTTTTAAGACGTGGTCTTCACATTTAGCCCAATAATCTTTGTCTATATTTAATAAAGCGAGATTAGCAAGAGTCTTTACATCGCATATTTTGAATGTTGTATTTTCATCTGCCACTTGTCCTTTTAATTTTGCCCAGATTAGTTCTATTGGATTTAAATGAGCATGGTAAGGTGGCAGCCTCAAACTTATATGACCGTGCTCTTGGATAATCTTATCTATTTGAAAAATCTTTGTCCTTTGTTTTTGCTTTACTAGAGATAGTAATTCAGGTTTTAAGTACATGTTATTAAATTGTATGTGCTCCTTTGTGAGCCATATCTTAATAACATCTTTTGTACTGGATGACGTCGGGACTTTATCTTCAAGTGCAACAATGTTGTGGTACACTGCATTGTCCATTATTAGGCAAGATGGTCGATCTAGTGATGGGAGAACAGAATTTTCAATCCAATGTCTAAATATGTGACCATTCATCTCAGAGTGATAATCCCGATTGTCTATGGATTTTGAAAGAAAAATGAGCTCTGCATTCTGTATTAGTCCATGTTGTCGACTACCTGCATGAGCAATTATCAAGCGCTGTCCTTTGCTGCTAGGTATTAATCTCTTAATCTTTCCATCTGAGGACTGCCATTCCCTTTGGTTAGTGTGGTGAGCATTGATCCATGTTTCATCCAAGTACACAATATCATAACCTTGCTTGCGCACCTCTTTTACTTCACGTAAGTACTTGCTTCTCATGACTACTATATGTGGCTTCTCACAGATGATGTTTCGTCCATTGGAATACTTTCTGAATGTAAAGCCTGCAGCTCTCACATTCCTCCATAATGTAGACTTTGATATGTCAATACTGTTGTTCTTTTTCGGCGATACTTTTAATTTTCTTATTGTAACAGTTTCATTCATACCCAACATTTTGCGAATTTCACTTCTAATAAGTTCACTGTCGAAATTATCCAACATTTTTGCTCTTCCTTGTGATTTTGTATATTTTGAACATTGACGGTCACGTGCTTGAATCCAGCTATTAAATGACCGTTTAGATAAATCCAAAATGTGTCTTGTCCTATTCTCAGGGTTTTCTAAAGAATGAAATAATCTTCCTCGTTTAGCCTCTTTGCAAAAATAGTCATACATTTTTATTGCGATGTTTTGTAAACTGCAGAATTTCATTTTAAGACTCATGATAAATGTTATCGTTCCACGTCTCACCTCTGAATGAACGGAAATGGAACACACAATTCTCGTGTTCTTTACAAGTGTCTAATTGTGTCAAAAAACCACGGTG
Source organism: Megaustenia siamemsis (assembly GCA_032433765.1). Lineage (NCBI taxonomy): Eukaryota > Metazoa > Mollusca > Gastropoda > Stylommatophora > Ariophantidae > Megaustenia > Megaustenia siamemsis. The sequence continues at coordinate 74,629,558 of JAVIAB010000139.1, read as the reverse complement.
AAAGCGTACAAACACGTCAATTTTACCGTGTATGGATTTTTACTCGCTATTTTTAACTTAAAATACTGTAAGCATTAAGTTTTGATTACATCAATGGGTCGTTATAAAATTATATAAATCAAATAAGCAACAATAATAACCAAATGTTTTTTTTAATGAAATTAATTCCCTGTTGGGTTCTAATCATTATAACCTTACATGCAAATTTTGAACAACTTACAGCAAGCGGTTAAAAAGCTATCGATTTTAAAAGTTGGGCACGAGTTATGAAACAAGCTATAACCAAAATCGTTTACGATCTCTAAGAGTGGCTCACCGGCCCTGGTTTTGTCTATAATCATGCCTCGGTCAACTTTAGGTTGAAGGCCCCTGGTCTAATGGAAAAATAGAGAGAAAAAAATAGAGAGAATTTATATGTCGACGCATAAGATGTCTTAAATAGCGACTGGTCGTTTTATTTTTTTTTCCTCATTCATCTATCAACGACGAAGAGAGAGAGAGAGAAAGAAAGAGAGAGAGAGAGAAAGAGAGCGAACGATATATATATATATATATATATATATTATATATATATATATATATTAGAGAGAGAGAGAGAGAGAGAGAGAAAGAAGAGACAGAGATAGTTGGCGGTCTTTCGAACCTTTGTTAAGTCTCTTCTGCTGTCACATTTCGAATCTACTAGTATCTTTCTTTTGTCCATCTGCTGCTGACGTGAAGCATCGCAAGAGAAAGGAGGAATGTATAACATAATCTGACAATTATAGATTAATTGCTGTTCTTTTGGTCGCTTTCACTTTAAATGTGGTGCCATCGTTCTTAAACGTACTGGAAGCTTTTAAGGTAGATACGTGTGGCTCTTATATATATATTATATATATATATATATATATATATATTATATATATATATATATATATATATAAAAGGACAATTCTGAAACAAATGCAACGCGTCAAATACTTGGGCATAATAATAACATTGGATGGAACATGAACAACAGAAATAAAAAGAAGAATAGCTCAAGTCAAAATAGCATTTCAGAAAATGTAAAACGTCTTATGCAATAAATCTATGTCAATAAAAGTGAGTGATAGTTCATCGGTGCTATATAGAACCAATTCTGAACTATGGAACCTAATCATTGACAGTAAACAGATACATGAAAAGACTATTAGAGGCCACAGAGAAGAGATTTCTCAGAAGAATGTTAAAAGTTCCCTAGACAGCTAAAGAGACCAATGAGGAAATTCTCAAAGAGGACAACACAAAAAGTGAGCACTTAAAAAACGTTAGAAAGAAACAATCAACATTTTTGGGGCACATCATGAGAAGAGGAAAGTTGGAATACTTAGTTACAGCTTGCAAAATACAGGGAAAGAGAGATCGCGGACGACAAAAAGGTAAAACACTAGATAACTTGGAAAACAGCCAAAAACAGAATTGATACGATGCACAGGGATTTAAGATTGCGAAGGACATGATCGCTTACGCCAACCGGCATGGCACATGATGATGATGATGATGATGATGATGATATGTCTTTTATTTCGTCTGTCCATCTTTTTCATAGTCTGCTTCTACGTCCATGTACTGATGTTTTGAGGCAGAAGGCTTAACATGTTGTATGATCTGGTTACATTCTTACCAAGTATCCGAACCATTTCAGTTCTAGTATCTCGTCCTTGTTAATATAATTGGGGGAGTTCTGTCATTTTTCTCCCTTAATTGGTGGGGGAGGGGAGATAGTGGCTGTGTGAGCTTGCTCAAAACTGCCATACTTAATTAAAACGCATGTTTGGTGGCAAGACGCTTTGTCGATGGGCACAACTTCTTGTTTGTCTTCACTTGTCTCGTAACAAAAGTCTCTTATTTGTGTGGTAAGTTACGACTCTTCTCCGATGTTTTCTTTTGTCGAAAACAAGACAAGTAGTAAGAGGCAGGGCGTTGACAGATGGTATTATTAACGGACAAAGTAGAGTCTCATTAGTTATAATTTCTAATGGCCTCATCTTTATCACCACCACAAGACATAAACAAGGACTACACTCTAGATCCAGTGAACTGAACTACAAACTACACACCGCAGTATGGAGACGTTTGGGTTCACGGCTTAAGTAAAACTGATTTCAAAAATTGGGGGGTGGGGGGTGGGGGGTGGGTGGGGGGGGGAGAGAGGAGGAGAGAGAGAGAGAGAGATCACGGCAAAGAAATGCATAACAATATGAAGTTGCGTGTAAAGGAGAAATGAAAATAAAAAAAGGTTAAAATTTTACGTAATGGGAGCCGCGATGGCTCAGTGGATAGTGAACTGGACTACAAAGGACAAGAGGTATGGTTCGATCCCAACCGACGGCTTCCGGGTCTACACAGCCTTTAATGTGTACCGGATTTTTTTTTTTCTGGGAAAGTAAAGCAGCACGGGCGTAATACCGACCATATTACCCCAAAGATCATGTGCCGAAGGTCTGTAAAATGTATGGTCACTAACACCATATTCCCTATACGTCACTTGGCGTGACGGGGGTACTTTACTTTTTACCTTACAAGTGGTCTAGTTCGATCCTGATCGGCGCTTTTAGTGTCACCTAGCCTTATATGGGTAAGGGACTTTATTTCTGGAAAAGAAAGACGGCACTGGCGTATTACCGACCACATTATCCCAATAATAGTGGAGTCAAAGGCGCCTCATAGCAGCAGGGCTGGAAGTTGTCAGCGACTCACAGCTGAGCGCCAGAATCGGTGAACCAGAACAATCGAGACCCTGATTCACGTCTCCGTGGTGCCTCCAGAAAGAGACTAACCTGTCTCGTCTGGTTTAGTGAGTAGGGGTCGCGGAGAAAAGACAACACGGTACTCAAAAATGTTGTGCAGAAGTCGGATGTGTGGGTCGAAAGGCACAAATATCAGTTTTACTGAAAACCACAACACGACGCAGACACGCCCACTTAACGTACTTTTAAGGGCGGATGATGAAGAGGTGTGCTCCTTTAGTCATCGAGTGAACACAAGCAAGAACCCCAACAATAGTGTTTCGATTATTTATTTTAACAAGTATGGGCAATAACTCGGTTGGCTTACCACGGCAACAGCCGGGGTTCGTACCCTGGCGAGGACACCTGGGTTTTACTAATTCCCTGAAAATTAGTGGGAGCCGCGATAGCTCAGTGGTTAGTGAACTGGACTACTACGGACAAGGGGTAGGGTTCGATCCCAACCGACGGCTCCGGGTTCACCCAGCCTTAAATGGGTACCGGATTTTTCTGGGAAAGTAAAGCAGCACGGGCGTAATACCGACCACATTACCCAAAAAATCATGTGCTGAAGGTCTGTAAAATATAGGGTCACTAACACCATATTTCCCTATACGCCACTTGGCGTGACGGGGGGTACTTTACTTTTTTTTTTTTTTATGGGCAATAACTCAGTATTCAATATACACCTCCTTATAGTGTTTCGATGATCTATTTCGAAAAAAGTAAGGGCAATAACTCAGTTATTCCCTATACACCTCCATGTAGTGCGACGAGCTCTGGTCCGTTTTTTTTATCATCATCATGTGCCATACCGGTTGGCGTAGGTGATCATGTCCCTCCACAATCTTCTATCTACAGTGCATCATGTCAGTTCTGTTGTGACTGTTTTCCATGCCATAACACCAAACTATCCAGTATTTTTCTCTATGTCGTCCGCGATCTCTCTTTCCTTTTATTTTGCCAGTTGTAACCAAGTATTCCAACTTTCCTCTTCTCATGATGTGCCCGAAAAATGTTGATTGCTTCTTTCTGATGTTTTTTAAGAGCTCCCTTTTTTGTGTTTTTTTTAATACAAAACTGGATCAGCGGTAATTTAACTCCATCTAAATTTTCATGCCCAGGACTTGCAAAGAAAGAAATGTAAATAAAAAGAGCTTAAATAAAATTGTACGATAATAGTTTCAAATTGAAGAAACATATTGAAAAGGGAGAATACTCTAGTAAAAAAAATCGAAAGCGAAAGCGCCCGGTGTCACCATGTGGTGTCAATTGGGGAATATGTTGTTTGTGGCCATCTTTTATATACTTAGACCTTTGGTGAATTTTTTTGGGTAATATGGTCGGTATTACGCCCGTCTTTCCAAGAAAAATCCGGTACCCATTTAAGGTTTGGTGAACCAGGAAGTTGTTAATCAGGATTGAACCAGCCTATTGACCTTAGTAGTCCAGTTTACTTTCTACTGAGCTTCAACGGCTAATAAACCAAATATTCACTTTCTACTGAGCTTCAACGGCTAATAAACCAAATATTCACTTTCTACTGAGCTTCAACGGCTAATAAACCAAAAATTGACTTTCTACTGATCTTGAACGGCTAATAAACCAAAAATTGACTTTCTACTGATCTCCAACGGGTCTGAAACCAAAAGTTCACTTTCTACTGAGCTTCAACGGCTAATAAACCAAATATTCATTTTCTACTGAGCTTCAATGGCTAATAAACCAAATATTCACTTTCTACTGATCTTCAACGGCTAATAAACCAAAATTGACTTTCTACTGATCTTGAACGGCTAATAAACAAAAAATTGACTTTCTACTGATCTTCAACGGCTAATAAACCAAAAATTCACTTTCTACTGAGCTTCAACGGCTAATAAACCAAAAGTTCACTTTATACTGAGCTTCAACGGTCAATAAACCAAATATTCACTTTCTAATGAGCTTCAACGGCTAATAAACCGAAAAAAGAATATTAACTCTGTAGGAAATTCTACTTAAAGGAGGTCTCGTTAACCTAGCTAGAGAAACAACCCTACTAGCTACCGCAGTTCAGACAACCAGTGTTCGATTCCCAATGGTAGCAGTGTGAATAGTACTCGTGGTTGGGAAAAAATACCTCCACATCCGACACAACCGCTGACAGAAATGAGTACCAGGGTATTACTCTGGGAAGGTGAGGAATAGCGCCACGCTCGTGAGATACGATGGGAGCCGCGATAGCTCAGTGGTTAGTGAACTGGACTACAAAGAACATGAGGTAGTGTTCAATCCCAACCGCGGCTTCCAGTTCACCCAGCCATTAATGGGTATCGGATGTTTTTTTTGTGGGAAAGTAAAGCGGTACGGGCGTAATACTAACCACATTACCCCAAAAATCATGTGCTAGAGGTCTGTAAAATTTATGGTCACTAACACCATATTCCCGATACGCCACTTGGCGTGACGGGGATATTTTAAATTTTTTTTACTCGTGAGTTACGATGCTTGAGCGACACCAGAGAGGAGTCTCCGAGCACTTCAGGATAAGCGGCCTAGCACATAATGATAAAAACACAAGAGCTAAGACGCCGATTCAAGTCTCGTACCTTTACCTTTCCTACCTAAAAGAAGGAAATGTTGACGACAAACATGGAGGATAGACTTTCCTTCAAGAAGAAATGTTTGCATTGGATTTGGGGAGATAACTCGGGAATCATGGAACTGGTGAGTATTTGGGGAGGGGGGGGGGGGGGGGGGGCAAGCAACCAATGTGTAAAGTAGATGCAACACAAGATGTAAAGTAGATGCAACACAAGATGTAAAGTAGGTGTAAATACAAGATGTAAAATAGATGCAACACAAGATGTAATGTAGATGCAACACAAGATGTAAAATAGATGCAACACAAAATGTAAAATAGATGCAACACAAGATGTAAAGTAGGTGCAAACACAAGATGTAAAGTAGATGCAACGCAAGATGTAAAGTAGATGCAACACAAGATGTAAAGTAGATGCAACACAAGATGTGAAGTAGATGCAACACAAGATGTAAAGTGGGGGCAACTCAAGATGCAAAGTGGATGCAACACAAGATGTAAAGTGGGGGCAACTCAAGATGTAAAGTGGATGCAACACAAGATGTAAAGTGGATGCAAAATAAGATGTAAAGTAGATACAACACAAGATGTAAAGTAGATACAACACAAGGTGTAAAGTAGATGCAACACAAGATGTAAAGTAGATACAACACAAGGTGTAAAGTAGATGCAACACAAGGTGTAAGGTAGATACAACACAAGATGTAAAGTAGATACAACACAAGGTGTAAGGTAGATACAACACAAGATGTAAAGTAGATGCAACACAAGATGTAAAGTAGATACAACACAAGATGTAAAGTAGATACAACACAAGGTGTAAAGTAGATGCAACACAAGGTGTAAAGTAGATACAATACAAGATGTAAAGTAGATGCAACACAAGGTGTAAAGTAGATGCAACACAAGATGTAAAGAAGATACAACACAAGATGTAAAGTAGATGCAACACAAGGTGTAAGGTAGATACAACACAAGATGTAAAGTAGATACAACACAAGATGTAAAGTAGATACAACACAAGGTGTAAAGTAGATGCAACACAAGATGTAAAGTAGATGCAACACAAGGTGTAAAGTAGATACAACACAAGGTGTAAAGTAGATACAACACAAGATGTAAAGTAGATACAACACAAGATGTAAAGTAGATGCAACACAAGATGTAAAGTAGATACAACACAAGTTGTAAAGTAGATGCAACACAAGATATAAAGTAGATGCAGCACAAGATGTATATTAGATGCACACATAAAATTGTTTATTGCTTTTGCTTACAAAGACAAAATATAATATTATGATATATATGGCCTTCGGTGTCATGACAAACAGTTGGTAGGAAGCAATCATGGTAAGTCATTAGTTTGGTACATTATTAGTGTCTTATGTTTGATGCTTTTGTTTTGCTGAACAGGCTCTCTCAGTGGCTAAATCTGACCATGTTGGATAGACAGACCCGACTACAGAATGAACAAGATGTGTTCGTGGTTCCCTGCGTGATAATGCTCTCTGTGAGTTCACCTGACCACTTTCGTCTTCATCGTCCGCACCTTTGTACAACCGAACAAGGGCGGTAAATGAAGGTGGATTCGTTGTGCTGTCATTTACAGCAAGCTGCGATATCTGATACTTCCGGTCAAAACACATCCGACTTCAGCAAGGTACGCGTTGCCTTTCCTTTCCCGTCACTACTCTCATAGAAAAACGGGTTGGTCTGTTTCCATCTGCGTGGAGGCAGAGTAGGATCTGATCAATTTTGGTTCATTGATCCTAATGCAAGTAATCAACACTGATTCCATGAGCGCTTTCATTCAATCTCGACCCAGGATGCAATAATCAATCCTCATACTCATCTAATTCCAAGACGTCAATTGCACGCAACATGCTCTTTCACAGAAAACTTCATTAGAATCTGATGTTTCCCTATTGGAGTCCTTCACAACAAAAAACATACAAGTCAAAGTATACTAAAGCACTACTGTTGTTAAAGTTGAGAGTGTGTGTCTTGTTTCCCTTTCTATCTATCTATTTGTTGACCTTTCTAGTCGTGGCCGACCCATGGAGCAAAGTTCCAGATACTCTTTCTCTTTTTTCTAAATTTGCTATCTAACAGTCTCAATCCTTGCTAAAAATCATTTATCAAATCTCGTAATTTGCTCTATTCTGTGCATGCATCTTGATCTCATTGAGGGAGTCGGTTCCTCCTGCCTTTGCCTCTCTGATCAGTGTCTATCTCAGTGTTTCTCTGGGTTGGTCTCTTTTCCTTCTACCTGTTGTTTCCCACTTGAGGGCTTGCTTTGCTATTCAGTTATTATCTCTTCTCATCACATGTCAAACATATTTTTTTTGGCGTTTGCCAGCTTTTACCTCTGATGAAGTCCCTAGAGACTAGAAACTGAATTTTGCGTGTTAATCCGTTTTTATCTGGCAGCTGTGTGCACAGGGATCCCTCGCCGCACATGCAGATAACTCCGTTTTCGGAGGTACTCATAATTTTCCGTCCATGAATAATTGACGTTTCCGACCGGACCTCGCTGCTGAGACCAGGGGTGGTTGCCGCAGAGAGAAATCATAAATACAAATCCCAAATGGTGCAGCCGGGATTTGAACCTACAGCCTCTCTGTCTCGAGGCAGGCGTCTTACCTCGAGACCAACCAGTCCCCATCCAACATATGTCCATCGCCCTGTTTCCCTTTCACACATCTTATATGGTAGCTCTGTTGCCTTCTTTCACTGATTATAAACTAGTCATTTATTTGTCTTTGTCTAGTCTGTAAAAGAGAATATCTTGAACTAGCAAAAAACATATAAATTTATCATTAGTTTTAACACTGGTCCAAGCTGCTCCATTACCTGGGCTGAACGTGGTTAGCAACTAATAACTAACTGTTAGTGTCAGAATCTGTAAAATAGAATTGTCTGGAACCTACTCAATATGAAAAAGAGGAAGACCCAGGGAGACACTGAGAAGAACATTGATGAGAGAGGCAAGAGCAGCAGGAATCGGCTCCCTCAATGAGATAGAACTGCTTGCACAGAACAGAGACAGATGGCGAGATTTGATAAAATATCTTTAAAAGAAAACTGCTAGAACAAAATTCATATAGGAGAAGGTGTATCTTGGTCTACGCCCTATGGGCCGGTTACGGCTCGAAAGGTCAATAGATAGATAGATAGATACTCAATATGTCTGTGGTAAGCCTGGAAAGAGAGCCGCGATAGCTTAGTGGTTAGTGAACTGGACTACAAAGGACAAGTGGTAGGGTTCGATCCAACCGACGGCTTCCGGGATCATGCAGCCTTAAATGGGTACAGGATTTTTTTCTGGGAAAGTAAAGCGGCACGGGCGTAATACCGACCACTTCTTCTTCTTCTTTTCTCTTTCACTGATACCTAAAAGGTGTCGTGGTTTATATCATTTGTCGTTCTTGTGCTGCTCGAATTGTCTGAATTAGTGATTTTCCTTTGTTGTTACATGTCTCTGTCACTGCATCTATCCATCTTCTTCTGGGTCTTCCTCTTGATCTTTTTCCATGCATTCTCGAGAAGAACGCCCTTGATGGTGATTGGTGAGGATTCATTCTGACCAGGTGGCCAAGCCATTTAAGTTGTTGTTGTTCTATATATTCTTGCAGGGTTTTGTTCTACCATTTTTCTTATGGTTTCATTTGGTATTCTATCTCTTCTTGTGTTGTTTGTTACTTTTCTCAAGCATCGCATCTCACATGTATTGATCTTTCTTAAATGTGATTTAGAAAGGGTCCATGTTTGACTTTCATAGCACAAAGTTGGTATGAAGATGCTATTTATCATTTGTTGTTTAGCTGGCATAGAAATGTTTGGATGTCTTAGCAATGGTGAAAGCTGGTATGTGACAGCATTTGCTTTTTGTATTCGCATGTCAATTTCTCTGTCTAATTTTCCATCTTCTGTGAACATTGTGCCTAAATACTTGAATTCCTCTACTTGTTTTATATCTTTGTCTTTGATCTTGATGTTTAATGGGTGTCTTAATTTGCTTATTCTTATAGCCTCTGTTTTTGCTGTGTTAATTTTCATACTGTAGTTTGTGCAGCTTTTATCTAGAGATGTTAAATGCTGTTGTAGCAGGTTTTCATCCTCGTATATTAGGCATTGGTCATCTGCGAAGAGTAGCTCATTGATGTTGGAGTTTTCTACCTCTATGTTATTATTTGATTTGTCCTTGTTGTTGGTTGTTTCCTGATTTATTTTGTCCATATATATGATGAAGAGGAGTGGTGAGAGGACACATCCTTGTCTTACTCCTGTTGTAACCTGAAACCATTCTGACAGACCTTCCGATGTTCTGACGGCACTTGACTGTTTTTATATAGTGCTATTATATTTTCTAGTAGTTGTCCTGCTACCCCGTATGTTTCTAAAGTTTGCCAAAGTTTGTTCCTGTCCACACGATCAAACGCTTTTTCCTGATCTATAAACACTATATTTAGGTTTCTGTCATATTCTATTGTTTTTTCACATAGTTGTCTCAATGTAAATATAGCATCAGTACAGCTTTTGCCTTTTCTGAATCCGAATTGATTATTACTTAATTGAGGTTCTATTATGTATCTTACTCTCCTCTCTAATATTTTAGCAAACATTTTACCAACTTGACTCAATAGGGATATTCCTCTGTACATTTCACACTCCCTTTTACTTCCTTTATTCTTCCAAAATGGGACAATGATAGCTTTTTGCCAGTCGTCTGGGACTTTTCTTTCTTCCCAAGCCATATTGAATATGATAGTAAGCCAATCTATAGCTGTTTCCTTACAGGCTAGTAGCATTTCTGTTGTTATTCCATCTATACCAGCTGCTTTGTTCTTTTTATTCTGTTTCAATGCCCATTCTACTTCTGCTTTTAGTATATTCGGTTCCTGTTCATCATACTGCCTATGTTTAAACTCTGTATTTCCGTTTGTATTTCCCTGGTTTAATAGTTCCTTAAAGTATTCTCTCCATCTGATTATTATGTTTTCCTGCTGCTGATTGGTCTACCGTTCTTGTCGTTTATTATAGTGGTTGGGTTATAATCATTATTTCTTACTCTCATTGCTTTTACACTTTTGAAAAATTCTCTTGGTTCTTCTCTACATGTTTTTGCTAATTCTTCACCAAATGCTTTCCATGAGTCTGCTTTTGTTTGTTCTAGGATCTTTTTGCTATCATTTCTGGCTTGTCTATAGTGATTGTAGTCTTCTGTTGTTTTTGTCTTCTGCCACGTTTTATACTTGTCTTTCTTGTGTTTCACTGCTGATTTAACTACTTCATTCCACCATCTTGTAAGTTTCTTTCTGCTCTTTCCTATATTTTTCAGACCGCATTTCTCTTGTGTTGACTCTATAGACCTTCTTTAAACTGTTTCCATGCTTCTTCTATGTTTGTTGGTTGTATTCGGGTTTGGTATTTGTTGGTTACGGATTCTTCTATTTCTTTCTGTATGTTTACATTCTTTATTGCTTTTAGATCGATTCTTTGTGCTTGAGGTCTTGTCATCTGTAGTTTCCTAACCCATTTTTTCTGCCATAGTAAAACAGGCTTATGGTCAGAATCTAATATTGCATTTGGTATAGATCTTGAGTCTGTTATGTCCCTCCTTTGATGTCTTCTAGTCAAAATAAAATCGATTTGGGAGGCCTTGTCCGTGTCATTCCATTTATACCAAGTAAGTATTTGGTTATGATTGTGCTGATTAAACGTGTTTGTTATATAAAGATCATGTTCTGCACAAATATTTAGTAGGTGTTCACCGTTACTGTTACACTCTGTTCTAATATCACTAAATGGTCCTAGGTATAATTCCCATGGTGTTCTCCTTTGTCCTACTCTACCGTTGAAATCTCCTAGTACAAATAATTTCTCTGCATCTTTGACTTTATTTATTGTGGCTGATAGTTCATCAAAATATTCTTGTTTGCTGTCCTCACTATATGTGTCGTTGCATGGAGCATATGTTTGAATATAAGTGGTATTTCCTCCTTTTTCTGCTAATTTGATACTAATAATTCTTTCCGAGATGTAATCTATTTCTAGTATATTTTTGGCAGTCTTACTTTCGATAATGAAACCGACCCCGTGTTTGTTTACTTCCGCCATGTTGTTAATTCCGCTCGTGACGAGTGTGTAGCTTTGGTCTATTTCTTTAATGATTTTACCTCTCTTCTTGTGTCAGCTAATCCTAAGATTTTTATATTCCTTTTCTTCATAAATTCAACTATTTCTGTACTTTTATCCCCTAATCCGCAGATGTTCCAAGTGCCTATTATAAACGTTCTGATTGTTTTCTTTGTGTTGTTGTAGATTTCCCGCTTTTTGACATTTTCGTTTGTGTTCGTTATATCGAAATAGCACAATGATATATAAATCACATATAAAATCCATTTGAAATAGCACAAGAACGCTTGAATTTCTTTTTCTACGGGCATTGAAATTCACTTATAACATAAATCTGACTCCCATCGAAAATTGTGTCGTGTTGCCAGCACAGTCACACACCGGAATACCGACCACATTACCCCAAAAATAATGTGCCGAAGATCTGTAAAAATTATGGTACGCCACTTGGTGTGACGGGGGTACTTTTCTTACTACTTTATTAAGCCTGGAACGAAGCTAACTAATCTAGCCAATCGAAGATATTGAAGAGGGAATGCAAATAGGTGCAGAAGCTTAACGAGGTGGAGTTGGAATTTGTTGAGCAGAAAGGCTTTAAACCACAAAACACGCATTTGCGCCCATTTAGCGTCTGAAGAATAGGTGAAGTTGGAGGGTAACAAGAAGAATAGGAGAAGTTGGAGGGTAACAAGAAGAATAGGAGAAGTTGGAGGGTAACAAGAAGAGTAGAAGAAGTTGGAGGGTAACAAGAAGAGTAGAGGAAGTTGGAGGGTAACAAGAAGAATAGGTGAAGTTGGAGGGTAACAAGAAGAATAGGAGAAGTTGGAGGGTAACAAGAAGAGTAGAAGAAGTTGGAGGGTAACAAGAAGAGTAGAGGAAGTTGGAGGGTAACAAGAAGAGTAGAAGAAGTTGGAGGGTAACAAGAAGAGTAGAGGAAGTTGGAGGGTACCAAGAAGAATAGGTGAAGTTGGGGGTAACAAGAAGAATAGGAGAAGTTGGAGGGTAACAAGAAGAGTAGAAGAAGTTGGAGGGTAACAAGAAGAGTAGAGGAAGTTGGAGGGTAACAAGAAGAGTAGGAGAAGTTGGAGGGTAACAAGAAGAGTAGGAGAAGATGGAGGGTAACAAGAAGAGTAGGAGAAGTTGGAGGGTAACAAGAAGAGTAGGAGAAGTTGGAGGGTAACAAGAAGAGTAGAAGAAGTTGGAGGGTAACAAGAAGAGTAGAGGAAGTTGGAGGGTAACAAGAAGAGTAGGAGAAGTTGGAGGGTAACAAGAAGAGTAGAAGAAGTTGGAGGGTAACAAGAAGAGTAGGAGAAGTTGGAGGGTAACAAGAAGAGTAGGAGAAGTTGGAGGTTAACAAGAAGAGTAGGAGAAGATGGAGGGTAACAAGAAGAGTAGGAGAAGATGGAGGGTAACAAGAAGAGTAGGAGAAGATGGAGGGTAACAAGAAGAGTAGGAGAAGATGGAGGGTAACAAGAAGAGTAGGAGAAGATGGAGGGTAACAAGAAGAGTAGGAGAAGATGGAGGGTAACAAGAAGAGTAGAAGAAGTTGGAGGGTAACAAGAAGAGTAGAAGAAGTTGGAGGGTAACAAGAAGAGTAGGAGAAGATGGAGGGTAACAAGAAGAGTAGAAGAAGTTGGAGGGTAACAAGAAGAGTAGAAGAAGTTGGAGGGTAACAAGAAGAATAGGAGAAGTTGGAGGGTAACAAGAAGAGTAGGAGAAGATGGAGGGTAACAAGAAGAGTAGAAGAAGTTGGAGCGTAACAAGAAGAGTAGGAGAAGTTGGAGGGTAACAAGAAGAGTAGAGGAAGTTGGAGGGTAACAAGAAGAGTAGGAGAAGTTGGAGGGTAACAAGAAGAGTAGGAGAAGTTGGAGGGTAACAAGAAGAGTAGGAGAAGTTGGAGGGTAACAAGAAGAGTAGGAGAAGTTGGAGGGTAACAAGAAGAGTAGGAGAAGATGGAGGGTAACAAGAAGAGTAGAGGAAGTTGGAGGGTAACAAGAAGAATAGGAGAAGTTGGAGGGTAACAAGAAGAGTAGGAGAAGTTGGAGGGTAACAAGAAGAGTAGGAGAAGATGGAGGGTAACAAGAAGAGTAGGAGAAGTTGGAGGGTAACAAGAAGAGTAGGAGAAGATGGAGGGTAACAAGAAGAATAGGAGAAGTTGGAGGGTAACAAGAAGAGTAGAGGAAGTTGGAGGGTAACAAGAAGAGTAGGAGAAGTTGGAGGGTAACAAGAAGAGTAGGAGAAGTTGGAGGGTAACAAGAAGAGTAGGAGAAGATGGAGGGTAACAAGAAGAGTAGAGGAAGTTGGAGGGTAACAAGAAGAGTAGGAGAAGTTGGAGGGTAACAAGAAGAATAGGAGAAGTTGGAGGGTAACAAGAAGAGTAGGAGAAGATGGAGGGTAACAAGAAGAGTAGGAGAAGATGGAGGGTAACAAGAAGAGTAGAGGAAGTTGGAGGGTAACAAGAAGAATAGAAGAAGTTGGAGGGTAACAAGAAGAGTAGGAGAAGTTGGAGGGTAACAAGAAGAGTAGGAGAAGATGGAGGGTAACAAGAAGAGTAGAGGAAGTTGGAGGGTAACAAGAAGAATAGGAGAAGGTGAGCGATAGCAAAAAGAAGAGGAGAAGGAGGAAGATAACAAGAAGTGGAGAAGAAAAGGTGTAGATGAGGTGGAGAAGATGAGAAGGTAAAAAAGAGGAAGAGGAAGTGGAGGATAATATGAAAGAAAAAAAATTAAAGAGCCCCCGTCACGCCAAGTGGCGTATAGGGAATATGGTGTTAGCGACCGTAAATTTTACAGACCTTCAGCACATGATTTTTGCGGTAATGTGGTCGGTATTACGCCCGTGCCGCTTCACTTTCCCAGATAAAAATCAGGTACCAATTTAAGGCTGGGTGAACCCGGAAGCCGTCGGTTGGGATCGAACCCTACCTCTTGTCCTTTAGGACAATATGAGGAACAAGAATAATAATAAGAACAAGAAGTAAAAAAAAAAGTAAAGTACCCCCGTCACGCCAAGTGGCGTATAGGGAAATATGGTGTTAGTGACCCTATATTTTACAGGCACTTCAGCACATGATTTTTAGGGTAATGTGGTCGGTATTACGCCCGTGCTGCTTTACTTTCCCAGAAAAAAAATCCGGTACTCATTTAAGGCTGGGTGAACCCGGTAGCCGTCGGTTGGGATCGAACCCTACTTCTTGTCCTTTTTAGTCCAGTTCACTAACCACTGAGCTATCGCGGCTCCCAATAAGAACAAGAACAAGAGCAAAAAGAACAGGAAAAAACTAGAACAAGAAAAAGAAGAAGATGGACAAGTAAAGAAGGACGTGAAGGAGGAGGAGAAGAAGAAGGAGAAACGGTGGTGTTAATAATGTCTTTTTCCTCATTGTAACCTCTGAACCTCATAGGCCCTTCGCATTTCCACCGATTATCAAAAATGATAATACCCCGATAGTCCATTAACTAAATGTAGAAATGCTGGGGAAATTGCAGTTTCGAGCCATCAAGACTTAGGTCAAAGGGAAACAACCGAGTTAATTTTGAAAGTTCTAACCAATACCCTTCACATTTATCGTAATAATCTTCTCTAAGTTTTCTTTTACTTTTCTTTCACTTTTTCTTATTTTCTCTTCCTTTTTTTTTTTGTTTCTTCTATTATTCTTTTTTTTCTCATCTAATACTATTTTTATTTTCTCAATACCTAATAATCTTATCCTCTATTTTTTTTTTTCTCCGAGCTCAATATTCACATCTTTTTCTTCCGCTTCATTTATTGTCTATTTCCCCCCCCCCCATGCCTCGACCTAAAATTCTTATTTATTCTTTTTGTCCTTCTCCTTGTCTTCCTTTTCTTCTTTCCTCCAATCCCTTTTTTCCCCTACGCCTACTTTCTTCTTCACCAAAGCTCTCACTTCTATTATTTTTCCTCCGTTTTTCTATAAATAAAAAAAAATAATAAATAAACAAATAAAAAAAATTATAATTGTGGTGTACTTCAGGTTTTCCAGCCTACACATTTGATTACCCACTGGCATAAATCAATAAAATCTATAATTCTATCTACGACGCGAGGTTCCACAACCCACTGATTTAGTCAACCACATTAGCATGTTGTTCAGGACAACTAAATTAGTTATAAGGGAAAATGAGGGGACTGGCATTTTCAATTTCTCAAATATTAAGTGTCTCTGAACGATGAGTTTGCTGTGTAAAGAGAGGGAAAATGTCGCCGGTCTTTATATCGTTTTATTTAAGAACAAGGGGAAAGAAGGAAGAAAGGAAGGAAGGAAGGAAGGAAGGAAGGAAGGAAGGAAGGAAGGAAGGAAGGAAGGAAGGAAGGAAGGAAGGAAGGAGGGAGGGAGGGAGGGAGGGAGGGGGGAGGGAGGGAGGGAGGGAGGGAGGGAGGGAAGGAGGAAGGAAGGAAGAAAGAAGGAAGGAAGGAAGGAAGGAAGGAAGGAAGGAAGGAAGGAAGGAAGGAAGGAAGGAAGGAAGGAAGGAAGGAAGGAAGGAAGGAAGAAGGAAGGAAGGAAGAAGGAAGGAAGGAAGGAAGGAAGGAAGGAAGGAATCAAGAGAGTCACGAGTCTAGCGCACACAAATGTTAGTGTCTGTGTCTTTATTTCTTGACAATCGGTATAATGTTGCAAAAATCAAGTACACATTTAAAAGAAAGACGAAAATTAAATGACAAACAAAATGTGGAATCAAACTCTTAACCTCTGAGCAAATTTTCCGAAGTTTGAAAGTATTACTTTTCCCTATCAACGTCATTTAGTGTTCTGCAACAGCTCTCTATAATTTGACTGTTACAACAACACGCTTTAATTATGAAGATAATTTGTACAGAAATATGAATTTGATGACAGGGCGCAGTTCTCTGTAGCCTTTTCTAATGCCAAAAGACGGAGAGAAAGAAGAGAGAGAGAGAGAGAGAGAGAGAGAGAGAGAGAGAGAGAGAGAGAGAGTCGAGCTTGAGCTTTTTGGTCCATATCGGGAGTTGTTGTGGGCTATGATGATTTTCTTGATTCCACATGCTCTGTTCAAGAAATTATAGCTTGTGATTAGCTGAGGCATTGCACTATTAGGTCTTCTATATCAACAGGTCCTACCATCGATATACTAGGTCTTCTATATCAACAGGTCCTACCATCGATATACTAGGTCTTCTATATCAACAGGTCCTACCATCAATATACTAGGCTTCTATATCAACAGACCCTACCACCGCAATACTTCTTCCTCTTACTCTTTTCTCTTTTCACTGATACCTGAAAGGTGTCGTGGTTTATATCATTTGTCGTTTTTGAGCTGCTCGAACTGTCTGAATTAGTGATTTTCCTTTGTTGTTACATGTCTCTGTCACTGCATCTATCCATCTTCTTCTGGGTCTTCCTCTTGGTCTTTTCCATGCATTCTCGAGAAGAACGCCCTTGATGGTGATTGGTGAGGATTCATTCTGACCAGGTGGCCAAACCATTTAAGTTGTTGTTGTTCTATATATTCTTGGCAGGGTTTTGTTCCTACCATTTTTCTTATGGTTTCATTTGGTATTCTATCTCTTCTTGTGTTGTTTGTTACTTTTCTCAAGCATCGCATCTTACATGTATTTATCTTTCTTAATACCGCTATACTAGCCTTCTATATCAACAGGTCCTACCATCGATATACTAGGCCTTCTACATCAAGAGACCCTACCACCGCTATACTAGGCCTTCTATATCAACAGACCCTACCACCGCTATACTAGGCCTTCTATATCAACAGGTCCTGCCACTGCTATACTAGGCCTTCTACATCAACAGACCCTACCACCGCTATACTAGGCCTTCTATATCAACAGGCCCTACCACCGCTATACTAGGCCTTCTATATCAACAGACCCTACCACCGCTATACTAGGCCTCCTACATCAACAGACCCTACCATCGCTATGCTAGGCCTTCTACATCAACAGACACTACCAGCGCTATACTAGACCTTCTATATCAACAGGCCCTACCACCGCTATACTAGGCCTTCTATATCAACAGGCCCTACCACCACTTTTCTAAGTCGTCTATATCAATAGGTCCTACCACCGCGGAAATAGAATATTGTCCATTAGGTATTTTGCAATTTCAGGTTCTGTAATCTTCTATAGCAACAAAATAACTTGGTAGTTTAAAAAAAGTGTTTATATTTTCGAAATAGTTGTTATAAACGTTAAATAATATAACTTGGTGGTTTGTGAAATGAATGCCAGTGTTACCGTCTGTTCATGAATAATTCCAAGATAATTCTGTTTATGAACCTAAAGCATTAAATCAACACTAGGAGCAAGAGGCTAGCAACGATTGAGCGCTGCATATCTCGCCATGAACTCAGGTGAGACGTCTTGCAATCTCTTAGAGCTTGATTGTTGTGCCACAGTGGGGAAGGAGTGGGAAACGACATGTATTGGCCTGGACTTCCCAATGTTAAATGTCGACACTTCATTAACTGGACGGAAATGTGGAAAGTGAGAACCATATAGTCGTGTACTCTGTTATAATGGTCATGGATGGGAAAGTGAGAACCATATAGTCGTGCACTTTGTTATAATGGTCATGGATGGGGAAAGTGAGAACCATATAGTCGTGCACTTTGTTATAATGGTCATGAATGAGGAAAGTGAGAACCATATAGTCGTGCACTTTGTTATAATGGTCATGGATGGGGAAAGTGAGAACCATATAGTCGTGTACTCTGTTATAATGGTCATGAATGGGGAAAGTGAGAACCATATAGTCGTGCACTTTGTTATAATGGTCATGAATGGGGAAAGTGAGAACCATATAGTCGTGTACTCTGTTATAATGGTCATGGATGGAGAAAGTGAAACCATATAGTCGTGTACTCTGTTATAATAGTTCTGGATATTAAAAGTGAGAACCATATTGTCATGTACTCCGTTATAATGGTCATGAATGTGGAAAGTGAGAACCATATAGTCGTGTACTCTGTTATAATGGTCATGGATGGGGAAAGTGAAAATTATAAAGATAATATATTGTAACGGTCATATGGTCGGTACTCTATTCAAACTGTTATGTAGTCGGATATTCTGTTATATAGGTTATATTGTCGGATATTCTGTTATATAGGTTATATTGTCGGATATTCTGTTATATAGGATATATTGTTGGATATTCTGTTATATAGGTTATATTGTCGGATATTCTGTTATATAGGTTATATTGTCGGATACTCTATTATATTGATAATATTGTCGAATCATCTTCATCATCATGTGACATACCGGTTGGCGTAGGCGATCATGTCCTTCCACAATCTTCTATCTACAGTGCATCGTATCAGTTCTGTTGTTGACTGTTTTCCATGCCATAACACTAAGCCATCTAGTATTTTCTCTCTTTGTCGCCTGTGATCTCTCTTTCCTTTATTTTGCCAGTTGTAACCAAGTATTCCAACTTTCCTCTTCTCATGATGTACCCGAAAAAATGTTGATTGTTTCTTTCTGGTGTTTTTTTTAGGAGCTACCTTTTTGTGTTGGCCTCTTTGAGAACTTCCTCATTGGTCTTTTTAGCTGTCCAGTGAACTTTCAACATTCTTCTGAGAAATCCCATCTCTGTGGCCTCTAATCATCTTTTCATTTGTTTGTCTACTGTGTGTCTACTACTATTGTCGGATACTCTATTATAAATGTAATATTGTCTGATACTCCATTTTAGAAAGTTGCATTCACCACAGCTTGTCTGAAAGAAGTCTCTAGTTAGATCTCCATCTTCTTCTGTTGTCATGTCCTTGATGTCTTGAAACCACCTTCTTCTCGGTCTGCCCCTGAGGCGTCGTCCAGGAACCATGCCTTCCATTATTGTTCTGTCCAGCCCGCTGTGTCATTACGTGGCTATGGTATTAAAATATCCTCTATATAATGGTGTTTATAAGTCAGTTCTTTTTAATTTTTACATATTTTAATGTCTCCACAGCTTTTAAACCAATACCAAACCCTGGACCCTAGATGCAAGAACAATAAGAAAAATAGCCTCTACCGAGATGAAATGTGTCAGACGAATGGCAGGAAACAGTCTGAGAGATAAGATCAGAAATGAAGATCTGAGAAAAAAGCTAGGAATAACCATCGCCATAGAATATACATGTATAAAGAAACAACAGTTACAATGGTTTAGCCACATTACAAGGTAGAGTAATGAAAACACGACACAACAAGCACTCATTAAGCGTTGCGAGAATACCCACGAAACAGATGGATAGATTGAATATTAGAAGCACTAGGAAACATAACAGTAGCACAGGCGAACAGAAAAGCAAAAACCGCAAATTATATCTCCACTCGACGCTGAAAGGCAAATGAGGAAGGAAAGAGGAAGAAGAAAAAGAAGATTGCTGTTAAAGAATTTTCTGTAACATTTTCTTTCGAATATATTCGATTTTCTTTATTACTGTTTGCGAGATTGTCTATGATTCGCAACGATATGTTGCTATAGGGAAGATATATGTCCCCAGTAATTATAATTTTACTGCCTTGCTGGTACTGTGTCACATGCATTACGTCAGAGCTATTGGTGTCCGTGGTTTCTGTCTGGGTGTTCTCCCATAGCCTTTCCTTCTCCCGAGGCTAAGAGCAGTGGTTTGTTTCCCGGGTGTCCTTCTCCGTGGATAGAGCATTGAATGCGGCTTTAGTTACTTCAAATCAAGGAGTGTTTGTGGATACCCTGTAGTATTAAAATGAAGCGATCTAATGTCTAATGTTGGAGTATTAAAGTGCATTATTAAGGGAAGCTCTGCAACGAGAGAATGAGAAGAAACAGAACGGCTTGGAAGGTTCGTTGAAAACATATGATCCACAGAGAGCTGAAAGGAATAAGAAATAATATTAATGATGTTATTGAATTATTGAGTTATTAGCGGGTTATCATCATTGCACCCCGAACACATCCATAGGTGCTCAGATCCCCTCCCTCAGCAAGTCCCGCAGTGTCCAGCGACTGACAACTCCGTTCTGTGTTGGTTGATTAGTCTTCTTACACGCCCACTAAGTTTCTCGTTCTGGCTGTGCCCATCTTAACTCCCATCTCTTTCATCCCAAGGAGGACGTGGACTCATGGTTATAGAAGTCTTGTGTCCATTTTGATGATATATTGTCGAATATTGTAATAGTGGAGAAATTAATGCTGGAAAAAGTATTAATAAAGATGAATGATATGGTATGGCTGTTGAGTGATAGAGCATCGTAGTATTACCAATGAATGATGAGTTTTCCAATAATAAAATTGCGTGGTTGGAGTTAGCAGCAGTAACATTGAGCGATAGATATAATTGTCGAATGTGTTGCAATTGGAACATGAAGTGGCAGTTGTAAAATGGGGGAGGGGGGTGGGGGAGTAATGACTGGTGAGTTATATCATTGGGATATGGACTAGTGAAGACTTGCAATAGGAAAATTATAATAGTTTGTGTATTGCAGTTATTGTATTATACAGAGACAAATGGATGGCTAGATTTGATAGAAGATCTTTACAAGGACTGAGACTGCTCAAATGGAAAAAAAGAGACAGGAAAAGAGAAAGAGGATATGAGGCCATTGCACTACGGGCTGGCCACGGCTCGAAAGGTCAATAGAAAGGCAGGCAGACGACAGGAACAGGCAGATAGATAGACAGGTAAGTAGGTAGGTAGGTAAGTAGGTAGGTAGGTAAGTAGGTAGGTAGGTAGGTAGGTAGGTAGGTAGGTAGGTAGGTAGGTAGGTAGGTAGGTAGGTAGGTAGGTAGGTAGGTAGGTAGGTAGGTAGGTAGGTAGGTAGGTAGGTAGGTAGGTAGGTAGGTAGGTAGGTAGGTAGGTAGGTTGTGTTGGTGGGCGGACGGACGGGCGACGGACAGGCGACGGACGGCCGGGCGGGCGGACGACGGACGGACGGACGGACGGACGGACGGGACGGGACGGGACGGGACGGGACGGGACGGGACGGGACGGGACGGGACGGGACGGGACGGGACGGGACGGGACGGGACGGACAGACAGACAGACAGACAGACAGACAGACAGACAGACAGACAGACAGACAGACAGACAGACAGACAGACAGACAGACAGACAGACAGACAGACAGACAGACAGACAGACAGACAGACAGACAGACAGACAGACAGACAGACAGACAGACAGACAGACAGATAGATAGATAGATAGATAGATAGATAGATAGATAGATAGATAGATAGATAGATAGATAGATAGATAGATAGATAGATAGATAGATAGATAGATAGATAGATAGATAGATAGATAGATAGATAGATAGATAGATAGATAGATAGATAGATAGATAGATAGATAGATAGATAGATAGATAGATAGATAGATAGATAGATAGATAGATAGATAGATAGATAGATAGATAGGAGAGGCAACACCTTGCAATAGACAAATATAATTGTTTGTGTGTTGTAGTTTAAAAAATTAAATGATGAAGATTTCCAATAGAAAAAAATTTAGCTTCAGGATCTTTGAGGAAGAAAAAGGTTTTAGCATTGTAAAGTGTGGTGGTGAACAAAAGAAAAATAGTGATGGGAGATAATTTGCCAAAACTCATATACAAGAGTTGCGTGACGATCGGAAACAATCTATAAGGTGGAATCAATTTTATGCATTTTATTTCTTTTTTTTTAAATATATTTTCATCTTCTCTAGTTGTTTCCTTTGTACTTCTTTTCTACACGCGCGTCTTGTTCACTCGCTACGTGTCTGTATATAAGGCCTCAGTGATTAAGGAATTTAGTGGTGGCAGCTGTTTCTTGATATCGGTCCAGAAGGGCGAATTGTTTCTTTCATTTGCTATTTAATTGTAGTGTTTGATTGCTCTCACTACTTGTCTGACATACTGTTCACATATCGTGGACTAAGGCGTTGTTGGGGAACAGGGCTCAAAACTGCCAGCGAACCTTAGCTGACAGCTTCCGCCAGGATCAATGGAAGAGAACTTCTTCGAGGTGCCTCTAGAAACAGACTAGTAAAAAAGTAAAGTACCCCCGTCACGCCAAGTGGCGTATAGGTAAATATGGTGTTAGTGACCCTATATTTTACAGACCTTCGGCACATGATTTTTGGGTAATGTGGCCGGTATTACGCCCGTGCTGCTTTACTTTCCCAGAAAAAAATCTGGTACCCATTTAAGGCTGGGTAACCCGGAATCCGTCGGTTGGGATCGAACCCTACCTCTTGTCCTTTGTAGTCCAGTTCACTAACCACTGTGCTATCGCGGCTCCCCTAGAACCATACTAACTAGTCTAATTTGTCCAGTGAGTAGGGTTCGAGTGGAAAGGCAAACCGGTACTCAAAAATACTGTTCGGAAATACTGTTCGGAAATACTGTTCGGAAATACTGTTCGGAAATACTGTTCTATATGTTGGGCCGAAGGGCGCAAATATCACAGTATTCTTCTTATTAGCGTTTGGTAATTAAGCTGACGTGTATGCGTTCTGTCGTTACTTTACTGCAACGTCGCGATATCTGCGCCTTTCGACCCGACACATCCATCTTCCGCACCGAATTTTTTAGATTTCTCAAGCAATTTTTGTCCGGAGAGAGGATATTTTTGGCTTACTCCTTTCGACTTTTAGTCGCCGAGGATTCTTTAACGTGAGTGCGTGCACACGAGACCTCCTGCTTTGTCCCGTTTTCCGAGTGAGCTAAACATCGAATCTCACTATTCAGAGATTAAGGGAGGGTAAAACCATGAAAAAAAATCCTTTGTAATATTCATGTCGACTGTGTTGGGGATCGAATGCAGGACTTTCTTGTTAAGGGACTGACGTCTAACTTCTAGAACACACATTCCCCTCACAGAATTTTACTACAAAGACAACGCACTTACCCCAGTTACCGTCCTTTTAAGGGCGAATTACGAAGAGGTATGACTATTCCTTCAATCATCGAGTGAACGCAAGCAATCAAGAAGCAACCAAGCAGGCAGCAAGCAAGCAGGCAAGTAGCAAGCAGGCAGCAAGCAAGCAAATAGCAAGCAAGCAGGCAGGTAGGTAGGAAGCAAGCAGGTAGCAAACAAGCAAGCAAGTAGCAGGCAGGCAGGTAGCAAGCAAGCAGGTAGCAAAAGCAGGCAGCAAGCAAGCAGGCAGGCAGCAAGCAGGCAGGCAGGTAGCAAGCAAGCAAGCAGGCAAGTAGCAGGCAGGCAGGTAGCAGGCAGCAAGCAAGCAGGCAAGTAGCAGGCAGGCAGGTAGCAAGCAAGCAGGTAGCAAGCAAGCAGGCAAGTAGCAGGCAGGCAGGTAGCAAGCAAGCAGGTAGCAAGCAAGCAGGCAAGTAGCAGGCAGGCAGGTAGCAAGCTTGCAGGCAGGTAGCAAGCAGGCAAGTAGCAGGCAGGCAGGTAGCAAGCAGGCAAGTAGCAGGCAGGTAGGTAGGAAGCAGGCAAGTAGCAGGCAGGCAGGTAGCAAGCAGGCAAGTAGCAGGCAGGCAGGTAGCAAACAAGCAAGCAGGTAGCAAACAAGCAGGCAAGTAGCAAGCAAGCAGGCAAGTAGCAGGCAGGCAGGTAGCAAGCTTGCAGGCAGGTAGCAAGCAGGCAAGTAGCAGGCAGGCAGGTAGCAAGCAGGCAAGTAGCAGGCAGGTAGGTAGGAAGCAGGCAAGTAGCAGGCAGGCAGGTAGCAAGCAGGCAAGTAGCAGGCAGGCAGGTAGCAAACAAGCAAGCAGGTAGCAAACAAGCAGGCAAGTAGCAAGCAAGCAGGCAAGTAGCAGGCAGGCAGGTAGCAAGCAGGCAAGTAGCAGGCAGGTAGGTAGGAAGCAGGCAAGTAGCAGGCAGGCAGGTAGCAAGCAGGCAAGTAGCAGGCAGGCAGGTAGCAAGCAGGCAAGTAGCAGGCAGGTAGGTAGGAAGCAGGCAAGTAGCAGGCAAGTAGGTAGGAAGCAGGCAGGTAGGTAGCACGCAGGCAAGTAGCAGGCAGGTAGGTAGGAAGCAGGCAAGTAGCAGGCAGGCAGGTAGCAAGCAGGCAAGTAGCAGGCAGGTAGGTAGCAAGCAGGCAAGTAGCAGGCAGGTAGGTAGCAAGCAGGCATGTAGCAGGCAGGCAGGTAGCAAGCAGGCAAGTAGCAGGCAGGTAGGTAGGAAGCAGGCAAGTAGCAGGCAAGTAGGTAGGAAGCAGGCAGGTAGGTAGCACGCAGGCAAGTAGCAGGCAGGTAGGTAGGAAGCAGGCAAGTAGCAGGCAGGCAGGTAGCAAGCAGGCAAGTAGCAGGCAGGTAGGTAGCAAGCAGGCAAGTAGCAGGCAGGTAGGTAGCAAGCAGGCAAGTAGCAGGCAGGTAGGTAGGAAGCAGGCAAGTAGCAGGCAGGCAGGTAGGACGCAGGCAAGTAGCAGGCAGGCAGGTAGCTAGCAGGCAAGTAGCAGGCAGGTAGGTAGGAAGCAAGCAAGCAAAGCAAGTTTACATAACAGTGTACTTGTTCACCTTTTGTTTCTCCAATAGCCGCTTATCTTTCTGATGTGCATTTTAGATGCATTCATATATCAGGGTCTAGTGAACCCGTCGGGGTGGAGAACAGGTCGAGTTCGATCATGATCGATAGTTTCAAGGTTTACCCAGCCTTAAATGAACACCAGAGAATTTCTCTTTAAAAATACAACGCTGGTGTTGTGTTGATTACATCATTTTAGAATGTGTCAGTGGTAAAAACAAAAAAGAAAACACAAATTAGCATTAACAATATAAGACTAACGGATTACTGGGCGTGTCTGAGTTCTTATTTCTTGTAATTCTAAAACCCCTAGAGGAATAAATTGGCAAATTCGATGTAGTATCTAACTCTATAAAAATCTATATTTCTCTCTTTATGACATTTTCCCATTACTGGGGTCTGCCGGGGGTGGGGGGGGGAGTGCTTATAGGATTTGAGAATAACGGCCGCTTTTCCAATGCAGTCGCTACGAGGTGTTCGAGTCTGAGTTATAATTTCACCCCCGATAGGAAAAACGTTTGACCCTAACAGGATTCGAACACGTTGTCTCTTGGTTTGGAGCCCGACAAGATATCTATTCGGTCACCCACTCTCCTTAATGAAGACAGACGAAAAAACATGATCCTTCTTGTTAAAGTATAAACTACGTGAAAGAACCATTCAAAAGTCGAGAATCGAAAAGAACAGGTTATACAGCAAGCAACAGCAAGGAGGCAAGCAGCAAGCAAGCAGGCAAGCAGCAAGCAGGCAGGTAGCAAGCAAGCAACAGCAAGCAAGCAGCAAGCAGGCAAGTAGCAAGCAAGCAGGCAAGCTATATGCCGCTCCCCGGGTTATTTTTAAGTGTAATCTCTGCAGCTTTCCACATTATTTAAAACAACTTTTCGTTAATTATCCAAGGAGATCGTACAACTCATTGTGATCTTCCTATGCTATCTGAAGAGAGACCGAAATACTAACAGACATTGTTTCAGAACCAAAATATTGGTCCTAATGAATGACAAATCCCTAATAACCCAAGGGTGTACTTGTTCTTATGAAATCGAAGATTTACTGAGAGTTTAACTTCTACATCGAGATTCCAATTAGATGGTATCTTAAGTCCTCATATAGTATCTGTCTTGCAGCGCACATAGTTCTTATACGAAAGTGTTTCATTGTAACCGTTGTCTGTATGTTTTCACTGTAACCGTTGTCTGTATGTTTTCACTGTAACCGTTGTCTGTATGTTTTCACTGTAACCGTTGTATGTATGTTTTCACTGTAACCGTTGTCTGTATGTTTTCACTGTAACCGTTGTCGGTATGTTTTCACTGTAACCGTTGTCTGTATGTTTTCACTGTAACCGTTGTCTGTATGTTTTCACTGTAACCGTTGTCTGTATGTTTTCACTGTAACCGTTGTCTGTATGTTTTCACTGTAACCGTTGTCTGTATGTTTTCACTGTAACCGTTGTCTGTATGTTTCACTGTAACCGTTGTCTGTATGTTTCACTGTAACCGTTGTAACATGTGTCTGTACATTTCCTTGTAAACTGTGTCTGTACATTTCACTGTAACTTTTGTCTGTACATTTCATTGAAACTTTTGTCGGTACATTTCATTGTAACTTTTGTCTGTATATTTCATTGTAATCTTTGTCTGTATATTTCATCGTAACATATGTCTGTATGTTTCATTGTAGAGTAGCACTCTTCATACAACAAAATTTGGTGAAGATCTAACCATCATTAACAGTATTCATACATGCCTCGACGACTATGTCCTTCCATAACTTCTTCTCTACAGTTATTTATTAATTCCAACTATTCACTTCTCACCATGCTTTCAGCTGTCTGGATCACTTCACTGACTCCATCTAACTCTTTTCCTTCATGTTTCCGGTTGTCATGATATATTCCAGCTGTTCCATTTTAATTACATGGCCACGTTAGAAAACAAATATTTCTTTACCCTGATGGTTGAAAATATGCATCCATTGGTCTCTATTAGATCGTCATCAACACTCTCTATAGGAGTATACGTTATTCACATTTTTAAAAATTAGAAAAAAAAAGTAAAGTGTCCCCGTCACGCCAAGTGGCGTATAGGGAATATGGTGTTCTTCTTTCTTTTCTCTTTTCACTGATACCTAAAAGGTGTCGTGGTTTATATCATTTGTCGTTCTTGAGCTGCTCGAACTGTCTGAATTAGTGATTTTCCTTTGTCGTTACTTGTCTCTGTCACTGCATCTATCCATCTTCTTCTGGGTCTTCCTCTTGGTCTTTTTCCATGCATTCTTGGGAAGACCGCCCTTGATGGTGATTGGTGATGATTCATTCCGACCAGGTAGCCCAACCATTTAAGTAGTTGTTGTTCTATATATTCTTGGCAGGGTTTAGTTCCTATCATTTTTCTTATGGTTTCATTTGGTATTCTATCTCTTCTTGTGTTGTTTGTTACTTTTCTCAAGCATCGCATCTCACATGTATTGATCTTCCTTAAATGGGATTTAGAAAGGGTCCATGTTTGACTTCCACAGCACAAAGTTGGTATGTAAATGCTATTTATTATTTGTTGTTTAGCTGCATAGAAATGTTTGGATGTCTTAGCAATGGTGAAAGCTGGTATGTGACAGCATTTGCATTTTGTATTCTCATGTCTAGTTCTCTGTCTAGTTTTCCATCTTCTGTGAACATTGTGCCTAAATACTTGAATTCCTCTACTTGTTATCTTTATCTTTGATCTTAATGTTTAATGGGTGTCTTAATTTGCTTATTCTTATAGCCTCTGTTTTTGCTGTGTTAATTTTCATACTGTAGTTTGTGCAACTTTTATCTAGAGATGTTAAATGCTGTTGTAGCAGGTTTTCATCCTCATATATTAGGCATTGGTCATCTGCGAAGAGTAGCTCGTTGATGTTGGAGTTTTCTACCTCTATGTTATTATTTGAATTTTCTTTATTATTGAAACTTTTTCCTGATTTATTTTGTCCATATATATGATGAAGAGGAGTGGTGAGAGGACGCATCCTTGTCTTACACCTGTTGTAACCTGAAACCATTCTGACAGACCTTCCGATGTTCTAACGGCACTTTGACTGTTTTTATATAACGCCATTATATTATCTAGTAGTTGTCCTGCTACACCGTAGGTTTAAAGAGTTTGCCAAAGTTTGTTCCTGTCCACACGATCAAACGCTTTTTCCTGATCTATAAACACTATATTTAGGTTTCTGTCATATTCTATTGTTTTTTTCACATAGTTGTCTCAATGTAATATAGCATAAGTACAACTTTTGCCTTTTCTGAATCCGAATTGATTATTACTTAATTGAGGTTCTATTATGTATCTTACTCTCCTCTCTAATATTTTAGCATACATTTTACCAACTTGACTCAATAGGGATACTCCTCTGTACATTTCCCATTCCCTTTTGCTTCCTTTATTCTTCCAAAATGGGACAATGATAGCTTTTGCCAATCGTCTGGGACTTTTCTTTCTTCCCAAGCCATATCGAATATTATATTAAGCCAATCTATAGCTGTTTCCTTACAGGCTAGTAGCATTTCTGTTGTTATTCCATCTATACCAGCTGCTTTGTTCTTTTTATTCTGTTTCAATGCCCATTCTACTTCTGCTTTAAGTATATTCGGTTCCTGTTCATCATACTGCCTATGTTTAAACTCTGTATTTCCGTTTGTATTTCCCCGATTTAATAGTTCCTTAAAGTGTTTTCTCCATCTGTTTATTATGTTTTTCCTGCTGCTGATTGGTCTACCATTCTTGTCGTTTATTATAGTGGTTGGGTTATAATCATTATTTCTTACTCTCATTGATTTTACACTTTTGACAAATTCTCTTGGTTCTTCTCTACAAGTTCTTGCTAATTCTTCACCAAATGCTTTCCAAGAGTCTGCTTTTGTTTGTTCTAGGATCTTTTTGCTATCATTTCTGGCTTGTTTATAGTGATTGTAGTCAAAAATCGAATATGGTGTTAGTGACTATAAATTTCACAGACCTTCGGAACATGATTTTTGGGGTAATGTGGTCGGTAATACGCCCTTGTCGCTTTATTTTCCCAGAAAAAAAATACGGTACCCATTAAAGGCTGGGTGAACCTGGAAGCCGTAGGTTGGGATCGAACCTTACCTCTTGTCATTTGTAATCCAGTTCTACTAACCACTGAGCTATCGCGGCTCCTATGTTATTCTCATATTTCTGTCAAAATGCTAGCTATGAAGTTGAAATGTTATCCTGTGGCTTTGTTTAGATCATGTCACATAGCAAGTTTGCAAATGGATACAACAGGCAATCGGGGTACATGATGGTCTTTTTACTATTGTGAATAAGCACAAAAGGAAATAGATTGGCCACATATTGCTTGGGAGCCGCGATATCTCAGTGGTTAGTGTACTGGGCTACAAAGGACAAGAGGTAGGGTTCGGTCCCAACCGACGTCTTCCGGGTTCACCCAGTCTTAAATGGGTATCGGATTTTTTTTCTGGGAAAGTAAAGCGGCACGGGCGTAATACCAACCACATTACCCCAAAAATCATGTGCTGAAGGTCTGTAAAATTTATGTTCATTAACACAATATTCCCTATAGGCCACTTGGCGTGACGGGGGTACTTTACTTTTTTACTTTTTATTCTATGAATTTCATGTTTGCTAAGGTTTCATCTCTACCACCGAGGTAATATCATTAAATTGTTTGCAGACACTTACATTGAGTACTTTCATTGATTACTTTCATTGATTACTTTCATTTATTACTTTCATCAGAGTACTTCTTAAGCTTGAAGTCAAACATCGCTGCCATAAATAAAGGTCTCAGAAGAAGATCATGGAATGGAAGAGGCTTGGATGTTCAGTGGTTAGTGTCCTCGTTACTAATAGAATGGTACGAGTTCGATGCCAAGACGAGGCGAACTTATTGTGTGGACCTACACGGCTTCTGAGTTCACCCAGTCGCTAACAATGGGCAAAATAATGTCACGTGGCACATTTCTAAGAGTGTGAATTAATGGTTCACATTCCAGCGCTGCAGTACGTAGAGGTGGCCAGTGATCCTTCTTGCTGTCATTATTTTTTTTAACTCAGGTGAGTCAGGTACCCATTCCTTTATCAGCTGGGTCGACTGAGGAGCCGCGTTTGAGCCCCGGTTGATATATCCCATTCCTGCCTCAGTATGTTACAAATAGGTACCAGATATTTTTCCTGGAAGTAAAGGCGGCCGGTCGTGATACCGACCATATTGTAAAAAAAACACGTTATATTGGTTATAAAAAAATGTGACCACTAACACCACATTCCTCATAAGCTGATCAATGTCGATATTATGTGAAAAGGAATCTTACATCCTTCCTGCACAACCCAGGCACTCTATGTTTGCCAAGCACCCATATCGATAATTTAACAGAACCCTAGGGATGTACGTGGTCACGGTCGATTCAAATACAATTTTGGAAGCCCTGATTTGCAACAATAACAAACCCGTAGTAAGTGTCTTACACAGGTGGCTCGGGAGCCAAGTTTCCATTGGCTTGGCAAGCGTCACGTGTGTCATATTTAGATCGCGGGGAAACCGCGGGGAAAAACGTGAGAATCTAATTTTATTCCCGCACGCGAGCGACGTCTGCCTGCCATCCTTGTCACAGATAGCGGCCCCCTTAGACCTAAAGCCCGAGGCTAATCCAGAGGGTACCATCTGTCGCCCTCGATGTCAGTGTGTGCCTAGACTAGATGACATTAGCCTGAGTGAAAGAGCACTTTATAACGTCGGATTTATGCGATCTGTAGTTAAATTCAAAAACACGCATGCGCAGTAGGGGGGTTCATCGGGTGAAATGTGTGATTTGATTTTAAAATGAGATATTATTACTAACAGATGGTTGTTTAATGGTGAAATAAAGAATTGTTGAAAAAAGGTGTGGACGCGTGCTCATAGTTTAGAAATGGATAAAACACAAACACATACGGGTGTATATAGTTAATAAACATATAAGATAGCAACAAACAAGGTTTTATAGAGTTCACGAAAGGTATAACATATCTACACATCATCATCATGTAGCTGATTTAAGCTTCTCCCTGTTGGAAAGCACTATCAAAATAGCTTTGACGTTTTCTCTGCCCTGAGCGAGAGGTAACATACTAACATCAAAACAAATAACACCAGGACTAACACTAAGAATAGCAAAATGTTATGTCTTCTCAACATTCCTATATGGTGCAGAAACATGGAAATTAACAAGAAAACAGAACAGAGAACTGAAGCCTTTGAAATGTGAATATATAGAAGAATAGGTAGAATTGGATGGTAGGGAAAAAAACAAACGATGAAGTCTTAAAACAACTAAAAATGAAAAGAGAACTACAAAGCACAATTCAAACAAGACTAATGCGATTTTTTGGGCAATGCTAAAAGACACACAGCCTACTAAAAGTAATCTTGGAGGGGAAAATATAAGGTAAAAGAGGCAGAGGCAGACCAAGACTAACATGGAAGAGTTACATCAAAAGATGGGCAAATCAGCCTATGACAACCTGCACCATCAAAGCAAGAGACAGAGCCGAATGACGCTCCATGGTAGCCAACCTTCGTTGCGGAGATGACACTCGATGATGATGATGATGATGATGATGATGATGATGATGATGATGATGATGAGCGAGAGGTCCAGAGTCTGTAGCAGTCAATTAAAGCTCGTCTGTGATATCTTGCACCCGCCTTTTTTGGGCTTCGTTTTCTTCTTATTATTACTCTCTATCCATCTCTCTCTCTCTCTCTCTCTCTCTCTCTCTCTCTCTCTCTCTCTCTCATCAGCCTGGTACTAAACCCTCCATATTAATTTTCTGTGTTGCATTAACACGACCAACATTTGGTGTACCTCGTTGTTATGTCCGTCTTTCTTTTGTCCATTTGCTGTTTCCTAAATAAATGTAGCAGGAAAAAGGAAGAATGTGTAATATAATGTGACGTCTGTAGATATCTTCCTTGTTATCTTTGGCCACTTCCCTTTTAGGCGTAGTGTCATTCTTAGGCATATATGGACGCAGTTGTGATTAAATTGTTGTTCTTGCATACGTCCATATCCGTCTATTCATCTTATCCTTGGTCTCCCTCTTTCCCTCTCTCCTTATGTTTAGAGGCAGAGAGCTTTTCATGGTGTGGCGTCTGGTTTATGCCCTTATCAGCCGTGACTCTCGAGTATTAAGTTGTTGCACAACGGACATGTTTGTTAGTTTTCCTGTCCATCTTCTCCGATATACTCCTTTAACACCTGCTTTCGAAGGCATTTATGGATTTTTCATCAGATTTGTCTATAGTCCATGATTCACAGCTATTAATTGCCATGGGAAAAGATTTTATCAATCTAATTGTTTTTTTTTACTGTATCAGCTTCTTGTCTTGTTCTGTTATTGTGGACTTATTCCGTGCGCAATGGAGTAAACCTATCGACTAAACAAAGCAAAACTAAACTAAATTTAATTTAACTAAACCAAATTATACTAAACTAACTAAACTAAAGTAAACTAAACTTAATTTAATTAAACTAAACCAAATTAAGCTAAACTAACTAAACTAAACAAAAATAAACTAAACTAACTAAATTAAAAACTTAACTTAACTAAATTGAACTACACTAAATTAAATTAAATTAAATTAAATTAAATTAAATTAAATTAAATTAAATTAAATTAAATTAAATTAAATTAAATTAAATTAAATTAAATTAAATTAAATTAAATTAAATTAAATTAAATTAAGCTAAACTAACTAAACTAAACTAGACTAAATTGATGCTGACTTCTTCTTTTTTATCTATAGCTACCTACCTACCTACCTACCTACCTACCTACCCACCCACCCACCCACCTACCTACCTACCTACCTACCTACCTACCTACCTACCTATCTATCTATCAATCTATCTATCTATCTATCTTTCATTCGCCCGAAGTATTGGCTATATCTGCAATGTCGTTTCCTGTATAAATTTTACAGTCTTTTGTAATTCTTGCAATGGCCAATATAGTTATATATATATAGAGGCCAGCTCCTTGTCGTGGGGATGGGGCTAACAGTCACCAGGGACTGAAAACCAAGACTGGCCAGGCCTTCCTACACCCGAGCAAGACCACAGTCTGCTCTAGCAAGTTTAAGTGCTGAAGTCGGAGGCAACTAGCCAAAAGGCGCACTACAACAATCAGGATGCCGCGCACTCACGCCAATGGGAAGTATGTCTATAACCGCAAATCGATATGGCACTCGCCCTGTGATGGACACTCAGGCAGGTGCAGCGCCGGGCCCTCAGCCTCGAAAGGGCCCACACCTCTATTACTGGATGTCCTTCTCAACCGCTCCGTGGAGTCAGGGGGCGAGAGAATAGAGCTACTGGCCAATCCAAAATAAGACCACTCAAAATAATTCACCAGAATGCTGAAAGCATCAACAGCAAAAGAGATGGGTACAGTAAAAAGATAGAATTAGAAAATATCCTGCATGAAGAACAAGTAAACATATGCTGTTTGCAGGAAACCCATCTAAACAACGATATAGCCTTGAAGATTAGGGGATACCAGTGCTACTGATCTGACAGAAAAAAAACAGACAAAAAGGGCTGAATATTGACACTTGTAAGGAGCAACATTAATGCATGTCAGATTGAAGTGTATATGGATGGGGAGGAATATCAAATACTGCACCTCAGGACAGAATATACAGACTTTCACCTTCTTAACTACTACCGTCCGAGTGACCGCCCACTAGCACTAGATAAAATTACATTAAAAGAAAGAATAATTGTATGTGGAGACTTTAACAGCCATTCACAGAGCTGGGGCTATGAACATATGGACTAGAGAGGTGAAGAGCTTGAAAATTGGCAAGATGACAATGGGCTTATACTATTAAACCAGACAACAGATCCACCAACATTCTACTCCAGATCATGGCATACCACATCTACATCAGACCTTGCTTTCCATTCACCACACCTGGATTGGAATATCACACGTATTGTTGGGAAACAACTTGGAGGCAGCGACTACCGGCCAGTCTTTTTAGTGGTGCAAAATGAGGCCGTCAGGGAGAGCAGCACTCTCTCCAGATGGAATTACAAAAAGGCAGACTGGAAAATGTATCAACACTACACCAGTGTACTGACTAAAGATATAAATACAGACAGAGACATCAACAAAATAGTTGATGAATTCAGTAGACTAATAACACAAGCTGCCAGTGAAACAATACCTAGAGTGGCACGGAAACACTACAAACCATACTGGAGTAGTGAACTAGAGCAACTGCACAATGACATGGAAATATCTCGAAAGCAAGCAGAAAATAACCCTTACCAGGAACACCACAATAACTATCAGCATGCTAAGACCAAATTTAAAAGGGTTAAACTACAAGCCTGACGAAAAAGCTGGAAAGAGAAAACAGAGTTCATGAATCTTGAACGAGACACAAGAAAAGTGTGGAAGCTTGTAGAGCAGCTGAATGATGAGGGTACAGAAAGGAACACCAAAATTACAGTGAAGAAGGATGGAAACATCCTAACAGGTAAGCATGCAGCAAATCACTTTGCAGACTCCTTTGCAAATGACAATAATATTGAAATTTGCCTAGAGAAACAAGAGACCCGTTTAAAACAACAAAATGCAAGACAAGAAGAGACCGCACATGAAGTCATGGAAATACCCATTACACAAAGAGAGCTAGAGCTGGCAATATCCAAATTAAAAATGAAAAAATCACCAAGCAGTGATGGGTTGTCCAATGAAATGATTAAGAAATTGGGAACTGCAGCTAAAGTAAAACTACTGCACATCTACATTTGCTGGATCACAGGTAGAATGCCACAGGCATGGAGAGAAGCAATTATGATCAGCATCATCAAGTACCGGGACTAGTGGCGTAGGTGATCATGTCTCTCCACAACTTTCGATCTCGGCAGCTATTTATCATTTCTGTTGTTGACCTTCTGCCAAGCTTTTCTCTTAAGCTGTCTGTTATTTTTTCTCTTTGCTTCCCTCTATCTCTTCGTCCCTCAATTTTTTCAGTTGTTACAATATATTCAAGTTGTTCTCTTCTCATTACATGGCAAAAAAATGATGATTGTCTCTTCCTAACATTTGAAATTAGCTCTCTTTTTGCTTTGACCTCTCTCAGAACCTCTTCATTACTTTTCTTAGCTGTCCATGGTATTCTCAACATTCTTCTGTAAAACCACATTTCTACAGACTCCAGTGATTTTCTTGTCTGTTGTCCTATTGTCCATGACTCGCATCTGTATGTTAAGACTGCAATTATGATACCATTACTAAAGCCAGGAAAAGATGGTTCAACGACATCCAGCTATAGACCAATCAGCCTTACAAGCTGTTTGTGTAAAACAATGGAACGTATAATCAATCTGAGACTGCAGTGGTACTTGGAAAGTGAAAATCTACTTGTCCCACAACAAGCAGGCTTTAGACAGTGTTGCTCTACCGAAGATCATGCAACGTATCTTTCCCAGGAAATTAAGGATGCGTTTCAAGAAAAGAAACTGGTACTAGCAGCATGGATAGACCTAATGAAAGCATTTGATAAGGTATGGAAGGAATGACTTTTGAAGAAACTGAGAAATTATGGAGTAAATGGCAGGATGTACAAATGGGTCAAAGCATACCTGCATAACAGGAGAGCCAGAGTGCAACTGGATGGTCTTAAGAGTAAGAAGGTCTTATTGCGCCAGGGCGTTCCACAGGGAGGGGTACTATCTCCAACACTTTTTCTGATCTACATCAATGACCTAGCTACTGAACTGCCATATGGCATCAAAGTGGCAATGTATGCAGATGACTTGGTAATGTGGTGCACAGAGGAGTATGCAACAGTGGCCTCCAAATTGCTACAAAGCGCTATGAATGCACTGAATTCATGGACAAATAGATGGTGTATCAGCATCAATACAGACAAATGCAGCACTACACTTTTCTCTCCCTCCCCAAAACAAAAAGCAGGAGCCATCTACATAAACAATGAGCCTGTGAAAGAAGACATGCAAGCTACGTATCTCGAAGTTACATTCGATAACAAACTATCTTGAAAACAGCAGATCAATAAGGCAACCCAAAAAGCAAGGAGGAAATTGGCTATTCTAAGAAAGTTGTGTGGAACCACATGGGGTGCGAGTGGGAAAATACTCAGTAAAGTTTACCAACAGAGTATACGCCCACATTTAGAATATGGAAAATCTGCATGGTGCTCAGCATCAAACACCACATTGCAAGAACTGGATAAAGTACAAAACCAGGCACTTAGGGTCATCACAGGAGCAATGAAATCAACACCAATATTGGAGATGAAGAAATTGTGGAGGATACCAGCACTGAGAGAATGAATGGACACAAAGGTGCTGATACAGGCAGAAAAATGTGCATGCATGCCGAGACATCCAATGAAGGACCGATTCCAAAATCTTGCATTGGGACGACTTAAGAGAAGCAGTTTTATCCACCAAGCCAAGCGTATTTGTAGACAAACACCAGACATGCCAAGAGTTGTTAACCCCCTACTGCCCATACCAGAACAGACTCCCTGGACAGAGGAATCAGGATTATCAGTTCAAATACGGATAGAAGTGAAAGGAATAGTTGACAAAGAGGAACAGAATAGTCTACAGCTAAAAACAATAACTCAGTTTCCTGGATGAAGAATACCCACAAGACCTATGGATCCGTGTGTACACAGATGGATCAGCACAGAATGCAGTAAAGAATGGGGGAGCAGGTGGATATATGGAGTACCCAAATAACACTAGGGATATGAATAAAATAGCAACAGGGAAATATTGTCACAATTATGATCTATAGCTATGATTAGTCTTCTTGTGATATCAACAAAAACACTATTTTTAAAAATAACAAGTATTAACACACACAAAATTAAATAGTTTTCTAATACAATTTAAAATACGAAAACACGTAGATTTATAAAGTTAATAAATAAATCAATCAACAATAAACAGTGATTTATAGATTTTGAAAACAGGTATAATAGCATCACACTTTAATTTACAAATATATAAGATAACAATAAAACACGCAGAATGAAGCACATAGAAAACATTAAAACACATAGAAAACATTAAAACGCATAGAAAACATTAAAACACATAGAAAACATTAAAACGCATAGAAAACATTAAAACACATAGAAAACATTAAAACACATAGAAAACATTAAAACGCATAGAACACGTTAAATTTTTTTACACAAATGGAAAAAAAAACAATAAGTTAACTTTACAGATGTTTTAGAGGGATAGATCATTTGTAGTGTTATTAATAAAAGTAATAAACGTACTCAAAGTGTAATATTACACAGATTTATAAAGAATACCAGTAATAGATATATTTATAGTAACAACACACGGGAGTTTATAGAGTTCAAAACATACAAGCCATAAACGCACAATGGTTTATCAGAGTATGAAAAATACAAGGAATGAACACACAATGGTTTATCAGAGTATGAAAAATACAAGGCATGAACACACAATGGTATATAGAGTATGAAACATACAAGGCATGAACACTCAGTTTGATCAAGTTTGAAACATATACGCTAACATAACATATGTGGGTTATAATTCTAGAATAATTAAATTATCAAACAGGTGTTGACCGA
Organism: Megaustenia siamemsis; assembly: GCA_032433765.1. Taxonomy (NCBI): domain Eukaryota; kingdom Metazoa; phylum Mollusca; class Gastropoda; order Stylommatophora; family Ariophantidae; genus Megaustenia; species Megaustenia siamemsis. The sequence goes on along the minus strand of JAVIAB010000139.1, from coordinate 74,591,982 downwards.
ACTCATAAAGGGTATTATTGACAGCCAACAAAATAGGTGGCTCCATTATTCATTGAGTGCCGTCTCCGCATTGAAAGTTAGCTAACATGGAGCGCCATTCCGTTCTGTCTCTTACATTGATATTGCAGGTTGTCATAGGCTGACATGTCCATCTTTTGATGTAACTCGTCCATGTTAGTCTTGGTCTACCGCTGCCTCTTTCACCTTGTATTTTCCTTTCCAATATTACTTTTAGAAGGCTGCTGTGTCTTTTAACATATCTCAAACATCTCATTTGTCTTGTTTCAATTGTGTTCTCTTTTCATTTTTAGTTGTTTTAAGACTTCGTCGTTTGTTTTCTTTTCACCAACTTCCTATTCTTCTATAAATCCACTTTTGGGGAACTGGTTGGTCTCGAGGCAAGACGCCGGCCTCGAAACAGAGAGGTTGTGGATTCAAATCCCGGCTACACCGATTGGGATTTTTATTTATGATTTCTCTCTGCGGCAACCACTCCTGGTCTCAGCAACGAGGCCCGGCTTGAAACGTCAATTACTCATCAACGGAAAAAATATGAGTACCTCCGAAGTCGGAGTTATCTGCCTGTGCGACGAGGGACCAGTGTGCACACGGCTGCCAGGGAAAAATGGATTAACACGCAAAATTCAGTTTCTAGTCTCTAGGGACTTCGTCAGATGTCAAAGCTTAAATATTTTGTTCTGTTTTCATGTCTAATGTCCACGTTCTGCACCATATAGGAATGTTGAGAAGATATACCATTTTGCTATTCTTGGTTTTAGCTCTGGTGTTATTTGATTTGAAGTTAGTATATTTTTCATGTCATTAAAATTGCTTTCTGCCATTCCTATTCTTTTGTTTATTTCAGTTGTACATTTTCCATCACTGGTTATAGTATGTCCAAGGTAGTTATAGTTCTGAACTGTCTCCAGGTCTATTCCCTCAATTTGGCACCCATTTGTGGGTTTTGAGAAAAATCCTTGTTTATGATCCTAGTTTTAGCCCTTTTGATATTATCATCTAATCCGGCACCATTATAATTGACAGAAATCAAAACTCACACTTACTAGTAACCATTATGTGTTTTCCATAGACAACATAAATTTTAAAACATAAGCTCAGCACACTTTCTATATGTGGGGCCACATATAAAGTTATGTTGCGTTACATTGACAATATGGGGGACAATGGGAAACATAATGAAAAGTTTATGTCATTGTTACCGGTTTAAGCTATAGAAAAATAGAGCCCTGTGTGTGTACATGTATGTGTGTGCATGTGTGTATACAACCACACTATATAACTGAGTAGCGAAGACTTGTGTTTCTGCAAGCAATCATGTTTTACAATGGTGGCTTCTTAACCCTTCGATCAACTGTCAATAGAAGGGAATGAAGGAAGCAGTGTCCTCCATTTTGAACCGGAACCGGAAAACTAACTTACAGTGGATATAGATAAACGTAAGAGACTGTGGTAACGTTGACAATAGTTTTGATTAACTCCTCAACTCCGAAATGATTGTGACAATTTCTCAAGAATTATCCGACTTCAAAATAACGTGCCTATCCCAGGCCATGCATCAAAATAAATAGTTGGTCCTAATAAAAGTCTATGAAATTCTAAATCCAACTAATGATAAATCATTGCCACAAATACTGTTAATGAAGCGTAGTGACATACGGACAAAATATATTTTCATAACATGATCACCCTGCTAAATTTAAATACATTTTGAAAACTATTACGAAGCCATCATCATTAAGTACCATGCCTGCTGGCGTTGGTGATCATGTCTCTCCACAACTTTCGATCTCTACAGTTATTTATCATTTCTGTTGTTGAACTTCTGCTAAGCCATTCTCTTAACCAGACTGCTATCTTTTCTCTTTACTTCCCGCTATCTCTTCGTCCCTCAACTTTCCCAGTTGTCACAATATATTCCAGCTGTTCCCTTCTCATTACATGGCCTAAAAAATAAGGATTGTTTTTTTCCTAACACTGAAAATTAGCTCTCTTTCTTTGCTCTGGTCTCTTTCAGAACGTTTTCATTACTCTTCTTAGCTGTCCATGGTATTCTCAACATTCTTTTGTAAAACAACATTTCTACGGCCTCCAGTGATTTTTTTATGTGTTGTTCCATTGTCCATGATTCACATCCATATATCAAGACTGGATATTTATACTGGCTTTATAAAGCCATAATTACGGCATATGTGATCAGAAGCACAGTGTGAAGCACTTGGAGAAATAAACAATAGCAGGAAACACGGAAGACAACAGAAAGCAACGCAAAACAGTGCTCTTCGACAGCGCCTTGCCGCTAGCAAAACGAGCATAATCTCTGACTATCAGCTCATTAATCATACCCCCACCCCCACCCAACCAAAAAAAAAAAACCAACTAATATTTTTGTTTAAAAACCACAAACATACGTAAATGTGAAAACTGTAGAAATCTTGATCTTAATTTAATCAATTTTGAGTGGAGCAGTCAGAAAAATATTCCCACTTTTTTGGTTTGTTTTATTTTAATTGTCGTTATGTCTATTTATCTATGTTACCGCAGAAGGCCTTTTTGTCAGCAGCGTCGGATAATTTTATATTGTCTTTCACAAACGAAGAGCTACTATACTTTTTTTTCCCTTTATTATATTGTTCTTAATCACCGTCCCAATTACAGCATGTTTTAGGTTTCTTGCCGCACTTTTTTTTTATGTCAAAATCACAAAAAGTAGTTATTGATATTCATGACCCCACACCAGCGGGAGTCGGCACGGAACACGATAATAATAAATTGTCCCTTCACTTTTTGACCTTCCTGGATGCGTCTGGTACTAACACCTGCCAGGATCAAGGACTTTCCTTCCTCGTATTACACGTCCTTTGTGCAGGCACGTGTGCATGACCTCCCTTGAATGCAGGGGCGTATCGAAAGGAAGCTGTTAGCGTTGGTGCATGCTTGCTTCATAAACCAACATTCGTTCCGTATTTGACACTCCGGTGAGCTACAAAAATAGGCACTTGACGTGCAGGTTTACGCAGCGTAATAGAAGTGATGATTATTACTCGTTTTCTTAAAGAGTTAATTAATGTGAAGTATGACCATATTGGATTGCCTTACAATAATAGGGAAGCAGTGGCTAGTGATCTTGACTACTGGGGGCAAAGGGTCGAATCTAACCAGATCGATAGCGTCTTGTTAACCACAGCCAATTTTAAAGACCATAATTGGTTGAGTTGGTAACTCACCACATACAACATATGTTGTCTTCTTAAAGAGAAAAACACTTGAAGAGAGAAACACTTGAAGGGAGAAACACTTGAAGAGAGAAACATTTAAAGAAAACTAGTTGAGATAACCACCCGACTGGACTACCAACGTTCGGGCAACCCGTATTCGATTCCCGCTGGGAGCAGTGTGAGTTGTACTCGTGGTTGGAAAAAAAATACCCCACGGTCCACCCAGCCGTTGGCAGAAATGGGTACCAAGGTATTACCCTGGGAAGGTGAGGAATGTCGCCTCGCATCGTGAGTTTTGATGCTTGAAGCGACACTATCCAGAAATCTCCGAACATTTCTGGATAGGTGACCGAACACATATGGGTGGAAACTCGCGTGCTAAGACGCCGGTTCAAGTCTCGTACTTTACCTTTACCTTTACCTTTATTGAGAGAAACACTTAAAAGAGAAGGACTTTAAAAGAAAAACACTTTGAAATGTGGATTTTATAGAAGAATATGTAGAATTGGATGAAAAGAAAAGAAAACAAACGATGAAGTCTTAAATCAACTAAAAATGAAAAGAGAACTACCAAATACAATTGAAACAAGACAAACGGAATTGTTGGAGCAGGTTGAAAGACACAACAGTCTACTAATAGTAATCTTGAAAGGGAAAATACAAGGTAAAAGAGGCAGAAGCAGACCAAGACTAGCATGGACGAGTAACAATATGCTTGATTTGGAGCCGTTAGTTATTAGACCCAGGAAGGTTCAGCGACGGATGCAATAAACTTCTGCATTTCCCGGGCTCTGATGGAGAATATTTTTATCTTGTTCTTCCCAGAGGCACTGAAACACTAGGCCCAAAATACGAACCACTCAGCCAACCTTTGCCACTTGCTAAGTGGAGCACTCAGGGCTCTGAGTAGGTTACGGAACAAAACAGGAAATGACGACATTCAATTTGTGGACAGGTCTCGACTGCGTCAGCGCACATGCAGCTGAAACAAACAGAAAGAAAGGAAAGGAGATTTGGTTATGGAACTAAATCTCCTTTGGTTATGGAAGGCCTCGGTATCACTGCAAATAAATTAAAATCCACAATTGCTTAGCCGCCCGTGCCAGTGGAATCATTCCGAATTACTAACTCATCTACCAAACAAAGATAGGCAGCCGTAGTCCCCAGCATAGCAGTCTCAGCACACGACAAAAGACATAAGGCGAAACCGAACAGAAAGTGAACACGGCCAACTGTTCCCTGCCATAATGATATCAGCATTCATCGTAAACAATTGGAATATCGAAACATGATCAAAACTGATGAAACACACAGCTCACGGTGTGCACAGAGCACCTAACTCAGTAGCTCCTGCAACAAGAGAAAAGGAGAATAGTAAGTGAATGCAAGTGAGGGTTCTCTTCACTCATTATGTCCTATGGGGAATATGGCGTTGATGTCAATATTTTTCTATGATCAACGACACATGCTATGGGTGTTGTGTCTGTTATAACGCCACACCGTCCTACTTTCCCATAAAATATATCTGGTACACTTTTTTAAACGCTGAATAAATCCTAAAGCTATGTTGGTCCGAAATTTAAAAAAAAAATGTAAAAAAAAACACAGAAAATTAAATTCTTCACGTATAGGAATCGAACACGGACACTTCCGGTCATGCGCAAGCACACGGATTACTCATCAACGCAGAATTGTGAGGAATATTTGCCTATGTTAATGTCGTCTCAGCGACACGTCGTAGTCATAAGATATGTAAGTCAACCATAAGGCCTTGTGCACCTCCCATAACAACCAAATTAGCCTTTAGTCTTTAGTTCGGGTTAACGTTACCCACAATCGAGACTTTCCCATATCCGCTCAGTATCACAACAGTTGCAGACTTCTACTGATTGTTCCTACTCTGCACTGCAACCAGTTCTAATGCAACCGGTATGGCACATGATGATAGAAAACACTTTTGACTCTCCCGGGATCTAACCCGCGTTCCTCAACTTTAGTCAACAAATGTAATGAAACCACAATGAAAGGGCAGTGGAAAGGATTAAGTGAAAGTCAAAAACACAAAGGTAGACAAACGCCCAAATCAAGAAACCTCGAGCATTTTGAGTTCGCCCCAAGTGAAAGTAACATACGATCTCCCACATTCCTGGCAGTCAACCATGTTTATTACAATTGGGGGGGGGGGGGGGGGAAGACAGATTAAGGCAAAGAAATGTAAATAAATGCATACAAATGTGAAGCTGCAGTAAAGCTAAATGTGAGAGAAAAAAATATATAGATAAAATGTTATGGTAAAAGCTTTACGTGATTGATAGACGAACCAGATTTGAACGACGTTTCGGCTTAATAGGCGGGCCTTCAGTTCAATAGCCTTACAATTGGTGGTCCAGGCTAAGTTGGACATGGTGGCCATGACCTCCACACAGTTTCAGAGATGGAGCACTTGAGTTTTCTGACAAATCTTTTTTTTTCTTTAAACACTTTTTAGAAATGCATGAAAAGGAAACAAATACTTTATTTTTACAGAAGATGCAGAAATGCTTTTAAATAACCAAACAAAAATGTAAAAAGTAAAATAAACTCTATGTTTTTACAACACACAAAGTAAGCCATGACATATTTTAAAATTATATTAACAAATTTTCTACTTCCTTTTATAATTTGTGCAAAAGTAAAGTACCCCCGTCACGCCAAGTGGCGTATAGGGAATATGGTGTTAGTGACCATAAATTTTACAGACCCTCGGCACATAATTTTTGGGGTAATGTGGGGTAATTACGCCCGTGCGTAATACGTAATAATTACGTTCCCAGAAAAAAAAAATCCGGTACCCATTAAAGGCTGGGTGAACCGGTATCCGTCGATTGGGATCGAACCCTACCTCTTGTCCTTTATAGTCAAGTTCACTAACCACTGAGCAATCGCGGCTCCCCTTTTATAATTTACTTCTCACAATTTGTTAATGTAGTCAGTTATCATTAATTAATCATCATAAAGTACCGTGTCTTCTGTCTTAGGTGATCATGTCTCTCCACAACTTTCGATCTCGAAAGTTATTTATCATTTATGTTGTTGACCTTCTACTTAGCCATTCTCTTAAGCTGTCTGGTATCTGTTTTCTTTGTTTCCCTCTATCTCTCCGACCCTCAATTTTCTCAGTTGTCACAATATATTCTAGCTGTTCCATTCTCATAACACCAAAATATTATGATTGTTTCTTCCTAATATCGGAAATTAACTCTCTCTTTGCCTCGGCCTCTTTCATAACGCTTTTATTACTCCTTTTAGCTGTCCATGATATTCTCAACATTCTTCTGTAGAAACCACATTTCTACAACCAAGTTATCATTAAACATACTTAAAAGAATCAATTATATCTCACACTGGGGAGGGATGTACTGGTTGGTCTCGAGGCAAGATGGTGGTCTCGAAACAAGGTTGTGGGTTCAAATCCTGGCTGGCGGGTACTTGTGTGTGTGTGTGTGTGTGTGTTTGCGTGCGTGCGTGCGTGCGTGCGTGTGTGTGTGTGTGTGTGTGTGTGTGTGTGTGTGTGTGTGTGTGTGTGTGTGTGTGTGTGTGTGTGTGTGTGTGTGTGTGTGTGTGTGTGTGTGTGTGTGTGTGTGTGTGTGTGTGTGTGTGTGTGTGTGTGTGTGTGTGTGTGTGTGTGTGTGTGTGTGTGTGTGTGTGTGTGTGTGTGTGTGTGTGTGATATTTCTCCTTGTGGCAACAACCTCTGGTCTCAGCAACGAGGCCCGGCTTGAAACGTCAATTACTCATCGACGGAAAAAAAAAATGAGTACCTGCGAAGACGGAGTTATCTGCCTGTGCGGCGAGGGGCCGCCGTGAACACGGCTGTCAGGGAAAAACGGATTAATACGAAAAATCCAGTTCCTAGTCTCTAGGAACTTCGTCAAAGGTGAAAGCTGACCATGAACGTAGCAAAAAAAATATCTCAGACTGCTTTATTTCATTAATGAGGTAAACATTTTTTGTTTTGATAAACAATTTCTTCTTCTATATTCGCCGACGGCTAGTCATCTTCTTCATGTGTACCTAAATTTCATCAAAGGCGGGCAGTTGCATTGTATCATAGTTTACAAAAAAAATGATGCGATACCTATGCACGACCTTAACATCTATGCATTAAACCCTTTGTAAATTGATAACAGTGGGCAGTAATATTGATAAAGATGGAGGAATAGAAAATGATACCAAATTAACGATATCAAAGAGCAAGCGGAGTTTTTGTTGTACTGGGAAATATATGGAAGTCCAAAGAAATTAGGTTAAGTACAAAAAAAAACCTTACCACGGCAACAGCCGGGGTTCGTTCCCTGGCGAGGACACCTGGGTTTTACTAATTCCCTAAAAATTAGTGGCAGCCGCGATAGCTCAGTGGTTAGTGAACTGGACTACTACGGACAAGGGGTAGGGTTCGATCCCAACCGACGGCTCCGGGTTCACCCAGCCTTAAATGGGTACCGGATTTTTTCTGGGAAAGTAAAGCAGCACGGGCGTAATACCGACCACATTACCCCAAAAATCATGTGCTGAAGGTCTGTAAAATATAGGGTCACTAACACCATATTTCCCTATACGCCACTTGGCGTGACGGGGGGTACTTTACTTTTTTTACAAAAAAAAACAATTTTCAACTTCAATGTTAAGTCAGTCCTATAATATGGCTGTGAAACATGGAGAACAAAAAAACTAACAATCATGAAGATACAGACTTTCATTAATGGATGCTTACGCAGAATAAAAGGATGGAAATGGTGGGACAAAACCACTAACATAGAATTATGGAAATGTACCAGTCAAATAACAGTGGATAAAGAGATACAACGAAGACGAAGGTGCTGGATAGGACAAACACTGCGGAAGTCAACTGAGAGTATTACACAACAGGCCCTTTTTTGGAATCCGAAATTCTTGGAGGAAACAGACAGAAACAGAGATGAAGATGATGGGGAAAGTGTTTGCTGAAGACCTATGCTCCACAGGGAACTGAAAGTGTTTGTTGAAGACCTATGCTCCACAGGAAACTGAAAGTGTTTGTTGAAGACATATGCTCTACAAGGAACTGACAGTGTTTGTTGAAGACCTATGCTCCACAGGGAGCTGAAAGGTAGAAGAAGAAATTGATAACACCAAAAGCCAACTGAGAGTATTACACAACAGACCCTTTTTTTGGAATCCCCAGGGCGAGGAAACTAAGAGAAAGACCGAAATATACTTGGAGAAGAAAGGTGTAAGCAGGTATTGAGATGAGAGGGAAGACATGGAACGATCTTGAAAGAATGACAAGAAACAGAAAGGCTTGGGGAGTGTTTATTTAACCTATATTTTAAAATGTTCTGCTTGAGATATATACTCCACAGGGATCTGAAAGAAAGAAGAAGAAGAGGATTTTGATAACAGAAAATATTAATGAATAAAATCTATTTACGTCGTCATCGTCATAAAGTGCCGTCTCCGCAACGAAGGTTGGCTACCATGGATCGTAATTCTACTCTGTTTCTTGCTTTGATGGTGCAGGCTGTCATAGATTGACTTGTCCATCTTTTGATGTTACTCGTCCATGTTAGTCTTGGTCTGCCTCTGCCTCTTTTACCTTGTATTTTTCCTTCCAATATTACTTTTATTAGGCTGTCGTGTCTTTTAACATGCCCCAAAAATTTCATTTGTCTTGATTGTATTTAGTAGTTCTCTTTTTTATTTTCAGTTGTTTTAAAACGTCATCGTTTGTTTTCTTTTCTTTCCATCCAATTCTACCTATTCTTCTATAAATCCACATTTCAAAGGCTTCAATTTTCTGTTCTGTTTTCTTGTCTAATGTCCATGTTTCTGCACCATACAGGAATATTGTGAAGAGTTGACTATTTAAGTCAAGTTTGTTATTTTTGCTTCTTGTGTTTCTGGTTATATAATGTTAGGTAAAGGTAAAGGTAAAGGTAAAGGTAAAGGTAAAGGTAAAGGTAAAGGTAAAGTACGAGACTTAAATCGGCGTCTTAGCACGCGAGTTTCCACCCATATGTGTTCGGCCGCCTATCAAGAAGTGTTTCCGAGACTTCTGGGTAGTTTCTCTTCAAGCATCAAAACGCACGATGGGCGGCTTTCCTCACCTCCCCAAAGTAATATCTGGGTACCCATTTCTGCCAGCGGCTGGGTCGACCGCAGGGGTATTTTTTTTTTTTCAAACCAGGAGTACAATTCACACTGCTTTCAGCGGGAATCGAACACGGGTTGTCCGAACGTCGGTAGCACAGTCGGGTGGTTTTCCCAACTAGACTACTGAAGCCCCCTTTTGGTTATATAATGTGAGGTAAACAGCGGGCACATTTGTGGGTGAGTGCGGAAAAATAATATGAAGGAGAGACAGAGAGATAAGATACCAGACAACTAGCACGGTTGGTAGTCAATAGTGATACTGTAAACAACTGAAGAGATAAAAGGTTTTAATGAGGTGCGATCAAAGACATCCGCAGGAATGATACTGGCAGCCATAATGTTAACGATAAAGACGATGATAATGATGATGATTATAATAATGATAGTAGTGATGAATATAATGATGATAATAATGAGGATGAAGATAAAGACAGTGTTCTTACTATTGTTATTAGGATGGTCATAATTGCACACCGGACCAATCCATAAGGGCTCCTCTCAATAAAAATCCAAGAGGACCCTAATCTACGCGCACGAACTCCGTAGAACGGACATAGGGGCTCCTCTCAATAAAAATCCAAGAGGACCCTAATCTACGCGCACGAACTCCGTAGAACGGACATAGGGGCTCCTCTCAATAAAAATCCAAGAGGACCCTAATCTACGCGCACGAACTCCGTAGAACGGACATAGGGGCTCCTCTCAATAAAAATCCAAGAGGACCCTAATCTACGCGCACGAACTCCGTAGAACGGACATAGGGGCTCCTCTCAATAAAAATCCAAGAGGACCCTAATCTACGCGCACGAACTCCGTAGAACGGACATAGGGGCTCCTCTCAATAATAATCCAAGAGGACCCTAATCTACGCGCACGAACTCCGTAGAACGGACATAGGGGCTCCTCTCAATAAAAATCCAAGCAGACCCTGATCTACGCGCACGAACTCCGTAGAACGGACATAGGGGCTCCTCTCAATAATAATCCAAGAGGACCCTAATCTACGCGCACGAACTCCGTAGAACGGACATAGGGGCTCCTCTCAATAAAAATCCAAGCAGACCCTAATCTACGCGCACGAACTCCGTAGAACGGACATAGGGGCTCCTCTCAATAAAAATCCAAGCAGACCCTAATCTACGCGCACGAACTCCGTAGAACGGACATAGGGGCTCCTCTCAATAAACATCCAAGCAGACCCTAATCTATGCGCACGAACTCCGTAGAACGGACATAGGGGCTCCTCTCAATAAAAATCTAAGAGGACCCTAATCTACGCGCACGAACTCCGTAGAACGGACATAGGGGCTCCTCTCAATAAAAATCTAAGAGGACCCTAATTTACGTGCACGAACTCCGTAGAACGGACATAGGGGCTCCTCTCAATAAAAATCCAAGCAGACCCTAATCTACGCGCACGAACTTCGTAGTACGGCCCTAGACTCACGGTGTGGGTAGGTTTTTTTGCTGGCAACGATGATGATGATAACAATAATGCTGATGCTGATGATGATGATGATGATGATGAATATGATGATAATTGCTTGCTAGCGTTCACCCGATGATTAAAGTAGTACACCTCTTCGTCATCCGCCCTTAAAAGGAAGGTAAGTGGGCTTGTCTGCCTTGTGTTGTGGTTGGCAGTATAACTGTGATATTTGTGCATTTTGGCCCCAATACATCCGACTTCAGCATGGCATTTTTTGAATACGGGTTGTCTTCCCTCTTTTATCCCTACTCGCTTGGCCAGACTAGACAGATGAGTCTATTACTGGAGGCACAACGGAGAAGTGGAGGGGGGTCTGGATGGTGGTTCTGGTTCGCCGATTCCGGCGCAAGCCATCAGCTGTGGGTCGCTGACAACTTCCAGCCATGCTGCTGTGAGGCGCGCCTTCGTCTTCTGTTATGATAATGAAATTGATGATGATAATGATGATGATAATGAAGATGATAGCGATGTTGATAAGTGGTACATATATTTATAGAGCTAAATTTGTCTAATGTCTCTACTACAAATATTGACTGTAGCATTCATTCATATTCAAAATGTGGAAGACTGTATTATATGAGTTATGAAGAAAATATTTACCACATAACAAAGTTTGGCAACAAGTTGGCTTAACAAACGTCTATAAACGGCACGCCAAACAGTATATTCATGTGGGTAATATGTGCCAGATGGCGCGACAGCAGTCGCTTCCTGCGATCAGATTTGACATATTTGCATAATTTTCATTACAGTTAATCTCCAAGGTTATTTCCCCTGTTTTTGGTCACGTCTGCCGAGCGATGGTGAGTTATGATATCGCGTTATTGATAACACTTCGCGATGTTTTTATGATTTAGACAACTGTAGACAATTGCGTCTCTGGGATCAAAGATTGCCTGATCAATTTTAAAACTAAGGCGTTGGGTTGAGAGTGGAGAGTTTGGATTGTCAAAAATAAACGTAAAAACATTTATAGACTATTATGTTCTCTCAAGCCATAAACTGTTGCTATATTTTTTTCCGAATCATTACGTTTTTCTCTTAAAGTCACGAACTATTATGTTAATTAACTCGTGGTTTTTTTTTTTTATTTTATATTTCAAATAATGAACTGTCTTTCTTTCAAGCAATGATCAGTTAAGTCAAGAACTAATGTTTTCAAGTCATGAACTATTATCTTTTCAAGTCATGAACTAATTTTTTTTTTCAATCCATAAGCTATTTTCTTTTCAAACCATGAACTATTTTTTTATTCAAGTTGTGAGCTATAGCTTTTTTTTTTTTTTTAAATTGTGCGAAAAATGAATTCTTTTCCACGTCATGAACTTTTTTTTCCCAACTCATAAACAAGCATCATTTTTTTGGCCACGTAATGAGAATAGAACAGCTGGAATATATTGTGACAAGTGGAAAAATTGAGGGATGAAGAGATAGAGGGAAGCAAGGAGAAAAAATATCAGACAGCTTAAGAGAATGGTTTGGCAGAAGGTCAACAACGGAAATATAAATAACTATCGAGATCGAAAGTTGTGGAGAGACATGATCACCTATACCAGCAGGCACGGTACTTGATGATGATGATGATGATAAACATAATAACTAATATAAATCATTATTTACAAGTTATTTATTACATTTTCTTCTTAAAGCCATGATTGAAATTATCAGTACCCCTCCCTCCAAGAATACATTTTACTCATACCATGAACTTTTGTTTATTTTCGAGTCATGAACTTTTGTTTATTTTCGAGTCATGAACTTTTGTTTATTTTCGAGTCATGAGCTTCCGTTTATTTTCGAGTCACGAACTTTTTTTCGAGTCACGAACTTTTGTTTATTTTCGAGTCACGAACTTTTGTCGAGTCATGAACTTTTGTTTATTTTCGAGTCATGAACTTTTGTTTATTTTCGAGTCACGAACTTTTGTTTATTTTCGAGTCACGAACTTTTGTTTATTTTCGAGTCATGAACTTTTGTTTATTTTCGAGTCATGAACTTTTGTTTATTTTCGAGTCACGAACTTTTGTTTATTTTCGAGTCACGAACTTTTGTTTATTTTCGAGTCACGAACTTTTGTTTATTTTCGAGTCACGAACTTTTGTTTATTTTCGAGTCACGAACTTTTGTTTATTTTCGAGTCACGAACTTTTGTTTATTTTCGAGTCACGAACTTTTGTTTATTTTCGAGTCACGAACTTTTGTTGTTCTATCCCGTGCCACACCCCTCCCCTCCCTCTCCCAAACCCCCAATTTCAGGCCTTAAAGTTTAAACAAGCCGTCTAAAAATGTGTAGCCAAAGTACCGAGATATAGGCACTGCAGTACGGCACTTTAGAACTCCACCTCTCGGTGGTGTCTCCAGTAAGAAACTGACCTGTCTAGTCAGGCCAAGCGAGTATGGATCAAAGAGGGAAGACAACCCGGTACTAAAAAATGTGCTGAAGTCGGATGTGTTGGACCGAAAGGCGCAAATATCACAGTTATACCATAAAACCACAACACAACGCATACACGCCCACTTAACATCCTTTTAAGGGCGGATTATGAAGAGGTGCATTCAATTAGTCATCGGGCGAACACCAAGCAAGCAAGCAGATACAGAAACAACGTGTTTTTGTATCTCAAACCAAGAGATAGAGATAGGTATAAGGTGTAACAAAGCATGCCAAGTTATAGACCAAGTATCAACACTATTGTAAAACAAAGCAACAACGGAAGCAAAAAGGGCAATATACAAATCAATTTTTCTACCAACTCTGTGCTATCAGTGCCAGAATTGGACGCTGGACTCTAGAACAATAAGAAAGATAACAACCACCGAAATGAAAAGTGTCAGAAGAATGACAGGAAACAGCTTAATGGACAGAGTAAGAAACACCGATCTGAGGAAGAAACTCGAAATTGAACCAGCCATCGAATACATAAAGAAACAACAGATAAATTGATTCGGCCACATAATAAGACAAAAAGAACTAACAATGACTCAAAGAGCCATAAACAAACTCTACGAAAAAGACAGATTAATAAGAAGACCGAGAAAGAGATGGATAAAGGAATACTAGAGTCACTAGGAGGGATAACACCAGAAGAGGCTAACAGAAGAGCAAAGAATCGTAGATTGTATCTCCCCCTCGACGCCAACGGCAATGGAGGAAGGATAGAAGAAGTTATCTTCCTTTCTTGATTCCTACTCACTTAGCCAGACTGGTTAATCTGTGGAGAAGGGTCTCGATCCGGCTATTGCACCACTGATCCTACCGCGAGCAATCAGCTAGGAGTTATGGTACCACCCTAGTGATGTGGATGCGTCTTGGCCTCCATTCCTTGAGTCAAAGAGAAATTCAACACATCCAGCAAGTAAGGTGTGGCCAGATATATATATATAGCACGAACCCCGCCTTGCAAGATATATTGGAGCATCTCTAGACGTCCGACACACATAGGATATCACTGGATTAGTCTTTTGTATGGCTCCACCTCTGGGTTGACAGAAAATCTACAGATAATTAAGCATAGAGGATGCCTGCATAATAGCCCAAGTAATAAGGGTATATGAAGAGCCGGATCAGTAATACATAAAACTGGCTTAACTTCTCTTACACGAGTCGCTGTGGTGCCCAAGTAGGCTGTTTCCATCACATATACAAGTACTAGGTTCGAATCTTATGTTCAGAGGTCTGTGTGTGAGCTTTTTATTTTTCAAAGTAGTTTATTTACCTCAGCAAGAGGCGAACTTCTAATCTTATTTACGACAAATAAATGATTTACGATAAATTATTTACGATATATGAAGGTTTTATTGTCAAATTGGACATAGAAAATAACCCCTCACAGAGGACAAATAATAAGCAGTATACCACTGTCAGGACAAAATATAAAAGAAATAAATTCTAGTTCGTACCAACTATTCCCAATTAATATTTCACCACGCCATCTATGGTAAAGTAAGTAAAGTACCCCCCGTCACGCCAAGTGGCGTATAGGGAAATATGGTGTTAGTGACCCTATATTTTACAGACCTTCAGCACATGATTTTTGGGGTAATGTGGTCGGTATTACGCCCGTGCTGCTTTTACTTTCCCAGAAAAAATCCGGTACCCATTTAAGGCTGGGTGAACCCGGAGCCGTCGGTTGGGATCGAACCCTACCCCTTGTCCGTAGTAGTCCAGTTCACTAACCACTGAGCTATCGCGGCTCCTACTAATTTTTAGGGAATAGTAAAACCCAGGTGTCCTCGCCAGGATTACGAACCCGGCTGTTGCCGTGGTAAGCCAACCGCCTATCGATTGCGCTAACCGGACACCCGCCATCTATGGTAGTAGAGAAAAAACCTGTGTGGACATAGTAATACAAAGAATCACAAGAAATACGAATACAAAGCACTGCATTTAGCGAAAAGGAACAAAATCCCAACAGCTTTCTCCCTGTGAAAAAAAAAACATCTATTGAAACGTCATTCGAACGTCATTTACTATTATAAATGACGTTAATTATTTTACATGGTTTTTTTTTCCTCCCAACATGCAGGGCCATAACTCTTCCACTGATCAGGAAATAGTGTCGGTGCTTTCTTATCTCCTCCTGGTTTCAACTCACGACAGATGAAGCTTGAATTTAAATGTTGACATTCGCGATTAGCCAAGTTGGTCCCAGCATTCATCTCGCGGGACCATCCCCACTAAAGCGATGATGTTATCGATATATCACACACAGGAAGAGCTTTCCCTAGCATGGAAAGGAACGGATTCTAGCGAAGGAATAAACACACACACGCACACAAAAAAGAGGGAGAGAAGGGTCGAAAAAGCTAAGGAAAATGAATCCAAACCGACGCCAGTGTTTTCGCAGGAACAAACACACGGAAATGAATGCGGGAAAATGAGATGATTATTTATTTTTTTTTCCCCAGAGTTGATCCCCTTTGGGAATGCATTAATTCTGGTCTCTTTTGTGTTCTTGACGTAACGGAAGATGGAGAGGAGGCATGTGGACCATCCAGGGCTAGACCGGTCTGGCGCGACCTCGTTTCAGTGGGCAGATAACTCCGATGAGCGTTGATGCTGTCCCTAGTGGGACGGGTTCCGCTCCACGTGAGCTCCACAAGGCATGTGTAGTGCTAGGATTACAGTGCTCTTATATCTTTCGTAACTCTCTCTCTATCTCTCTCTCTCTCTCTCTCTGTTTCAACGTAGCTCTTTTTCTCTCCCTTTCTATTTTTACCAACTTCTTCTTTTTAGCTTAATTTCCATTTCTCTCTATATCTAAATTTTCTCCTTTTCTAATTTTTCTCTTACTATTTTTTCTCCTATTTTTCATAATTCTGTTTTTTTTCTTCTTGCTTCCTATTAATTATCTCTCTCTCTCTATCTATCTATCTATCTATCTATCTATCTATCTATCTATCTATCTATCTATCTATCTATCTATCTATCTATCTATCTATCTATCTATCTATCTATCTATCTATCTATCTATCTATCTATCTATCTATCTATCTATCTATCTATCTATCTATCTATCTATCTATCTATCTATCTATCTATCTATCTATCTATCTATCTATCTATCTATCTATCTATCTATCTATCTATCTATCTATCTATCTATCTATCTATCTATCTGTCTGTCTGTCTGTCTGTCTGTCTGTCTGTCTGTCTGTCTGTCTGTCTGTCTGTCTATCTATCTATCTATCTCTCTCTCTCTCTTTCTTTCTCTCTATTCCTGTGTTTAAATTAGAAAACTGACTCAGCTAAGAAGAGTAATGAAAACGTTCTGAAAGAGGTCAAAGCAAAAAGATAACTAATTTCCAATATTAGGAAGAGACAATCATCATTTTTTGGCCATGTATTGAGAAGAGAACAACTGGAATATATTGTAACAACTGGAAAAATTGAGGGACGAAGAGACAGAGGGAAGCAAAGAGAAAAAAAAATACAGACAGCTTAAGAGAATGGCTTGGCTGAAGGTCAACAACAGAAATGATAAATAGCTGCCGAGATCGAAAATTGTGGAGAGACATGATCACCTACGCCAGTAGGCACGGTACTTGATGATGATGATGATGAGTGGTCTCTACCCTCGTTACTGATCTCGACAAGAGCGGTTCAATATCCAAGAACGACGAAACTTATTTTCAGACTCGCGCGGTTTACGTAACCTTTGAAAATAGGTACACGATGTATATTTTCTTTGTTTTGAATAATTTGGCGGCTTGGGGTGATACCGGCCACATCACCTATAAAGTATGCTGTGGGCTATTGAAAATCATGTTTGAGACCACAATATTCCCCATAAGCTGTAGAGTGTGGAGGGAACATTTGCTGCCTTTTTTTTATAAACATACACACATATATGATATCTATATTTGCTGACTTATTTTGATAAACACACACACATATATGACATCTATATTTGCATCCTTATTTTGATAAACAGATACATATATAATATCTATATTTCATGACTTATTTTGAAAAAAACCATACATATATGATATCTACATTTCTATTTCATTTTGATAAACACATACATATATGATATCTACATTTCTATTTCATTTTGATAAACAAATACATATATGATATCTACATTTCTATTTTATAATGTGTAATCATGTATTCTAATTGTATTTATTTTACATTCTCTCTATATCTATGTCTCTCTCTCTCTCTCTCTCTCTCTCTCTCTCTCTATCCCTTGTTATACCCCCTTCTCTATCCCTCCCTGTCTCTCCCCCTTCTGTCTCCCTCCCTCTCTATCTTCCTCCTTCCTTCTCTCTCTCTCTCATACCTACCGCCCTCATTATCGCCACCTCGCCTTCTTTATTTCTCTCTCTATAGCCCCTATCTGCCACCCCCCCACCTCTCTCTCTCTCACAAACATATAACAGTGTCTATGTCACTCTAAGTTCCGTTAAGCGTTCTAATATATAAAAATGTTTACATATTCACGATACCAAAAAGATAATACACTCTCAGCTATATTTGTCCTTCTCCCCTTCTCCTCTCTTACACCCCTATCTTCCTAAATTTTCCAACCCATATCCCCCTACCCGTACAAATATATATATTTTTTTTGGTTAAATAAGGTCAGTAGAAGTTGTCCCCCATATTAAAGCGCGCAGCCATGAGGGCTGACACCCCAGAGCGCATGTCCTCAAAGTGACCACGTGACAGGAAAACTCAAGAAGTCTCATTTTCTGAGGGCGAGTAATTTCTCCCTATCTCAAACAGAAATGCAATTAATGAGAATTATTGATGGGGAAGTCTGGGAATTATTTGTAGCGATCACTGTCTTGTGCTCATTCTACTTCGCTGCTTCACTGAGGGAGGGGTCGGTAGCTTCAAGGCATGCAATCCCTGGTTTTCGCTCACTTCGCACGATGCCGATTTGGTCACTCTTGGCTCTGTAATTAGACTGATGCGTACCCTTATTATGTCCGGTTTTTTCTCTTTTCTTCTTCTTCTTCTACCTTTCAACTCCTTGTGGAGCATTGGTCTTAAAATGGTGTGGCCATGTGACAAGGCAGAGGGATAAAAACACAACACAACGAGCCTTCAATACACGTTGCGAGAACACCAGACCCAAGAGACGACCATAAAAAGGAAATGGATTGACGGAAAGCACTAGGAAACATAACAGCAGCGGAAGCGAACAGCAGAGCAAAATCACAAAAATATATCTCCCCTCGAGGCTGAAAGGAAAATGAGGAATGAAGAAGGCACCAAGCTATATAGTATTGACTCTCCTTGTCGTCCGCGATCTCTCTTTCCATGTATTTTGCCAGTTGTAACCAAGTATTCCAACTTTCCTCTTCTCGTGATGTTCCCGAAAAATGTCATGTTTGGAATTTAGTCAAACATATAAAAAAGCAAAAGTAAAGTACCCCCGTCACGCCAAGTGGCGTATAGGGAATATGGTGTTAATGACCATAAATTTTACAGACCTTCGGCACATGATTTTGTTGGGTAATGTGGTCGGTATTATGCCCGCGCCGCTTTACTTTCCCAGAAAAATCCGGTACCCATTTAAGACTGGGTGAACCCGGAAGCCGTCGGTTGGGATCGAACCCTACCCATTGTCCTTTGTAGTCCAGTTCACTAACCACTGAGCTATCGCGGCTCCCAGTCAAACATATAAGTTATCATAATCTTTGTAATATTGATGGGCCCAAGAAACAAAACGTCTCATGAGTTTAAAGCAGTCAAAAAAAAGCGAACTGCTTGTGTCAGGATAAGTAAAACAAAACTGGTCAAGATCAAATCTCAAAACTGCTCCATCTCCTCTTAGTGGCTCTGGAAAAAAGTCACAACCCAGCGCAATTTTATATATTTCTTGACAGACTAGGAAGAAAGACGGACAACAGTGAAAGTACATGTTTCGTTAGAACAAGGGGAAACAGGCAAATAATTGCAGTGCTGCGGTAAAGCTGGTAGCAAGGATCGAGTAGTGGGGTGTAACGTACACTCCTACAAGGTATGGTGACAGCTTGACAAAAAAAGGAACACAACAAAATACTGACGTGTCGGCCTATATGTGACCTTCTTCAGAAAACGAGAACAACATTAATAATCAATTAAAAACATATAAATACTGCTACATCTAGGATGAGCGAGCAGGTATGTCGAGGCGAAGTAAACAGATGGACAAGAGAGGGAGAGAGAGAGAGATGAAACGAGAGAGAGACAGAGAGAGACAGAGAGAGACAGAGAGAGAGACAGAGAGAGAGATGAAACGAGAGAGAGACAGAGAGAGAGATGAAACGAGAGAGAGAGACAGACAGAGAGAGATAGAGAGAGACAGACAGAGACAAAGAGAGAGACAGAGAAAAGAGACAGAGAAAGTGACAGAGAGACAGACAGAGAGAGATAGAGAGAGACAGACAGAGAGAGAGACAGACAGAGAGAGACACAGAGAGAGACAGAGAAAGATAGAGAGAGACAGAGAGGGCGAGACAGATACAGAGAGAGCGAGACAGAGAGGAAGAGAGAGAGACAGAGTGAGAGAGAGACAGAGAGAGACAGAGAGATGCGCTACATATCGGAGGCTAATAATATATCATATATGAAAATGTGTAAGTTAGAAAATATATATAAAATGAAGCAAGACTAAACTGATGATGGCAAGTTCCGACAACAGCACAGCTCACAGCAAAAATAAATTTCAAATGTGAGTAAAATGTGACGGAAGAAAAAGAGGTTAATAAGAAACCAGACACTTGATAGAACGGGAGATCAGACAAGATAACAAGATAGTGGGGTTGTATGTGAAACAGTCCAGTGTGGCACAGGTAATCACTATAGATATATATATGGTGTGTGAAAGCATAGGAAACACACCCAACATTACACAGTAAGCCTAGCGATAAATGAGGCGTAATTAGGGGATAATTGAGATATCTAGTACAGACCCAGAAATCGCCTGGGGGATCATGTCAGACGGTGGTGGGCAAAAACAGGAACAAGGGAAGGAAAAAGAGAGAGGAGATTTGTCCTATTTAGATGAGTTTGTCATATTCATTAAGTCAGTAATTGATTATTAATTTTTTTTTGTTCATGTTCAGTTTTGTTACCTGAACCTGAAGCCTGAACTAAACTATTGTAAAATAAGACTAAGTAGAATTTTGTTATTATACATTAGTTTTATTGCATAAATATTTCCATTTTTCAGTTTTAAGTTTACTCTGTTCAACATACATAACAGAGACAATGACTGACTAGAGTAAAAAAAAAAGTAAAGTACCCCCGTCACGTCAAGTGACGTATAGGGAATATGGTGTTAGTGACCTTAAATTTTACAGACCTTCAGCACATGATTTTTGGGGTAATGTGGTCGGTATTACGCCCGATCTAATAGAAACAAGAAAAAAAGTTCTTAAATGTTACGTAGAGCCAGTCTTAACATATGGATGTGAGTCATGGACAATAGAACAACAGACAAGAAAGTCACTGGAGTCTGCAGAAATGTGGTTTTACAGAAGAATGTTGAGAATACCATGAACAGCTAAGAAGAGTAATGAAGAGGTTCTGAGAGAGGTTAAAGCAAAAAGAGAGCTAATTTCCAATGTTAGAAATAGACAATCATCATTTTTTGGCCATGAAATGAGAAGAGAACAACTTGAATATATTGTAACAACTGGAAAAATTGAGGGACGAAGAGATAGAGAGAAGCAAAGAGAAAAAATAACAGACAGCTAAAGAGAATGGATTGGCAGAAGGTCAACAACAGAAATGATAAATAGCTGCCGAGATCGAAAGTTGTGGAGAGACATGATCACCTACGCCACTAGGCCCGGTACTTGATGATGATGATGATTACGTCCGTGCCGCTTTACTTTCCTAGAAAAAAATCCGGTACCCATATAAGGCTGGGTGAACCGGAAGCCGACGGTTGGGATCGAACCCTACCTCTTGTCCCTTGTAGTCCAGTTCACTAACCACTGAGCTATCGCGGCTCCCATTACGTAAAGCTTGAACCGTATTATTTTTCTTTTATTTTTGTTTTTCATTTCTCCTTCACATGCAGCTTCACATTTTTATCCATATCTTTGCCGTGGACCTACCCCCCCCCACCCCCACCCTTTTTGAAATTAGTTTTGCTTCAGCCATGAACCCAAACGTCTCCACGCTGCGTGACGCCCCTGATGCTTGCCTTTCCACCGGTCCCATAAATTTAACAAATAGTTCCCACTCTTAAGAGCGTCCTCGAGGCAGCTGGCAGCGTGTTCTCTCTCCCACATTACCCCGAGGATAAAGCGAGGGCAGCGCGCACACACTCACACACGGACAATGTGTCATCGCTCCGTGCTCGGTCAAGCATAGCTTCTTTACTTGGAGGCACTCATGCGTGAAATCAGAGGGTAGCCGGAACATGCAAATATGTGGTCACATACTTTTAACATCATCATGTGTCATGAGATATATAATTAAAGGAAACTTGGGGGAGGGGTGGGAGGTAAACATCATTATCAGCATGAGTGTAGTTCTGACCACAGTACCCAATAAACGTACCGATGTTTTTTTTTTTTTAAACTAAAATAAAAGCGAATTTTCCAATCTGGGTGGGAGACGAGATTTCTTTTTTTAATTCTCCCCTTTCTCCTTCTCTTTTTTCTTCCTCTCCTTCTACTTCTCCTCCTTTTTTATTATTACTGGCCTTCTTCTAATTCTTTTTCTTCTTTGCCTTTATATTATCTTCTTCCTCTTCCCTTCCTTGTTCTATTCATACATCATCATGCTTCCTCTTCTTCTCCTTCTTACTTTATACTTCCTCTTCTTCTCCTTCTTACTTTATACTTCCTCTTCTTCTCCTTCTTACTTTATACTTCCTCTTCTTCTCCTTCTTACTTTATACTTCCTCTTCTTCTCCTTCTTACTTTATGCTTCCTCTTCTTCTCCTTCTTACTTTATGCTTCCTCTTCTTCTCCTTCTTACTTTATGCTTCCTCTTCTTCTCCTTCTTACTTTATGCTTCCTCTTCTTCTCCTTCTTACTTTATGCTTCCTCTTCTTCTCCTTCTTACTTTATACTTCCTCTTCTTCTCCTTCTTACTTTATACTTCCTCTTCTTCTCCTTCTTACTTTATACTTCCTCTTCTTCTCCTTCTTACTCCTTTTTCTTCTTCTGCTTCTTTGTATTATTATTACTCTCCTTCTTCTTATTGACCTTCTATCTTTATATCTTGTCCTTGTCTTTTTTTTTTTTTTTTTGCTTTTTCTCCTCGCAATCATCAACATTTTATCACATTAAAGAAAGCATCTCCCACGCTGACATTCCACACATGGACTCTGACTAAAGATCAAGAAAGAAAATTAACAGCATGTGAGATGAGAGATCTTAGAGGAAAAGTCAACTAAACACGAAGAGGTCACGTAAAGAACCATACAATCAGAAACAACATATGAATTATATCAGTTATTGGATACATAGAGAGACAAAGATTAAAGTAGTTAGAGCATTTAGTGTGCATGAACCCCTCAACACCAGTGTCAAGAGCTTATAACGACAGAACGGGAACAAATAAGATATAGGTGTAGATCCAGAAGATTGATTGAGTGAATTTACGACATAATAAAACAATACAATTTGGTTATGGAAGGCTCCGGTATCGCTGCAAACGAATTTAAGTCCATAATTGCTCAACCGCCCGTGCCAGTGGAATTATCCGAATTACTAACTCATCTCCCAAACAAATAAAGGTAGCTGTAGTACAATCAAAGCAGTCTCAATACACGCCAAAAGACATAAGGCGCAACAGCACAGAAAGTGAACACAGCCAACTGTTCCCTGTCATACGATATCATCATTCATCGTAAACAATTGGAATATCGAAACATGATCAAAACGGATGAGACCCACAGCTCACGGTGTGCACAGAGCGCTTAACTCAGTAGCTCCTGCGACAAGCCGGACTTGGAATATGAGGAAACTGCAACAAGGAACACTTTCATACAGAACCTTCAATGGTTCATGCCGCCTATCCCCCATATTGACCGGAAGTTCACGTCCTCCTGAAAATGATGATCGTCATATTTTTATAAATGTATAGCGCTTGATGATGTTAGGACATTTTTTTTTACTCCAATTCCGAACATATAAAACACAGCCCTCGGATTATCCCCGTTGCACATCAAACAACAGACCGTAAGATTAGCGTATGGCCGGCCGATCTAGTGAAATACGATCAATACAATATCATTATGTACCAAGCCACAGAAAGTGCTCTTGATAGAAAACACATCAATGACTTAAGGCTCCAAGGTCGACAAAAAAGGATAAAAGAAAGAAAGAAGAATAACAGTGAAATAGCTCAACAAGATACTTTCTCTCTTTAAAAAAAACGGTTAAATACAACAAAATGTTTACTTTCACACTCCAATATACAACAACAAAATGTTTACTTTCACATATCAATATACAACAACAAAATGTTTACTTTCACACACCAATATACAATAACAAAATGTTTACTTTCACACACCAATATACAACAACAAAATGTTTACTTTCACACTCCAATATACAACAACAAGATGTTTACTTTCACACACCAATATACAACAATAAAATGTTTACTTTCACACACCAATATACAACAACAAAATGTTTACTTTCACACACCAATATACAACAACAAAATGTTTACTTTCACACTCCAATATACAACAACAAAATGTTAACTTTTACAGACCAATATACAACAAAATGTTTACTTTCACACTCCAATATACAACAACAAAATGTTTACTTTCACACACCAATATACAACAACAAAATGTTTACTTTCACACACCACTATCAGTTAAATTCCTCAACAATATGTTAACTTTCACACACCAGTATATCTGGACAAATTGTTTACTTTCACACACTAAAAGCAGTTAAATTCTCGCAGAGTGTTTACCCAGTGTTATATCAGATAAACACCTCTCACACATTTGTTTCCAATTTACGTAACTAAGTGTAGCTAGCTCTAAATGTAATAAACATATGGAAGCAGATGGAGATAGAAAGATATTTATCGTCACGGTTGGGGATTGTTTCTTTTTACAGGACAATAATGGTCATGGCTACAGCTGGTAGGTGTATCAGTTATTGTGTGAAGGTATATCGGGAGGTAATATATGAAGGTGTATGGGAAAGTTACATGTGAAGGTGTGTATGTGTGTACGTGATATATCATCATGTGTCATACCGTTTCGCGTAGGCGATCATGTCCTTCCACTATCTTCTACACACCATGCATCGTATCAATTTTGTTCTTGACTATTTTCAATGTCATAACACGAAGCTATCTAGTATTTTCTCTCTTTGTCGTCCACGAACTTTCTTTCCCTGTATTTTCCCGGTTGTAACACCACGTATTCCAATTTTCGTCTTCTCATAACGTTTCCGAAAAACATGTCGATTGTTTCATTCTGATGCTTTATGTGAGCTCTCTTTTTGTGTGTTGGCCTCTTGAGAATGTCCTCGTTGGTTTTTTTTAGCGGTCAAAGGAACTTTCAACATTCTTCTTAGAAATCCCCATACCTGTGGCCTCTAATCGTCTTTTCAATTCTTTGTTTACTATCCATGATTCGCTACCACAAATTAGAATTGGTTCTATATAGCACCAATAAACTCTCTTTCTCACTTCTATTGACATAGACTTGTTGCACAAGGCGTTTTTCATTTTCTGAAATGCTTTTTGGCCTGACCTATTCAACTTTTTATTATTATTAATAATAATATTATTATTATTGTATCTGTGGTACATCTCCCATCTGATGTTATTATTGTGCCCCAGGTATCTGACACGTTTCACTTGTTTCAGATTTGTCTCGTTTATTTTTATGCTGCATGATGGCGATGAATGTTTCTTCGATATGACCATTACATCTGTTTTATTACTGTTCAGACTTTGTCGTTTTTTGTTGCTTATTTTTTTACTATTATGTCTATCATTTCTTGTGATTGTAAATAATATAGTATATATATATATATATATATATATATATATATATATATATATATATATATGAGCCGCGATAGCTCAGTGGTTAGTGAAATGGACTACAAAGGACAAGAGGTAGGATTCGATCCCAACCGACGGTTTCCGGGTTCACCTAGCCTTTTATGGGTACCTGATTTTTTTTCAGGGAAAGTAAAGCGGCACGGGCGTAATACCGACCACTTTACCCCAAAAATCATGTGCTGAAGTTCTATAAAATGTATGGTCACTAACACCATATTCCCTATACGCCACTTGGCGTGACGGGGGTACTTTACTTTACTTTTGATAAATATGTATCTCACCTAGAAAGTTTCCATTCGTTAGAAATGTTGATTTCTTTATTTAATATTATTAGTAGTACTTTTATAACAACATCAGCCTTTGCAGGAATACTTCTTTCCCTATTTCTGGCTTTCACCCAATGATTACTAAGGAATGAATGTTCCTCTTCATCATCGGCCCTTAAAAGGACTTTAAGTGGACGTACATACGTCATGTGGTCTGCGGCCAGGCTGTGATATATGCAGCTTCCGGCCCAACACATCCGACTTCAGCTCGGTAATTTTAAGCATCGGGTTGCCTTCCCTCTTCGATCCCTACTCACTTGACCAGACTGGATAGTCTGTTTCCTGGAGCACTGCTGGGGGATGGAGAAGAGTCTTGATCAGATGTTTACTTTGAGACGGAGAACAAATCTCATGTACTTGCAAAAGAAGCCAATAAATAAATAACCAAAACCAATAGCCCCGGTGATTGTTACTCTCGTGGTCATACCATTTGTGGACAAGGGAGGTAATGGTGGAGACAGGGCTGCCTGTTAAATTCTCTCCTCCTGGGCAGACACACAAATCTGTGAATGTAGCGTTTGTCCCCAGGGAGCAGCTAATGAGGGGGGATATTATTTCAGGTTGGATGGGAAATTGGCTCTGGGGTTTGATAGTTCTTCTGTGGACAGTCCTGGAAGTAGGGAGGGGTTTCCCTGTTTATCATCAACAGATAGGAGCAGCTGTTCTCTCGAGGTTTCTTGAGTCCATCATGAGTTGGTGTCTATGTCTCTCACTGATACTTTTGTTGGTTTGTTCATTTGTGACTTTCCGGGAAAATAAAATATACATTCAAAGTAATTATCATCAACATCAAGTACCGGGCATGCTGGCGTAGGTGATCATGTCTTTTCACAACTTTCGATCTCGACAGTTATTTATCATTTCTGTTGTCGACTTTCTGCCAAGCCATTCTCTTAAGCTGTCTGGTATCTTTTCTCTTTGTTTCCCTCTATTCCAGGTTCTCTTCTCATTACATGGCCAAAATATGATGATTGTTTCTTCCTAATATTGGAAATTAGCTCTCTTTTTGCTTTTGGCCTCTTTCAAAATGTTTTAATTACTTTTTCTTAGCTGTCCATGGTATTCTCAGCATTCTTTTGTAAAACCACATTTCTACAGACTCCAGTGATTTCCTTGTCTGTTGTCCTATTGTCTTAAAGTAATTATAGGAAGCTGTAACTCTAAAAATGTATAAACTTTTGTGGGTGATCATTGGGTGCCGTCTCCACATCCAAGGTTGTCTACCGTGTACCCTCCCTTCCCAGACTTTTCGTACGTTATTGTGTCCCTTTACATGACCCAAAAATGTCAGTTCGTTTTCTCCAAATTGTGTTCAGTGGTTCTTTTTTTCATGATGGCCATCTTTGTGGTTTGAAGTTGAATATCGTCTCTCCTGAAACTCTCAGATTTGGTCATCTTTGATCTTCTCGCTACGAGCATTAACTACCAAAAAAGCCACTTTTACATAAATATTAACTCAGGCTAAAAACTGAACGTTTTATGGGCTTTCACAAATTGAAACCACTTCCATACGACATCAATTTTAAGAATGAGTGAAATGTAATGGGCTCGGAATATTCTCATCTATAAATGCCGACCACTTTACCCCAAAAATCATGCGCTGAAGGTCTATAAAATGTATGGTCACTTACACCATATTCCCTATACGCCACTTGGCATGACGGGGCTCTTTACTTACTTACTTTATAACACAATTAAATTCTCTAAACAATCACTGAAATATTGATGGTAAACCATGTAGATAATAAACATGTAACTATCTAAGTAAAAGTAAATGTTTAGATGTTTAGATGAATGCTGAAAACACCACGGCCAGTTTAAAAAAAAAAAAAAAAGAATTAAGATGTTAAAGTGATAATGCCAAAAAGAGCACGTTTTATCAACATCACGGGAAATCATTCACTCTTTTTATGTCCGTTATTGTGAAAAAGAGTTGATCGGTTTGTGGCCCCTGATAAAATATGAGGGGAGAGAAAGGGAAACCAGAAATAACAGATACTAACTAGACAGTGAAAGTGAATGACACGATAGGAAGTCAACAGCAGGAGAATTAACTGCAGAGACATCCGTAGAAGTGATAATTGTGGAGACAGATAGATGTGGGGAGACATATCAGTAGAATTGATAATTGTAGAGACAGATATATGTGGGGAGACATATCAGTAGAATTGATAATTGCAGAGACATATATATGTGGGAGACATATCAGTAGAATTGATAATTGTAGAGACAGATATATGTGGGGAGACATATCAGTAGAATTGATAATTGTA
The DNA here is from genome assembly GCA_032433765.1 of Megaustenia siamemsis. Taxonomy (NCBI): domain Eukaryota; kingdom Metazoa; phylum Mollusca; class Gastropoda; order Stylommatophora; family Ariophantidae; genus Megaustenia; species Megaustenia siamemsis. The sequence goes on along the minus strand of JAVIAB010000139.1, from coordinate 74,563,979 downwards.
GAGACAGATAGATGTGGGGAGACATATCAGTAGAATTGATAATTATAGAGACAGATATACGTGGTGAGACATATCAGTAGAATTGATAATTGTAAAGACAGATATAAGTGGTGAGACATATCAGTAGAATTGATAATTGTAGGGACAGATAGATGTGGGGAGACATATCAGTAGAATTGATAATTGTACAGATAGATAAGATGTGGGGAGACATAGGTAGAAGTGATAACTGTAGAGACAGATAGATCTGGAGAAACATCAATAGAAATGATAACTGTTGAGACAGACAAATGTAGAGAAACATCAATAGAAATGATAACTGTTGAGACAGACAGATGTAGAGAAACATCAATAGAAGTGATAACTGTAGTGTTAGAGAGATATTCTTCTTCTACCTCTCAGCTCCCTGTGGAGCATAGGTCTTCAACAAACACTTTCCAAGTCGTTCTGTTTCTTGCCATTCTTTTATGATCGTTCCATGTCTTCCCCCATCATCTTCATCTCTGCTTCTATCTGTCTCCAAGAATACCTTGGTTTTCCTCTTTGTCTTTTTCCCTGGGGATTCCAAAAAGGGCCTGTTGTGTAATACTTTCAGTTGGCTTCAGCAGTGTGTGTCCCATCCAGCGCCATTGTCTTCGCTGTATCTCTTTATCCACTGGTATTTGACTGGTACATTTCCATAATTCTATGTTAGTGATTTTGTCCTGCCATTTCAATCATTTTATTTTGTGTTAGCATCTATTAATGAAAGTCTGTATCTTCGTGATTGTCATTTTAGTTGTTGTCCATGTTTCACAGCCATATAATAAGACTGGCTTAACATTGGAGTTGACAATTTTTATTTTAGTATTTAACTTACTTTCTTTGGAGACAAATAATAATAAATAAATATTATTAAAAAGGGAAACATCCGAGGCGATAATAGGGAATAATATAAGGAAAAGGTATGTGTTAGCACTCGGAAAAAAATGACAAATAAACAACAACAGAAAAAAACAAAGAACAATATATGGTCCGAAGCAGGATCGAACCCGTACTCCATGGCACTGCGCCTTTCCACGAAATTAGCTGCGTGGCAGTGTACCAAGCGTTCGGCTTCTCGTGGCAAGGCGCAGTGCCATGGAGTACGGGTTCGATCCTGCTTCGGACCATATATTGTTCTTTGTTTTTTTCTGTTGTTTATTTTTCATTTTTTCCGAGTGCTAACACATACCTTTTCCTTCTATTATTCCTTACTTTCTTTGGACTTCCATATGTTAGAGAGATATGCAGAGACATAATCACCTACGCCAGCAGGGATGGTACTTGACCATAATGATGTTCTATGTCCTCTTCTATTCCTCAAACCGCACCACTCCTCATCTAATCCTGGCCTCCATCGGCCCAATCCTATCTTCCCCTTAGCTACCAGTAACCGGTGTCATATTTCGCTCACTTCCCCGTCTTCAAAAAGTCATGCGGGCCACCCGCCGGAAATTGGATTTGCTTTTTAGTCGGTGTAACTCTTCAACGTTTGGAAGTTCTTGTTAATGGACTCCTCTGAGGACCACGTGAACTCAAGCGCCATTTTGGGACTGATAAAGCCTGGCTGTTCTTTAAATATAGTGAGGCCAAAATAGCATTTCGAGAAATGAAAAACGTCTTATGCAAACATATCTATATCAATAGAAGTGAGAAAGAGAGTTCATCGGTGTTATATAGAACCAATTCTGACCTATGGAAGCGAATCATGGATAGTAAACAAACAAATGAAAAGACGATTAAAGGCCACACATATGGGATTTCACAGAAGAATGTTGAAAGTTCACTGGACAGCTGAAAAGACCAACGAGGAAGAGGCCAACACAAAAAAGGGAGCTCCTTAAAAAAATATCAGAAAGAAACAATCAACATTTTTATAAGATTGTTCGTGGATAATAACATTGTTGGTACCTATACCTCCAACAAAACCCACTGTTCGTCACGAATTTATTTATTGATTTTGTTTCGCACTCTTCGCATGATGATTCTTAGTCATGTGATTCTTAAAGCTTGTTGTGCCATGATCATCGCATTCAATCATCAAATGATGCTATAGAAGACAAGACAGAATCATAAATGATGTTACAAGAAGATAGGAGAAGACATAGTTTAGTTAGTCGAAGGCCCCGGCATCACTGCAAGCGAATTGACATCCATAATTGTTCAACCTCCCGTGCCAGTGGAATCATCCGAATTAACATTTCATATAATTGAAGGATCCAAACAAAGAAATGCAGCTGCAATCCCCATCACACCAGCCACAGCACACGCCACATAAGGCGTAGCCGCACCGAAATTGAACGCAACCGAACAGTCCTTCCTCATACGATATCATCATTCATCGTAAGCAATCAGAATGTCGAAACACAATCCGGATGAAAAACACAGCTCACGATGTGCACAGAGCATTAAACTCAGTAGCTCCGGCAACAAGCCGGACTTTGAATATGAGGAAACCGCAACAAGTAACACATTTCAGACAGAGCCTCAACGGTTCCTGATAATTATCCGCCATATTGACCGGAAGGCGAGAAAATATAATCATCAATGGTGTTATAAGAAATACAGTTGGAGTGGCCAGTTATGGGCCATGAAGTAACAGATTAAATGGTTCTGACATATTTATAAAGATATTAATAGAGGAAGTTTTAGTATTCCAAATTATGACTTAAAGACAACGGAAAGAGAAGAAAAAAGAAAAGGGGGAAAGATAAGGCAGACCTAGGAGGTGATGAAATAGTGAATAGGAGAAACAACGTTAAGCAGAATGCAGGAAGCGTACTACATTGCAGTGAGCAAGACACACCATTACCAAAACAGCTCTTTACAGAGACATACCATTACCGAGACACCCCTTTAGCAATACACTCAATTATCGAGAAACTCTATTATCAAGACACTTCATTACTGAAGCACGTCATTATCGAGTCTCTCCATTATTGAAACATTAAATTACCGAGACACGATATTACCAAGACACTCCATTACCGAGACACGCCATTATCGAGAGACACTCCATTTCAGAGAGACCCCATTACAGAGACACTCCATTACCGAGACACTCCATTATCGGGAAACCCCATTATCGAGAGACCCCCATTACCGAGACACCCCATTATCGAGAGACCCCATTATCGAGACACCCCATTATCGAGAGACCCCATTGCTGACAAATGCATGTCTGCTAGTTTCTAATAAGAAAGCAAAGTACAGCTAGTTCCTAAATGTAAGACTCTTCTCCGTAAGCTATCTAGCCATGTTTCACAAAACAATTTTGAACATTCGAAAACATCAACCGTGAATCTGGCACGGATCTATTTGACTTAATGTAACATTTCCTAAGCGACGATAGAGCTGGGCTAGCGCTGTACTCTACCTTCATTCACATTTTGGAGGCTGTTGTTACTTAAACGTCACTAAAGGAGGTATCTTGTCTCTGAAACAGTAACGGCAGCGTCTTCATCACTATCAAATCAAGCGATTTTTGGAGGCGAAGGCTCGCCTCACAGCAGCTGAGCTGGAAGTTGTCAGCGACCCACAGCTGAAGGCTTGCGCCATGATCGGTGAACCAGAACCATCCAGACCCTACTCCACCTCTCAGTGGTGCCTCAAATAACAGACTAGCCTGCAAGTCTGGCCATGCGAGTAGGGATCAAACAGGGAAGACCACCCAGTACTCAAATATGTTGTGCTGAAGTCGGATGTGCTGGGACGAAAGGCGCAAATATCACAGTTATAATGTAAACCACAACACAACGCAGACACGCCCACTTAACGTCATTTTAAGGGCGGATGAGAAAGAGATGTACTCCTTTAGTCACAGGGCGAACTCAAGCAAGCAACACATTTTCATGTCCTGATGAAGGTACTTTATTCACGTCTCCAACATGGGAAGCCAAAGTAGCAGAATGTTTAATGGCCAAGAGGTCTAGTTAGATCCCGATAGACGGCTTCTAGGTTCACCCAGCCTTAAACAGGTACCTGCTGGAAAAAAGTAGCGTGGCCTGGCATGATACCGACATTAAAAATACGGGTCATTAACACCATATTCTCCATACACTTTAAGACGTGGAGCGAACAGTTTATTTCTACAAGCGTCCAGTTTCATGACTGATATAGTCCAGTAAATACATCATCCAAATAAATAACTTGAGAGTACGATGGGCGTGGCTAGAGGTTGAAATAGTCGATAAGATCGCTCTGGCTTGATTCTGGACCCAAAAAAAACATCGTCAATTGTGTTCTTCACTCCTTAAATCTAAACCCACTAGATCGTTCACAAACAGCAGAGGTAGACTCAAGATGCAACAAAGCTTGTCAAATCATTGGACAGCTATCACCACTATTGTCAAATCATTGGACAGCTATCACCAATATTGTCAAATCATTGGACAGCTATCACCAATATTGTCAAATCATTGGACAGCTATCACCAATATTGTCAAATCATTGGACAGCTATCACCAATATTGTCCAACAGGGAAATAACTCTGGAGGCAAAACCGGCAATCCACAATGCAATCTTCATTCCAACGTTGTGCTACCAATGCCAGTCCTGGACCCTAGATGCAAGAACAATAAGAAAAATAACCTCTACAGAGATTAAATATGTTAGACGAATAACAGGAAACAGTCTTGGAGATGAGATCAGAAATGAAGAACTGAGAAAAAAGGTAGGAATAGCCCCCGTCATAGGATGTATATAAAAAAAAAAAACCCAGATAAAACGGTTTAGCCACGTGACAAGGCAGAAAGTTCAAAACACAACACAACCAGCCTTCAATAAACGTCGAACACCAGACCCAAGGGTCGACCACGAAAAAGATGGATTGACGGAATATTAGAAACACTGGGAAACATAACAGCAGCTGAGGCGAATAGAAGAGCAAAAGAACGCAAATTATATCTCCTCTCGACGCGGAAAAGCAAATGGGCTGGAAAAGAAGAAGACTAGATAATATCTATTAGCATCAAAACTAACGCTGTTCCCTATATTATCAAACATCTTGACTCTACCCACGAGATTCCAATCATTTACGCCTCCTCAATTCTAGTTCTTCGTTTATTATTAACTCTCCCTTTTCCTTACAAATTCCAGCTAAACTTTTCATAAAATCAATCAAGCCTCCACTATCGTATCTTTCTAAACGTAAATTCAATTTAACTGCCAAATTCTCACTCACGTAGAGACAGCAAAAAATGCAAACTTGATTATTAAATTGGGCTCTCCTTTCAAATAAAAAAACAGAAGGAGGAGACGTCAACGTCAGACGAAGCAGCACAAAATACCCAAGAAGCCAATCACTGATAAAAGTTTAACTTGTCAGCCAGTCTCGGTCATTGGTTAGTCCTTGTTTCGTGAGTCATCCACCCTCACCAAGGCCCGTGCACTATGCACTCATCAGCCTTGAACACGTGTAAACATCGCTTTCGTCACGTGATTGATTGATTTATGCACGAATGGACTGTGATTATCTCTGCGTGCTTCTCCGGTTTTCATTTTCAACTTCACGCAATCATCAGCTTAATGAAAGCTAATGTGCAATTTCGAAAAAATAAATTATTGCACAACGCAATGTTGCTAGGTTTTTTTTTTTTAAATAATAAACTAACATTCAAATAATGTTATAAAAGCTTAAACTGACATTCAAATAATGTTATAAAAGCTTAAACTAACATTCAAATAATGTTATAAAAGCTTAAACTGACATTCAAATAATGTTAAAAAGCTTAAACTAACATTCAAATAATGTTATAAAAGCTTAAACTAACATTCAAATAATGTTATAAAAGCTTAAACTAACATTCAAATAATGTTATAAAAGCTTAAACTAACATTCAAATAATGTTATAAAAGCTTAAACTAACATTCAAATAATGTTATAAAAGCCTAAACTAACTTTTAACTGTCCTGTTCTGGTTTTCGTTCGCCCTTAAATTTGACCTTTGAAACAAACAAAAAATAACGCAGAGAATCCAACGACCATCTTAACTTAATAACCTCTCTAGAAAGCCAAGAAGCAATGGCAGCAAAGATATTCGCGTCCTCTTCTGCTTTCAGCTCCCTGTGGAACACAGGCCTTCAACAGATACTTTCTAAGCTGTTCTGTTTCTTGCCATTCTTTTAAGATCTTCCATGTCTTCCCCATCATCTTCATCTCTGATTCCACTTTTCTACAAAAATATTTTGTTCTTCCTCTTTGTTGTTTCCCGTGTGAATTCGAAAAAAATGGCATTTCGTTTAATACTCTTAGTTGGCTTTCGCAGTGTGTCACACCATCGTCTTCGTTGTATCTCTTTGCCCATTGGTTTTGACTGGTACTTTTATATAATTCTACAGTAGTGATTTTGTCCTGCCATTTACACCCTTTTATTCTGCGCAGCATACATTAATGAAGGTCTGTATCTTCGTGATTGGTATTTTTACTGTTCTCCATGTTTCACAGCCATATAATAGGATTAATTCAGCACTGGAGATGAAAATTTGTATTTGAGTATTTAACCTAATTTCTTTGGATCTCCATGTTTCATAGTGCAATTGGGGCTCCTCTTGCTTTTTGTTTCCTTATTTTGGTACCATTCTCTTCCCCCCTCCCCCAACCCCTCCACTCTCCATACAGCCACATTCAGCCACCCACTCTCCATTCAGCCACCCACTCTCCATTCAGCCATATTGAGACACCTGCTCTCCATTTAGCTACCCGCTCTCCATTCAGCCATCCACTCTACATTTAGCAACCCGCTCGCCATTTAGCCACCCGCTCTCCATTTAGCCCTCCACTCTCCATTCAACCACCCACTCTCCATTCAACCACCCACTCTCCATTCAGCCACCCACTCTCCATTCAGCCACCCGCTCTCCACGTTGAGATTAAATTAAGCGGCTACAACATGTTTGTACATGAGTCACTGACTCAATGACAAGCCAGCATTTACCTGCCTAACGTGTAGTAGCAGAAGCAGCACACTAGAGCAATCCCCTTCCAGGAGACATTTTATGAGGGAACATTAGGAGCCCTAGCAGCTCTGTCTTCGGCAAGATTAGCAACATGGAGAATAGTAAAAAAAAATATCAACTTCCTAGTTTATTTCGAGAGGTACAAAATGAAGGCGGAGTATGATCTGTCAACGCAAAAAGTCAGGATATATCTTGTTTGGAACAAAAGCTATAGAAGTCTCCTAAAAAAAGATGTGTCCTTAGCATGGACGAAATGGATTGTAAGGTGCAACGCTATCCACTAATTAGCGTGTGGACAAGAGAAAATAGTAATTTAGCAGATGCGTCACAGGGAGCCGCGATAGCTTAGTGGTTAGTGAACTGGACTACATAGGACAAGAGGTAGGGTTCGATCCCAACCGACGGCTTCCGGGTTCAACCAGCCTTTAATGGGTACCTGATTTTTTTTTCTGGGAACGTGAAGCGGCACGGGCGTAATACCGACCACATTACCCCAAAAATCATGTGCTGAAGGTGTGTAAAATGTATGGTCACTAACACCATATTCCCTATACGCCACTTGGCGTGACGGGGGCACTTAACTAACTTAAACTAGATGCGTCACAGAAGGAAGAAATTGGAATAGTGGATTAAACTAATAAACAAGACGTCTACTTTAAGCAACAATTATAAAAGAAAGTTCTAGCACTAAAAAGTGACGATCACGGGGTGTAAAATTTAGAAAATAAAATATTTGGACATAAACATATAGTCACATATAATTATAAGTGTATAAGGAACGATATGTAGCATTAAAAAAACCTTACGGGGTTTACGTTTTAAGCTTTTCTGTACTGGGAGATACATCACTGGAGTCTGTAGAAATGTGGTTTTACAGAAGAATGTTGAGAATACCATGGACAGCTAAGAAGAGTAATGAAAATGTTCTGAAAGAGGTCATAGCTAAAAGAGAGCTAATTTACAGTATTAGGAAGAGACAGTCATCGTTTTTTGGCCATGTAATGAGAAGGGAACAGCTGGAATATATTGTAACAACTGGGAAAATTGAGGGACGAAGAGATAGAGGGAAGCAAAGAGAAAAAATACCAGACAGCTTAAGAGAATAGCTTGGCAGAAGGTCAACAACAGAAATGATAAATAACTGTCGAGATCGAAAGTTGTGGAGAGACATGATCACCTACGCCAGCAGGCCAGGTACTTGATGATGATGTACTGGGAGATAATCTCATATAAATGTAAGAGAAGGGCCAGTGTTGCTTCTCTCTGATACCTCCCCTCAATAAACAAGTCATATATCCATTCGTTTGTCACTTGGTTGGAGAATGTTCGTGATTTATCAAGAGGAATATACATTTTTTTAACTATCTGCACCTTAAAATACAGTTACAGTTGTACTTATAATGAATTAGTAATAACTTGATCAAATTATTGATATGTGTTGGACAAGTTACGATTTCTCTTAACTCTTTCAGTACGGAAGGTTTTTGTTTGTTTTTTTCAACTTAGCGGTAGAGATTTCAGAGACAAAATTGTTCATGTTTTTAAATATTAATCTACATGTTTATATTTATTTAACACTTAACATATAATATATATATATATATATATATATATATATATATATATATTGTTATAATTAAACAAGGAATTATATTTCACCAATACCAGATGATACAAAACATAATAAAAAGAAAATGGTTTGTTTACAGTTGACACAAATCTAATTGAGAGTGACGCACTATGCGGAGAAACGTACGGAAAGAGTTAAAAACCCTTCACCTATTGATAAAAAGGAGGAGTAAGACAGGGACGCATCCTATCACCAAGCTTGTTTAATCTATACATTGAGCAAGTCTTTAACATCACAGAGATGCCAGGCCTAAACATTAATAGAAAGAAAATTAATAACCTTGGATATGTTGATGATACTCTATTACTAGCAGAAAATCATAAAGATCTACAACAATTACTTAATTAAATAAACAGGGCGTGCAAAAAAAAATATGGATTCGAATGAATGTCCAAGGGGAGACGAAATAACTCAGTGGTTAGTGAACTAGACTACTAAGGACACCAGGTCGGGTTTGATTCTGATCGACGGCTTCCATGCTCACTCAGCCTTAAAAGGTACTGGATTTTTTTTTGTGGGAAAGTAAAGCAGCACGTGCGTAATACCGACCACATAACTCCAAAATTCATGTGCTAAATTTCAGGGAAAATTATGGTCACTAATACGCCATTTGGCGTGACGGGGGTACTTTAATTTACACTAACACCATATTCACTATACGCCACTTGACGTGACGGGGGTACTTTACTTTACACTAACAATATATTCACTATACGCCACTTGACGTGACGGGGCTCTTTACCTTACACTAACACCATATTCACTATACGCCACTTGGCGTGACGGGGGCACTTTAATTTACACTAACACCATATTCACTATACGCCACATGGCGTGACGGGGGTACTTTAATTTACACCAACATCATATTCACTATACGCCACTTGACGTGACGGGGATACTTTAATTTACACTAATACCATATTCACTATACGCCACTTGACGTGACGGGGGTACTTTAATTTACACTAATACCATATTCACTATACGCCACTTGACGTGACGGGGGTACTTTAATTTACACTAACACCATATTCACTATACGTCACTTGACGTGACGAGGGTACTTTAATTTACACTAACACCATATTCACTATACGCCACTTGACGTGACGGGGCTCTTTACTTTACGCTAACATCATATTCATTATACGTCACTTGACGTGACGGGGCTCTTTACCTTACACTAACACCATATTCATTATACGTCACTTGACGTGACGGGGCTCTTTACTTTACACTAACACCATATTGACTATACGTCACTTGACGTGACGGGGCTCTTTACCTTACACTAATACCATATTGACTATACGCAACTTTACGTGACGGGGCTCTTTACCTTACACTAACACCATATTCACTATACGCCACTTGACGTGATGGGAGTACTTTAGGTTACACTAACAACATATTCACTATACGCCACTTGGCGTGACGGGGGGTACTTTAATTTACACTAACAACATATTCACTATACGGCACTTGGCGTGACGGGGCTCTTTACCTTACACTAACACCATATTCACTATACGCAACTTGACGTGACGGGGCTTTTTAATTCTTTCTTATTTTTAATGAATATCAAAAAGACTAATACTGTTGTTATAAACAAAGATAATACTTTCAACCTACAAGTGGATATCTAAGTTGAATGAATAGAGCCGGAGACAGTTCAGAACTACAACTACCTTGGACATACTATAACCAGTGATGGAAAATGTACAACTGAAATAAAAAGAATAGGAATGACAACAAGTAATATTAATGCCATGAAAAATATACTAACATTAAAACTTTTAACACCGTGGCTAAATCTAAGAACAGGTAAATATTATATCTTCTCGACATTCCTGTGTGGTGCAGAAACATGGACATTAGACAAGAAAATATAATAGAAAATTGAAGCCTTTGAAATATGGATTTACAGAAGAATAGGAAGTGGCTGGAAAGAAATAAAAACAAAAATGAAGTCTTAAAACAACTAAAAGTGACAAAAGAACTACTAAATACGATTCAAACAAGATAAGTGAGATTTTTGGGGCATGCTAAAAGACACACAAGCCTACTGAAAGTAATATTGGAAGGGAAAATATAAGGTAAAAGAGGCAGAGGCAGACGAACACTAACATGGACGAGTAATATCAAAAGATGAACAAATCAGCCTATGACAACCTGCACAATCAGGAGCAAGATACAGAATGGAATGGAGCTCAATGGTAGCCAACCTTCGATGCGGAGACGGCATTTAAAGAATGAACGAATGAATTTAATTGTGTGGTCTACGGGACATAACCGTGATATAAATGTTTTAAAGCAAAGCGCTAAAATTTATTGGATTGTTTCCCTTGCCTGGTATTCGTGTAGGATTGGCGATTAACAATTCAAACACCCAAGTTTTGAGGCTGCCCTAAGTGAAGAAAGATCTATTACTCTAACAGAACAAATGAAATGTATGTATTTTTTTACTGAATCATAACAACATAGTGAAAGACAACGTATGGCAGAAAATAAATGGTAAAAGTGGCAAATTAAAAGTGGACATATAACATCGAGAAGTGGACGGAGGAATCTGTTGTACAGTGTATATCTTGTGACAGTGAGTGACATGCCTTATAATCGCAGACAGCTCGTCACGGTGACAAGACATAAGACACCTTTCTTCAACTATTTAAATATCAGGTGCACATTTTTATCTCCGCTGGATGGTTGTGACACCTGCTTCGAACATTGCATGAGAAAAGGGCTTATGTGACGTCATTAATAATACGTCATCTTGGCACAGTTTAGTTACATTTGTTAACTCTGTAACTTTCATGAAATTTCGACAATGTCCTGCCCCTATATTTATTATTTTATTATACCTTAGCATCATCAACAATGCACTCCGGACACACCCATAGGTGTTCTGATCTTGTTTTCAAACTGTTCACTACGTCGCTGTGACTAATTGTAAAAAGAAAATTTTAAATAAATATTTTAAAGTAAGTAAACTAAAGTACCCCCGTCACGCCAAGTGGTGTATAGGGAATATGGTGTTAGTGACCATACATTTTACAGACCTTCAGCACATGATTTTTGGGGTAATGTGGTCGGTATTACGCCCGTGCCGCTTTACTTTCCCATAAAAAAATCTGGTATCCATTTAAGGCTAACCTTGAACCTGGAAGCCGTCGATTGGGATCGAACCCTACCTCTTGTCCTTTGTAGTCCAGTTCACTAACCACTGAGCCATCGCGGCTCCCTTGGTATGGTTGGAGCTTCACGTTATAAGTGGACGACACAAATTATAACAACATTTTGACTCAAAAGACCTTCAGCAGGAACAAACATACAACACACATTAACGTTGTTGGTTAACAATTTAGTTTTAAAACAATAAACAAATCTGCTGTGGCGTTGATTGGCACCAATGAACATCCGAGGAAAATCTGTACCCATGTGTAACTCCGAAGCGCGACTTGGGATTCACCCAAAGACAGATTTATTAAATTGTCATATATAATTTTAAACACTATTTAAAAACTAACAATCTTTGTTACAATGCTTTAATTATAAACATATCTTGTCTAGAAGCTTTAGTTTAACGATGTCCTGTACTAACGACGATAAATTATTTTCTCCAAATTAATCAAAATAATTTCAGAATTAAAGTGTGCTTGTTTAATGTTGTTATTAATTAATTATTATTTTTACTGATTTGTGTAAATAATATAAATTACTACATTATCTCCACCAGTTTTCTAGGATTCATTATCATGTAAAAGTACTCTAAAGCAAACTACGATTTTTCATTAGTGCATGTATGGACCATACGTCGTTATTAGAAGAACACAAATATTGAAGTACTTGCACAACACGACTATATAACCACGGTGTAATGAGCTCAGTCACTACAGATTTAATTACTGCCAACTGAACTATGATAACTGCATCGTTGAAGGTATTATATGTGGTTAACTAACGGAATGTAATTGAGAAAGAGATCTGACTAAAGGTAGAGATTCTTTAAGACGGGCTATGGTGAATGCAACGTTCTGTGGGAGACCTGGCTGGAGACATATTCATTCAGACGGGCTGTGGTGAATGTGATGTTCTGTGGTAGTCCTGGCTAAGGACAGATATTCTTTCAGACGGACTGTGGTGAATGCGACGTTCTGTGGAAGATCTGGCTAGAGACAGAGATTCTTTCAGACGGACTGTGGTGAATGTGACGTTCTGTGGGAGATCTGGCTAGAGGTAGAGATTCCTTCAGACGGGCTGTGGTGAATGTGACGTTCTGTGGGAGATCTGGCTAGAGGTAGAGATTCCTTCAGACGGGCTGTGGTGAATGTGACGTTCTGTGGGAGATCTGGCTAGAGGTAGAGATTCCTTCAGACGGGCTGTGGTGAATGTGACGTTCTGTGGGAGATCCGGCTAGAGACAGAGATTCTTTCAGACGGACTGTGGTGAATGTGACGTTCTGTGGGAGATCTGGCTAGAGGTAGAGATTCTTTCAGATGGGCTGTGGTGAATGTGATGTTCTGGAAAGGACATGCGACCTGAAGGTGATGAGTACCAACTTTATTAAAGGGAATCTACAACTGGTATCAATACCCAAGAGTGACGAGTTTTGTTGGTGTTGTTGTTTTCATCTACACAGTAAGGTCTGTAAAGTCTCTGAAAATACTAGGATTTAAAATAGATACCAAAGGCTTTCTCTGTAGAAACAGATCGGTCTGATATGACACTGGCCACATCAGCCAAACAGATTTAATTATTGCTATTTAAAATTCTTTTATTACAGAGTTGAATCGTGATCCATGGTAGTCAACCTTCGTTGCGGAGATGGCACTCGATGATGATGATTATTATAATTATCATATTATTATCATTATTTATATTATATTCCAGTTGTAATGATGAATTTCAGTTACGGGGACTAACATGACATTCTTTTTCTTAAACGACTCTACAATCCATTCTTTGTTTTAGTTCTTTTAAATAATACTTGAGGTATTGCCGCTACTTTTAGTGCTACCACCACCATAGCTGGCATTCCCACTACAAACAACAAATGAATTAACTTATAGTAAAAAAAAAGTAAAGAGCCCCGTCACGCCAAGTGGCGTATAGGGAATATGGTGTTCGCGACCATAAATTTTACAGACCTTAATTCAGCACATGATTTTTTAGGATAATGTGCTCGGTATTACAACCGTGCCGCTTTACTTTCCCAGAAAAATCCAGTACCCATTTAAGGCTGGGTGAATACAGAGCCGTCGATTGGGTTCGAACCCTACCTCTTGTCCTTTGTAGTCCAGTTCACTAACCACTGAGCTATCGCGGCTCCCGAATTAACTTATAATTCAAATCAACTTGAGGACATAAATCGAATCAAACATATAAGGGAGGTCACCATTATTTTTTAGCATTTATAATTTTTAATCTTGTTACGTCCCTTGACACATTAAAATACGTTGTAGCATTTGGGGTATTTTTGTATTAAGTAATGGAAATTTAATTTTTTTTTTTTTTTTGGGGGGGGGGGGGGGGGGGGGCATCTTAATTTTTATATTATACATATATCGTTTCGATTCTCTCTGTAATAGATCCACCCACCCCAGTCACTCACGCTGCGTTGGGTTTCTCTCGAAATCATTCTCCTCTTCCAGTCCTAACTATTGGATCCAATAAACTCACTCAGTCTCTTATATATTCCCGATCTTAAGATCTTTCAGTTAATCCCTGCAGCTTAGAAGCTTATGCTTATGTCATTATTATGACATATATAGTTATCAAAACCACCGTCGTAATTTCTTTGTTAATCACGAATTCACGAGTTCCGAAAAAACAGAGGATGTACCGACGCACTATTCACACTAAAACAGCTTGCAGAAAAAACGACAGAACACAACCAAAACTTATACATAGCCTTCATTGACCAGGAAAAAGCATTCGACAGAGTAAACAGAGAACAACTGTGGGAGATACTAACAACATACGGAGTAAGCCAACATCTAACCAACATTATTAAAAGTCTCTACGCCAACAGCAGCTGCAGGGTCAGAACAGCAACAGGCTACACAGACCACTTCGAAGTTAGATCAGGTGTAAGACAGGGGTGCGTACTATCCCCCTTACTGTTTATTACATACATGGACCATATATGCAAGCTAGCCAACCCATCAGAGACAGAGGAGATCAACGAGCTTCTATTTGCAGACGACCAGGCACTAATACATGAAACAATAGAAGACCTACAAGAACACTTAAACAAACTCAACATCTTAGGAACAAAATACAACATGAAAATCAACATCAACAAAACAGAAGTCATGAATGTCGCCAAAAATAAACAGAACATCAACATAACTATAGAAGGGTTAAGGCATAAAAATGCGAAGCTGCAGTAAAGCTGAATATGAGGAAAAATTAAAAATAAAAAAAGGTATGTAAGAAGCTTTACGTGACAAGTGGACGACACAGACTAAACAACGTTTCGGCTCAATAGGCCTATTGAGCCGAAACGTTGTTTAGTCTGTGTCGTCCACTTGTCACGTAAAGCTTCTTACATACCTTTTTTTATTTAAACTATAGAAGGCAGACAACTAAAACAAGTAGAGGAATTCAAATACCTAGGAAGTCTAATGACAAACGACAATTCCCAAACAGCAGAGATAGAATCAAGATGCAACAAAGCTTGTCAAATCATCGGACAGTTATCACCACTATTGTCCAACAAGGAAATAACTCTGGAGGCAAAACGAGCACTATACAATACAATCTTCATTCCAACGTTGTGCTACCAATGCCAGACCTGGACTCTAGATGCAAGAACAATAAGAAAAATAACCTCTACAGAGATGAAATGTGTTAGACGAATGACAGGAAACAGTCTGAGAGATAAGATCAGAAATGTAGAACTGAGAAAAAAGCTAGGAATAGCCCCAGCCATAGAATATATAAGGAAACAACAGATAAAATGGTTCGGCCACGTGACAAGGCAGAAAGAACAAAACACAACACAACGAGCCTTCAACAAACGTTGTGAGAACAACAGACCCAAGGGTCGACCACGAAAAAGATGGATCGATTGAATATTAGAAGCACTAGGAAACATAACAGCAGCAGAGGCGAACAGAAGAGCAAAAGACCGCAAATTATATCTCCCCTCGACGCTGAAAGGCAGATGAGGAAGGAAAGAAGAAGAAGAAGAAGAAGATCACGAATCGCCACAATTATAGAATAAAGACAAGTGGAACAATATTCAAACAGGTAGATGAATTTAAATATCTGGGAACAATGTTAACCTCAGATGGTAGATTTACAACAGAGGTGAGATGCAGAATGGCTGAGGCAAGAGCAGCTTTCGAAAAGAAAAAAAAAAAAAAGAGGAAGATACTGTGCAATCCATTTCTGACAAAAGAAACAAGAAAAAAGAGTTCTTCATAGTTATGTAGGCCCAGTCTTAACATATGGATGTGAATCATGAACAATGAGACCACACACAATAAAATCAAAGGAGGATGTAGAAATGTGGTTTTACAGAAGAATGTTGAGAATACAATGGACAGCTAAGAAGAGTAATGAAACGTTCTGAAAGAAGCCAAAACAAAAAGAGAGCTAATACCCAATATTATATATACATATATATATTCACTTATATATATATATATATATATATATATATATATATATATATATATATATATATATATATATGGCCTTTGGTGTCTTGACAGACGGTTGGTAGCAAGCAATCATGATATGTCAGTAGTTTGGTAAAGCATTAGTGTCTCATACTGGGTGCTGCTTTACTGAACATCTTTTCTCGTGGCTGAATTTGCCAATCCTGGACAGACAGATTCATCCACAGAACGAGCAAGGTCTACCCGCGGTACTCGGCTTTGTCTCCTTTTTCTTGCGCCTTTTGTCTTCTGAATTTGACATTGGCACTGTCTCGAAAGTTTCTGTGCCATTTTTTTATGTTTGCTCTCCATGTGCTACGATCCGCAGCCACATTTTTCCAGTTTCCCAATATTATAAAGAAACAATCATCATTTTTGGCCATGTAATGAGAAGGGAACAGCTTAAATATGTTATAACAACTGGTAAAATTGAGGGACGAAGAGATAGAAGGAATCAAAGAGAAAAGATACAAGACAGATTAAGAGAATGATTTGGCAGAAGGTCAACAACAGAAATGATAAATAACTGTCGAGATCAAACGTTATGGAGAGACATGGTCACCTACGCCAGCATGCATGGAACTTGATGATGATATTGTTATATTGCATGTTATTGTTATTATACTTCAGTAAAGCAGATGATATGGCTCTGATATCTACGAGCGAAAGTGAACTTCGATCACTTAAATAGACACAGTTATTGAATAATGAAGCACCTTTATGGAATGAAGACACAGTTATTGAATAATGGAGCACCTTTATGATATGAAGACACAGTTATTGAAGAATGGAGCACCTTTATGATATGAAGACACAGTTATTGAAGAATGGAGCACCTTTATGATATGAAGACACAGTTATTGAAGAATGGAGCACCTTTATGGAATGAAGACACAGAATAAATGTTGATTTAGAAGACAGGAATTCTCTAAAGTACAAAATGTAAATGGTTATTTTTTTGTTAAAGTCACAAGTAGATTGTTTTAAATATCTGGGTCCAATGTTAACGTCAACTGGAAGATGTCTTACTGCGGTAAATAGTAGAGTCGCACAAACCATGGGATATGTTAAGCAATAAGTCGTTATATGCAAAGAGTCGTTATATGCAACAAGTCGTTATTTTTTTATCATGTCTCGATATTCAAATTGTTTACGACGAATGATATCGCATGACAAGGAAAAGATGGCTGTGTTCACTTTCTGTGCGGTTTCGCCTTATGTCTTTTGGCGTGTGTTGAGACTGCTATGATTGGGACTACATCTACCTTTCTTTGTTTAGGAGATGAGTTAGTAATTCGGATGATTCCACTGACACGGGCGGTTGAGCAATTATGGATTTTAATTCGTTTGCAGTGATACCGGGGCCTTCCATAACAATAACAGGTCATTATATCCAACGAGTCATTATATGCTGTTAACAATTCATTATATGCTGTTAACAAGTCATTATCTGATTATAATTCAAAGTCAGGTAGTCTTACAGTAGTACTAGTCCGAACCAGCGCTGTTTTATAGCCGGAAATTATAGAGCTATGACGTCAGATAGAATCTGTTGAGAAGTGGATTTTTTTTTCCCCAAAGGATAATTAAGGTATAGTGGAGGTACTAGTAGGGGGCAGATAATTAGAGGAAGATTATAAAACAAATTAGGTAAAGTCAGTTCAGATTTGTGGGGCAAATGTGGAGATCAGAGGGGTTGCAATACTTAGTAACAGCAGTCAATTGTTGAATGTTTAACAGCAGGTGTTCGGTGTGTAATGACCCGACCACTAACTAACTATTGATTCAGATATTAGCGGGTCATCATTATTGCACTCAGAACATAGTCCATAGGTGCTCAGATCCCCTCCTCAGCAAGTCCCGCCGTGTCCAGCGACTGACGACTCCCAGTTCTGTGTTGGTCGAAAAGTCTTCTTACACGCCCACTAAGTTTCTCATTTCTGGCTGTGCCCTTAACTCCCATCTCTATCATCCGAAGAAGTGTCGTGGATTTGTGTTGTCGAAGTCCTGTGCTCTTCCCACATCTCGGAGGGCATTGATGATGTCCGCCCGATCCATTGGTTGACCGTCCTCAACGACAACGCAGCTAGCCAACCTGTCCGCTCTTTCATTTCCCCGTACTTCCACATGTCCAGGGACATAGACAAAGATGACCTTACTTATTTTTGACTTATGCAACGACTCTACCCATTACATGCATTAACTAACTATATCATGTTATAATAAAAAGTGAAAAAAATGCAAGGTGGAAGAGAAAGATGAATATAAAGAGAAATGCGTTGACAGCGTGGAATGTGAAAATAGCAACTGTTATTAATATTATTATTATTAAGTTTAGTTAAGGTGAATGGTCTTGGTAGGAAGCCAACGAAAGAAGTGATCAACAACTATAGAGATTGTAAGTTGTGTAGAGACGATAACATAAGCAGGCACGGTACTTCATCTTGATGATTATATTGATTATATATATGTGTATATGAGAGAGAGAACAATGTATGTGCATGCAATGTAATTTATATATTTTTAAAAAAAAAGTAAAGTACCCCCGTCACGCCAAGTGGCGTATAGGGAAT
Source organism: Megaustenia siamemsis (assembly GCA_032433765.1). Taxonomy (NCBI): domain Eukaryota; kingdom Metazoa; phylum Mollusca; class Gastropoda; order Stylommatophora; family Ariophantidae; genus Megaustenia; species Megaustenia siamemsis. The sequence continues at coordinate 74,545,127 of JAVIAB010000139.1, read as the reverse complement.
ATGGTGTTAGTGACCATACATTTTACAGACCTTCGGCATATGATTTTTGGGATAATGTAGTCGGTATTACGCCCGTGCCGCTTTACTTTCCCAGAAAAAAATCCGGTACCCATTAAAGGCTGGGTGAACCGGTAGCCGTCGGTTGGGATCGAACCCCACTTCTTGTCCTTTGTAGTCCAGTTCACTAACACTGAGCTATCGCGGCTCCCTAATTTATATAGAATGAAGTAATTAACAATCCACACTGTTGACACCAGAGAGGTAAATTTGAAGACCTTAAAAGTAAGTCAATTTAAGGTTCAATTAAAAAAAAAAAGAGTAAAGTGGATGTAACGAGCCCCCCGTCACGTGGTGTAGAGGGAATATGATGTTAGTGATAATAATTTTTACAGAACTTCGGCACATGATTCTGGGATAATGTGGTCGGCATTACGCCCGTGCCGCTTTACTTTCCCAGAAAAAAATCCGTTAGCCATCTAAGGCTGGGTGAACCCGGAAGCCGTCTTGTCCTTTGTAATCCAATTTAATAACCACTGAGCTATCGCGGCTCTATTCAAAAAAGGGCGACACGAGAAAAATAAACGACAGTGACAATGTTGTCTGTGAGAATACCTGAGGAAGGGGAGGATTGTTCCAATACCCCATACGTGTTTTCATACACACACACACATACAGAGAGGAAGGTGGCCGTCCGTATTTTAGTTGCATTGTTGTGCTGCTCATCAGAATTTGAACTCGTTTATGTTGATTGAATGTTCATTACAGATAAAAAGAAAACGTTAACACCGAATTGCAGCGATTGTAACTCTAACTTGAATCTAATACTCCTTTCCTATTCTTCCCTTCCTTATTTGCCTTTCAGCGCCGAGAAGAGAATGTTTACAGTCGTTTGCTCTTCTGTTGGCCTCTCCTGCTGTTTTGTTTTGTGGCGTTAAAATGAATCCACAACTACAGCCCTCAAAACACTTGCCCTCATACTTGATCATATATCTCGGAAACCCCAGGACGGATTACACTGATTTTTTTGCATGTGGCCATGACGCTACAAATGTATACATTAAATAATATAGGTTATACTTTTTACTTAATTTTGCTGGTTTCTTTGATCTATGTCAGTGCAGCAATTGTTGCGCCCCTAAAACAAAAATAGAATTTACAGTAGGTGTAACGAATTTCATCTTTGGATTCATTGTAACTGATCCCAGTCCACGACAAGTTTGTCTACGCCTTTGAAATGAATTATGAAAGGCAGGCGTTTTCCACTTCTCCGTTCAATAGTGTGTAGTCATTTTTTTTTTTTTTTTGCACGATTCCGTGAGAGAAATCCGTGCAAATTAAATTTTTTTAAAAAGATATTTGTTTTTCCAGTTGCGCCAGTAATGTTGACAAGCAAAAGCTGTAAATATTCTATTAGACTAGTATCATCATGTGCATTTGTTCTATATACTGCAAGTAAGACAAAATTAAAACAATCTGTTTCCAGTGAATTGTTTTTTTTTTTATAGCGTCATCGCAATGAACAATTCCATCATCATCAAGTACTGTGCTCGCTGGCGTAGGTGATCAAGTCTCTCCACAACTTTCGATCTCGACAGTTGTTTATCACTTCTGTTGTTGATCTTCTGCCAAGCCATTCTCTTAAGCTGTCTGGTATCTTTTCTCTTTGCTTCCCTCTATCGCTTCGTCTCTCAATGTTTCCAGTTGTTACAATATACTCCAGCTGTTCTCCTCTCGTAACATGACCAACACATGATGATTGTTTCTTCCTAATATTGGATTTTAGCTATCTTTTTTGCTTTGGTCTCTTTCACAAAGTTTTCATTACTCTTCTTAAACCACATTTCTACGACCACCAGTGATTTTCTTGTCTATTGTCCTATTGTCCATGATTCACATTCATACTTCAGGAATATATATGTATGTGTGTGTGTGTGTGTGTGTGTGTGTGTGTGTGTGTGTGTGTGTGTGTGTGTGTGTGTGTGTGTGTGTGTGTGTGTGTGTGTGTGTGTGTGTGTGTGTGTAAATCATTGAGTTAACACACACACACCCACATACATATATACATATATGTGTCTGTGTGCGTGTTTGTGTGTTAAATGAACGATTTACATACACAATGTAAACAACTGAAACCAAACGGTCATTAAGTTATAGCACTTTGAAGAGTATGTAAGGAAAGAACCTCGTCACACCAAGTGGCGTATAGGGAATATGGTGTTAGTGACCATACATTTTACAGACCTTCAGCACTTGATTTTTGGGGTAATGTGGTCGGTATTACGCCCGTGCAGCTTCACTTCCCCAGAAAAAAATCCGGTACCCATTTAAGGCTGGGTGAACCCGGAAGCCGTCGGTTGGGATCGAACCCTACCTCTTGTCCTATGTAGTCCAGTTCACTAACCACTGAGCTATCGCGGCTCCCCGTTCTGCTCCATATATATATATATATATATATATATATATATATATATATATATATTGTAAAAATATAAGTATTTTATGCTGGATGCTGCTTTGCTGAACAGCTTTTCTCGTGGCTGAATCTGTCAATATTGGACAGACAGATCCATCTTCTGAACGAATAAGATATATTCGTGGTGCCTGACCTCATCTCTTTTCTCCTGCGCCTTTTATCTTCTGAATTTGATATCAGCACTGCATCGAATGTTGCTGTGCCATTTTGTATTTTTGTTCTCCGCGTGCTACAATCTGCAGCCAGACCTTCCCAGTCTCTTTTACTGATAGAGAATTCCTCAAGGAAGCCCTGCAAACATCCATATATCTCAGCATTGGTCTGCCCTTTGGTCTCTTCCCGTCCTTAAGTTCGCCATACAATATTTGTTTGGGAATACGAACGTTTGCCATTCTTCTTACATGACCCAGCCACCTTAGTCTACGACACCTAAGTGTTGCCATGATGGATCGTTGTAAGACATTGTAGTTGGTTACTTTGTCCTGGCATTTGATGTTCATAAGCCTTCGAAGACAACGCACATGAAAGCTGTACTAGCTGCCCTGCATAGGTAGTACCAATTCTAAAAAAAAAAATAAGAAAAAAGTGGTATGGTAACAGCTTTACGTGGTAATGGACAAAACAAAAGTAGACGTTTCAGCCATGTAGGCCTTCAGCTGGAACAACAAACGACAACACAAAAAATATATAAATATGGATATGTAAACAAATCTAACTACATGGCGATAATATGCTAGATACTCAAGAGAGGAAATTAAAAAAGGGTAATTTCCCTGTGATCCAGAGCGTGGTCAGCTTCTGAATGGACTAAAATGAAAAGATGGGATGACCAACTATATATATCTCACTGACCAGGCAGTCAGGCGAGAAGACGGAACGGAAGGGTTCTAAAAATGCACGGTTTATACATATCCTGTACCCACCTCCCCATATTTTTTATTCAGGTAGCCAAAGTTTCTGACCATATTGTCTATATACAATAAAAATCATCTTTGTAATTGTTACTATGAAGGTTCTTAATAAAGAATTTTTTTTTTTCTTTTCACTCAGCTCGTTATGAGCATAGATAATATGCATTTGTAAAAGTATCTCACGCGTGCTATATGGGTAGATAACATTTTCATCATGTCCTTATCTTTGGCGGAGGCGATCCTTCCACAATCCTCTATCCGCAGTGCCTGGTATCATTTCTGTTGTTAACTTGTTACCGTCATCATGACATCAAGCTATCGATTAACTTCTCTCATTGTTGTTGAGAACTATTTCCCTCTTTTTTGCCAGCTGTAACCAAACGTTCTATCTGGCCCCTTCTTATGATGTCCCCGAAAATTTTCAGTTTCTTTCTGGTGTTTTTAGTTGGTCTCATCTAAGTGCTGATCTCTTTAAGAATTCCTTCATTGGTTTTTGTTTTTAAAGTTTTCTACGGAACTCTGAACTGAATTCTGAGAAATACCCACTCTGTGGTTTCTAGCCATCTTTTAATTTATCTGTCTGCCGTCCATGATTCACTTCCATAGGTCAAAACTGACTCCATATAGCACCGATGAACTTTCTTTCTCACTTCTATTGACACAGACTTGTTGAACAGGATGGTTTTTTTCTTTTTTTTCTTCATATTTTCTTGTTTTGCTAATTCGGCCTGTGACATTTCGTTTTTTTTTTCTTCTGAGGTGCATCTTCCGTCTGATGTTGCTGTCAGAAGAAAATCATGTTGGTAAGTTCTCACTTGTGCATTGAACCCGTTTATAACATCCATGTTATTACTTTTAGCTGTCGATGGTATTCTGAACAACCTTCTGTATAACCACATCTCCTGTGATATCCAAAGACTCCTCCAACTGTATAAAAGTCGAACATGCAAGTAATATTTTGTAATGAACTGCGCTGGCAATAACTTACTATTTATTTTTGTAATCAGGTGTGAAACTTTCAACAAAAATTGAGCAATATAGTAAGTAATAAATATAGCATTATTCCAACAACTATTTATTTTTGTAATCAGGTGTGAAACTTTCAACAAAAATTGAGCAATATAGTAAGTAATAAATATAGCATTATTCCAACAACTATTTATTCTTGTAATCAGGTGTGAAACTTTCAACAAAAATTGAGCAAAAAAAAATAAGTAATAAATATAGCATTATTCCAACAACTATTTATTTTTGTAATCAGGTGTGAAACTTTCAACAAAAATTGAGCAAAAATAAATAAGTAATAAATATAGCATTATTCCAACAACTATTTATTTTTGTAATCAGGTGTGAAACTTTCAACAAAAATTGAACAATATAGTAAGTAATAAATATAGCATTATTCCAACAACTATTTATTTTTGTAATCAGGTGTGAAACTTTCAACAAAAATTGAGCAATATAGTAAGTAATAAATATAGCATTATTCCAACAACTTTACGATGTGATCAAGGTTTTAGTTTGGATAACATAATTCAGATACCACTGGTCTAGACAAGTGATCATCTTTTGGCTTCCACAAGGAAAAAGACAAAGGGGAAGACCAAAATATTCTTGGTGAAGACAGATGGAAGCAGAGATGACGATGATGAGGTGGACATGCATTGAGCTTAAAAGAATGGCAAAACACAGAATGTAGAAGAAGACCAGTGATTCCCTTACTGGGTAACACAGCGAGAGTGACTTTAGTGGAGGAGGGATATAGATATAGAAACGTTTTAAATTTCAAGTATTTTTGTAGGAAGCTTCAGCAAACACGTTTACAAAATGTAATTTCTAGAATGTGGTTAAACTGCGAGACTGCAACAGGGTTTTGAACAATGAGAAACTTAAACGAGAACACCCAAAGCATAACGAAAGTGACGGATACCACCAACTATCAAGGAGGGATCAAGTCAACATACTTCGCCATCGCACTGGCCACAATAGAATGAGGAATCACATGTATACCAAATTCAAAATAGGTACAACCAGCCAATGTCACTGTACACTGGACAATATGACTACAAAACATGTTCTACAGGATTGCCCCCAGTACACAGACCTGAGAAGAGCAATGTGGTCCACACCCACCTGCCTGGAAGAGAAACTATATGGGGCAATCGATTCGCTTAAACAGACAGCTGACTTCATGAGAGAGTCTGGAATCCTACTCTGATTGAGTCTTGATCGCAGAGAGAGAAATGACGAACCGTGTACGAACTGTCGCGGTTCCTGTACAAACTCATTACATTACATAATCTTTCTGTTCAAAGACACTGCTTTTTTAATACTTCATTTTACATATTTTAATCTTTATTTAATTTATTTTTTTTTTTTTTTTACTTCACGCATGCCAGGAAACAGTCTAAAATATAAGATCAGAAATAAAGTACTGAGAAAAAAAAACCAGGAATAATTCCCGATATTGAATACATAAAGAAGCAACAGATAAAATGTTTTGGCCAGGTAATAAGAAAGATAGACCATAAGCCTGCGTGACTCTAAATTCCAAACATGAGAAAAGCGTCACTACGTATTCTGCTCTTGTGCTTACATCGTTTCTGGACGGAAAATACATTTCAGTATTTATTTCATATTATTTTGATTGTCGTGTAACTATTACTTGTCAGTGCATTTGAAAGAATTTGAATTGCGCAACAAGTGGTAGCCATTTTTATTATTAAACACTTCATAAATGAATGTTCTGACCCCAACACTTCATAAATGAATATTCTGACCCCAACACTTCATAAATGAATGTTCTGACACCAACACTTCATTATTCAACACCTCATAAATGAATGTTCTGACCCCAACACTTCATTATTCAACACTTCATAAATGAATGTTCTGACCCCAACACTTCATTATTAAACACCTCATAAATGAATGTTCTGACCCCAACACTTCATACATGAATGTTCTGACCCCAACACTTCATTATTAAACACCTCATAAATGAATGTTCTGACCCCAACACTTCATTATTCAACACTTCATAAATGAATGTTCTGACCCCAACACTTCATTATTCAACAATTCATAAATGAATGTTCTGACCCCAACACTTCATTATTCAACACTTCATAAATGAATGTTCTGACCCCACACTTCATTATTCAACACCTTATAAATGAATGTTCTGACCCCAACACTTCATTATTCAACACCTCATAAATGAATGTTCTGACTCCAACACTGCGTTATTAAATAATTAAGAAATATGCTTTTACTCTTTCTACCTAAGTATGTCTTTTAGCGTTCGCTCAAGCCCTTTTTTGGTTGTCTGTATTGTTTCTTTCTTCACGTTTGAACTGCGGAACTGCTTGTATACTTTGAGTGTGATTTACTCCTAATGAAATCCCGAGGTTGTTTTATGCTGTGCATTTTTTTTTTTAATTTAATTTTTTTTCTTTCTGACATATGAGGACGTCTCTAAACGTTGTAGATGTGACGAAGATGTGTTATGTTTTTTCTTTTGTTTGCCGGTTTCATGTGAATTGTGCAAGCAGATATGATTACGGCTGATAAATTTAGCGAAACACAAAGAATAAATAATGTAAACAAAAACTTACTTCTATGTTTACGAACACATCATTGTTTATCTTGACCTAATCCTGTTTCCCACTGCCTTGTGGGTGAGACTTTTTAGTCAAAGGCTAGCGGAGTCATCCGTAAACAAACCGACGGAAGACAGGGAACAGGTAAATAATTGCAATGCTGCGGTAAAGCTGGTAGCAAGGAACCAGTAGTGGTGTGTGATAAACACTCCAAGGTATGGTGACAGCTTTACAAGGAAGACACACAACACAATACTGACGTTTCGGCCTGTGGTCTTCTTCAGAATACAAGGACAACGACAACAAACGGTGAAGTACAATTAACTATAACTACAAGTAAAACACCATATTCCCTATACGCCACTTGACATGACGGGGGCTCTTTACTTTTTTTTCTGTTATACCTGCAAGTATTGATATAGAATGGCTGAATTAGTAGTGCTGTTACTGTCACGAAAATGTACTCCTGCAGCATGTAGCCGAATCAGTTACAAACGCGCATAAAGGCTAATTATTAGCATATCTGATCATCCACAAGCCGCAGGGATCTCAATACTCTAACACATGCACAAATAGAGGACACATAAGAATAGACTTAACAGCACAGACACTCAATACAACAAGAAAATCCACACCAGCAAGATGAAAGTCACGAATATAGCAACAGAAGAACAGAACATCAGCATAACAATTAAAACAAGTGGATGAATTTAAATACCTAGGACGGATAGAGACAAACGACAATATTCAAACAGCAGAAATAGATTGAAGATGCAACAAAGCTTGTCAAATCATCGGACAACTTTTGTCACACAAATAAATAACACTAGAGCCCAAACGAGCACTGTACAACACAATCTTCATTCTAACGTTGTGCCAACAGTGCCTGACCTGGACGCTAGTCTCAAGAGCTATAAGGAACATAACGATAATTAAGACCAAACGTTTTAGACGCATGCCAGGCATAAGACTGAAAGATAAGATCAGAAATAAAGTCATTATCATCATCATGTGCCATACCAGTTGGCGGGGGCGATCGTGTCCGGCCATAATCTTCTATCTACATCGTCTCAGTTCTGTTGTTAACTATGCACGTGACTATGTCTGTTGTTGACTGTTTTCCATGCCATGACATCAAGCCATCTAGTATTTTCTCTCTTTGTCGACCGGGATCTCTCTGTCCTTTTATTTTGCCAGTTGTAACCAAGTATTCCAACTTTCCTCTTCTCATAATGTGCCCGAAAAATGTTGATTGTTTCTTTCTAATTTTTTTAGGACCTTTCTTTTTGTGTTGGCCTCTTTGAGAATTTCCTCATTGGAAAAATAAATTACTGAAAAATTGGAAATAAAGTACTGAGAAAAAAAGCTAGGAATAATTCTCGATATTGAATACATAAAGAAATAACAGAAAAATGGTTTGGCCATGTGATGAGAAAGAAATATAAAAACACATCACAACGAGTCTTTAATAAACGTTACGAGAACACCAGATTCAAAGGTCGGACACAAAAAGGATGGGCTGATTAATTTTAAAAAAAAAAACACTAGGAAACATAACAGAGGTCAACAGAAGAGCAAAAGACCTCAAACTATATCTCCTCTCGACTCTGAAAGAGAAGTAGTAAAAAAAAAAGAAGAAAATATGTATATATATCATCATCATCAAGTACAAGGCCTGCTGGCGTAGGTGATCATGCTTCTCCACAACTTTTGATCTCGGCAGCTATTTATCATTTCTGTTGTTGACCTTCAGCCAAGCCATACTCTTAAGCTGTCTGGTATCTTTTCTCTTTGCTTCCCTCTATCTCTTCGCCCCTCAATTTTCTCAGTTGTCACAATATATTCCAGCTGTTCCCTTCTCATTGCTTGGCCAAAAAATGATGATTATTTCTTCCTAATATTGGAAATTAGCTCTCTTTTTGCTTTGGCCTCTTTCAGAACATTTTCATTACTCTTCTTGGCTATCCATGGTATTCTCAACATTTTTCTGTAAAACCACATTTCTACAGACTCTAGTGATTTCCTTGTCACATCCATGTGTTAAGACTGTCTATACCTAACATTTAAGAACTCTTTTTCTTGCTTCTATTGTCAAAAATGGATTGCACAGAATCTTCCTCATTTTTTTTAAAGCTGCTATGCCTGAGCAATTCTGCATCCCACCTCTTTTGTACATCTTCCGTCTCAGGTCGACATTGTTACAAGGTATTTAAATTCATTTACATGTTTAAATATTGTTCCACCTGTCTTTATTGTACATTGTGGTGATGCCTTTTTCTTTGTTGCTACCATTACTTCTGTATTTTTGCTATTAAGGCCGGTTCTTTATTTTTGCATTCCTTCACTATAATGTCTAAAATTTCTTGTGTTTCATTTTCACTCTTAGCGATTGGCTGTATCGTCAGCATACCTTAGATTAATTATGACCTCCAATTATTATTCCAGACATGCCCCTTGTGGATCTTAAAATAACGTCACTTAAAATATTAAAGAAATCTGGTGACAGCACACAACCTTGTCTAACACCCTATTTTATTTGTTGAAACATTTTCAATTGATTTCCAGTTCTTATGGCCGCTATTTGTTGCCAGTACATGTTCTTTATTATTCTTTGATCATTGCTGTCTACGTTTATGCTGTCTAAAACTTTGATTATTTTTTTGGTGTTTTACTTTATCAAATGCTCTGGTATAATCTATGAAACTTAGGTATAGATCTGCTTTGACATATATGGCTCTTTCTACTAAAGATCATATGATGTATGTGGCATTGTTCGTGCCTTTACCTCCAACAAAACCACACTGTTCATCGCTAATTTCTGGACTGATTGTGTTTCGCAGTCAACGCATTATGAGTCTTGGTAAAATCTTAGGCATGTGACACATACGGCTTATTATACGATGATCATCGCATTCAATCGCACCAGATTGTATACATATTTGTTATATATTATATATCTATAGATCTATATATATATATATATATATATATATATATATATATATATATAGAGAGAGAGAGAGAGAGAGAGAGAGGAGAAACAAGACAGGCATGTAGGTAGACAGACAGATGTATAGAGAAGTTCATTATAAGTCCTTGCTTAATTTTAAATTGATATAACTTTTGTATGGATTTATTACAGATTTTATGCATGAAAAATACTTAGTGAACTTTCTGTGTTTAATCGTAAGTTACATTAATATTTGAAATTATAAATTTTCAACATGCTAAAATAGCAACATCCATTTTTATTCAGCTGTATTTATGGGCCATTATAGTAGTAAATTAAGGACTCAGCTTTCGTAGCAAAAAGACAGAAGTAATGGTAACAACAAAGAAAAAGACATCACCTCAGTGCAAAATAAAGACAAGTGGAACAATATTAAAACAGGTAAATGAATTTAAATATTTGGGAACTTTGTTAACCTCAGACGGAAGATGTACAGAAGAAGTGAGATGCAGAATGGCTCAGGCAAAAGCAGCTTTCCAAAAAATGAGGAAGATACTATGCAATCCATTTTTGACAATAGAAGCAAGAAAAAGAGTTCATGTAGAGCCAGTCTTAATATATGGATGTGAATCATGGACAATAGGACAAAAGACAAGAAAATCACTGGAGGCTGTAGAAATCTGGTTTTACAGACGAATGTTGAGAATACCATGGATAGCTAAGAAGAGTAATGAAAACGTTCTGAAAGAGGCCAAAGCAAAATGAGAGCTAATTTCCAATATTAGGAAGAAACAATCATCATTTTTTGGCCATGTAATGAGAAGAGAACAACTGGAATATATTGTAACAACTGGGAAAATTGAGGGACGAAGAGATAGTGGGAAGCAAAGAGAAAAAATACCAGACAGTTTAAGAGAATGGCTTGGCAGAAGGTCAACAACAGAAATGATAAATAACTGTCGTGATCGAAAGTTGTGGAGAGACATGATCACCTACGCCAGCAGGCTTGGTGCTTGATGATGGTGATGATTATGATGATGATAGTAGTAGAATGGAAGCCGCGATAGCTCAGTTGGTGCAGAACTGGACTACAAAGGACAAGAAGTCGTATTCGATCCTGATCGACGGCTTCCATGTTCACCAAGCCTTTAATGAGTACCGGATTTTTTCGGGAAAGTAAAGCGGCACGGGCGTAATACCGACCACATTACCCTAAAAAATCATGTGCTGAAGGTCTGTAAAATTTGTGATCACTAACACCATATTCCCTATACACCACTTGGCGTGACGGGGGCTCTACTTTATACTTTTATGCTAGTAGTAGTAGCCTCCGTCAGTCTTAGTTGACTATGGATTTTGCAGCACCCCTAGAAATTGTATTTGTTTCTTTTCTTTCGCCGTATGAATCTATCTGCTTCTTGTTTGAGTTAGAGCTTTAGTGTGGTGTTTCCAAAGATTGTTGCGTGAAGCTATTTTTTCCCAGGCTGCAGGGTTTATGTTCAGTCTTCATGTCACGTTTAGACATCTACAAATCGAAGTTTTGGATGCTCTCTAGTTCTTTTGTCATCTGCTAGTTGTCCATATATTATATCATTTGGTATACGGTCATCTTTCATACGGTGTGAGTGACCAAGCCAGCGTAACCTATGTTGTTTGAGCAGCGAGTAGATGGCCCAGTATAAAAACGATGAAAATAAAGAGGTTGTTTCGAAATTTAAAAAAATAATAATAATAAAACCGGAAATGATAAACACGTCAAGAAAGGAGACTAGTCAGGTTTGTAACTTGTTGTAAAAACATATTGTACGAGTAAGAACGTGAAGGCAACTACAACAAGTTCATGTAATAACGTGAAGGCAACTACAAGTTAATGTAACAAGGTGAAGGCAACTACAACAAGTTCACGTAACAACTGCTGAGGCTGGCAGGGAAGCGGAAATTACAACTTTGTGTTTCCCTCAACATAAAAAAAAGATGTCATAGGAAGTAATGAAGAAGAACAAGAAGAAACAAAGAAGAAGAAGAAGAAACAAACAAAGACAAATAAAAAGTTCAAAATATACAATTGTTATATTGCAGAAGGACATTTTTCAATGTACATTTATGTGTGTAGAATGTGTAAACTACAACCATAGAGGTTGCATGGAGTTTCTTCATAAAATTTCACGTTTATATTTTGAATAAAAATAAATAAATAAATAAATTGTAAACGACAACAGTTGAATTTAAAATTCAGTGACAATAAAAAGCTTGGGATGCACTTCAAGTGGTACTTTAAAAAAAAATGCAAACAGATATCGAGTACACTTGTAAGGGAGCGCAAAGTTTGAAAGATAATGAAGAGCAACTATATAATTTAAGAGCGAAGAGTCCGCCCTCAAAGGTATTGATAGCCTTGGCTGGTAGTGTAACAAAGCACACTTTTATACTTTATTCGTGGGACGTAGCTTTAATAAAACTACAAATTTACGAACTTTTACAAATTAATTTACTATCTGCTAATTTATTTTTCACTTTACTAGTGTATGTTTGTTATTATATATATATATATATATATATATATATATATATATATATATATATATATATACACACAAATAGAGTGAGAGAGAAAGACTATTTTTAAACAATAATTTAATTAGTAATTAGTTTGGCTTTGAAATTTGTCCATCCGAACTAACAGTACGCTGTCCAGTTAACGCCAAGGCCACCGTTACGGTGTCAAGGTTAGGTCTGAACAACAGGATTGTCTCTTTCTAAATACTTTGGACATTCTATCACAACTGCATCCTTTCATACCTTGCAAATCCCTTCCCTCTGTCATTTTTCTTCCCAGGGGTCAGGCCTTCTTTCTTTCACGTGGAGAAAATAAAGACAAAGCGCTCGCGGCGTCTCCCGCCCTGAACAAAGATCGCACACTCACGCGCTCACGTTGCCGCCAAATAAAGCCAAAGCACTGCTCACAGCTCTAAAAATAACCCTAAAACGCAAGGGGTTTCCTGACCTACAAATAAAATTTGTATAATTTCAGTTTGAGTTGCGCTCACAAACTTTCCATGTGTGTAAAATTCATAACAAACTTTCGTGCTTGAACTTTTAACAGCAAATCGAGCTAAACACATTAAATACTCTCATTATATGTTTTTATGTGTTTGTAGGGGTAATTTTTTTCTGCCATTTCATTATTCAAATCTCTTTGTTTTTTTTTTTAATATGTTTTAAGCAGAATAAATATTACACACTTCTTCTATATTTAATATAGTTTACACTACTTTATATAATTATCGTTAACATATATAAACAATAAAATAACAATTAAACAACACTTAGTTACAATAAAACAGTTTAAACAGAACTGTTTTGACTTACCTTTTTCACAACTCCAAAGTACACTCCCACATGGCTTAATTGTCCTTGGGGGAAGTTCCCTTTGTTTAATCCCAATTTGAAATACAACACAGTTTGCATTTTCCAATCAACGTTTACAAAAACGATGTTTATTTATCCAAGTTACGAATAACATGCCTAATGAAGATTAAATATATTTAAACTAATTAATATGAATTTTTTTGGGTTAATAACTGCATTTAAAACAACGATTTAATTAAATGAAATAGCCACCAAATAGTAGAAGCAATACAACCACAATACAAGACCAACTTATTTATGATAAATGTAATTAAAAACAGAGTTAAAGGAAAGCATGTACTTAATATCCAACTTGAAATATCACTTTTAAAACAAAAAGCACATTAACAAAGAAGCAAAGGCACGCATATATCCCAGGTCTGCTGCATTGAGAAGTATCCAAGCAGGAAAAGCACAGGTAGCGCGCGGCTTGGACTTCTGGTCTTACAAAGAATGACTGGCGGACAAGGAAACCCTCGTCTCATTTTCAAGATAAAAATACCGGTGGGGCTTCCTGCTTTGTCGTCACAACGACTGAATGTAGCCAATCAGAATTTAGTGAGGTTTGATAGTTGAGCGCGGCAGATAGAAATAGATCAGGTGATGCGGTCCAATGTCCAGCTGAGACAAATAATACATGAATATTATTATAGAGGGAAGTTTCCGAGGCGATAATCAGCGAATCAATTCAGAGGAAGAGGTATGTTTACTGCACTCGGAAAAAAATGACAAATAATCAACAACAGAAAAAAAAGGCTTACGCGATCTTGTATCATGTCAACGCAGTTTTTCGCATTTTCAATGTTGCGATTTAGTTTCTTTTAAAAATTAACAAGGTTCACAAAGACTGGTAGTGTTCTGTAACGTAAGTTTTGAATTCTTCACAAAGACTGGTAGTAAGGTGACAATATTTCTGAAACACTAATCCGGGATGGATTCATTTGACTTAAATTTTCCATCAATAAAATGAAATTTCTTCCGTCTTTTCAAGTGAATAGTACATATATTTTACAACTAATTAAAACACCTAACAATATAGGCTTACAAAACGTTATCAGGAGATTTAAAAAAAAACATTAGTGATGGTCACTTAAATGGAAGGTGAAGCAGAGTTGCTGTACTTTTCTGATGAGTAGATTTTTTTTAAAAGATCTTTCTTTGTTTGGAGCATCTTAAAAAGTTTAACACATGTTTGCTCATTATTCACTTTGGTGATCAACATGGCCTGTGTCCACACTTAGACGTGTTTTATCATTTGTCCACAAGCTGTTCATCAGTGAAAACAATCTTTCCGTTGCAGCATTTGTTCCCGGTAGACACAAAAAGAACTCTGCCAGCTTCAGAATATGTGAAATTAGCACATGCCTGTTTTTGAAGTGGGAAGCCATTTAAATCCAACGCTGCCCTGGTAATGTTTTATAATACCCCACTCATTAATTTTCTGAGAAGTAACAAACTGCTTCATGTAAACATGTTCGTCATACATTTCATTTTCTGGAAAATCGACGGAAGGTACTTGTTTGATTCACTAATGATGAAGATTTCTGAATATCTTCACAAGTTGGTGTTCTGTTCAACATTACCCTGCTGTAGGTCTCAAGGTTTTGAAAATTATTTGCAGCCCATCTCTTCAAATAGCTTGAAGTTGCTTCATAGAATGAAGAAACACTGGCTTTAAACTTGTTCACATCATCACGTGGAAATCCTTCCATTTCCAGCTTGTCGAGAATTAGTCTAACTCTTGATGGCAAGAAACCATCTTCCAGTTTGGACTCCAAGATAGTTCTCAACCCATTGATGTTGTCAATTACTACAAAAACAGTGACCACCTGTCCCTCTACTTTCTGCACTGCTTCGTGGAAAGACGATGCCTGACTGTGAACAAAAATAAGCCATGCATCAGGCGTTTCAAAGAATTTCTGTATAAAGACTTGGTATCTGTCTTAAGACTAAAAATAAGATTTTAAAGGCAGGAACATGTGAAGAACCCTTTAAACAGCAGGCAGCAGTGCAAGCCACCTAGTCTGTGCATAACCTAAAATCATCTGGAAGTCTGTGACCACAAACTGGCAAAACTCCTTGAGACTTTCAACTCTAACTGTGTATGATTTGAAGTGCAGATACATTTTAGCAATAATCATCTCAACATCAATAAGTAATACACCTATAGTTGCCCGAACAGTGTTGTGGAAAATATGGCATGGACAACCAACACCTATCAAACCATGTCCAAGCAACTACTTCCCTTTTTAACGTTTTTTTTTTTTTCCCCGTTAGACAGCCATTAATAAAACTACTAACAAAATCCGATGTTTCTCCTGGCAATGACTTCAATTCTAATATTTTAACTTTCAGCCCCTTATTGTGATCCAAGTATCTGACAAGACAAAGTAAAAATCTTGATTTCCTAGTGGTTGGAGGCATCTGTCAGTACGGAAATAAATGTTGAGTTTTCTAGGTCACATCTCAATTCTTTTTGAACATGGGGTGTGAACACATTTCGAATAATGGCTTCTGTTTTCGTACGCGCACAAGCACATTTTGGTTCTAAAGTAACCTGAAGTAATTTTGATGTGCAGTCCATAGATATAAATGTATGATTGTGTATCATGATTCTATGATAGGCAAATGCACCTTCTGTAGCAGCTAATTGTTCTTCTGTGCCACCAATCTGTTCAGCTCGAAAAAAATGTTGTTAACGACGAGCTTGATGCAGCTGTAGCGACGGCTCTCTTGCACTATTTATGTGACTCTTAATGTCACCACGTCCACTATGGTTAATCGAAAACCCAGAGGCACATATACTGCATCTTACAGTGAAGTCTGATATAGACATTTTTTTTAGAAAGGTGTACTCTGTTTTAAATCTTGATTGAAACTGCATTTACGTTTTAATGCCACGTGTTGCAACAATTACAAACTAACTATAGTTTAAATAATAATTTTCTATGACTATTTCATATGATATTCCATATGCATAGCATACGTTCTTAAACATTAAAATGTCAAGTAACTGAATAATAGAACAATGTAAATAAAATGTAATGAATGCAATAACATCTATCACTAAACAACACAATACAAAGAGTTAATTCGTCGGTAAATGAAACTAACACAATGAATATAAAATCTGGCCTCAAAGATGCTACTTGTTGAGTTTCAGTTTCAGGATACAAGATTTAAAACTTGGAGCGCATTTTACTGTTATTATTTAGCCACATGAACAGCCAGTTCAACTTTTTCAACATTTTCTACACAACAGAATAATTCATATGTTTAAGTCGTAGAGACGTTTACTATATTGGCAAAAGTGGTAAAGGTCTGTAAATTATATGTGGAAATCCATTTCTTCGAAATCCACATTTCAAAGGCTTCAATTAGCTGTTCTGTTTTCTTGTCTAATGTAAATCATAAAATATAATATGCTAATATAATAAAAGCAATTTATTACAAATACAATATATATATTAGCTTTCATGTACGTTGCCTTCGCAAGATTATGAACATCAAATGGCAGGACAAAGTAACTAACTCTAATGTCTTACAACGAACCAAACTCCCATCGATCATGGCAACACTTAGGATTCGTAGATTAAGGTGGCTGGGCCATGTAAGAAGAATGGCAAATAATCGTATTCCCAAACAAATATTGTATGGTGAACTTAAGGACGGAAAGAGACCAAAGGGCAGACCAGTGTTGAAATATAAGGATGTTTGCAAGGCTTCCTTGAGGGAATTTTCTATAGGTGAAAGAAAGTGGGAAAATGTGGCTGCGGATCGTAGCACATGGAGATCAAACATAAAAAATGGCACAGCAACTTTCGAGACAGTGCCGATGTCAAATTCAGAAGACAAAAGGCTCAAGAGAAAGCAGACAAGGTCGGGTACTGCGGGTACACCTTGCTCGTTCTGTGGATGGATCTGTCTGTCCAGGATTGGCAAATTCAGCCACGAGAAAAGATGTTCAGTAAAGCAGCACCCAGTATGAGACACTAATGCTTTACCAAACTACTGACTTATCATGATTGTTTGCTACCAACGGTCTGTCAAGACGCCAAAGGTCATATATGTGTGTGTGTATATATATTTATTATTATTATTATTATTATTATTATGTAAAAGTAAAAAGTAAAGTGCCCCTGTCACGCCAAGTGGCGTATAGGGAATATGGTGTTAGTGACCATAAATTTTACAGACCTTCAGCACATGATTTTTGGTTTAATGTGGTCAGCATTACGCTTGTGCCGCTTCACTTTCCCAGAAAAAAAAATCCGGTACCCATTTAAGGCTGGGTGAACCCGGAAGCCGTCGGTTGGGATCGAACCCTACCCCTTGTCCTTTGTAGTCCCGTTCACTAAATACTGAGCTATCGCGGCTCCCTTTATTATAATGTAGGGACATAAAATAAAAGCAATGGAAGGAAGCATGTAACAAATTCACGTGGATGACCGACAGTACATAGATGAGTAATAGTCAAAGGAAGGGAGACCATCCTCAGGCCATATTTCTTTTATTGACTTTGAGTTATCTGTCAGGTGAGCTTCAAAGTGGCGCTATCAATTACGGGTAATGTAATTCTGCTAAGGTCAATCAGTGCTCAACGTTTGAGTGAAGGCGCGACTAAAGGGCAAACTTTACCCGAGGATTGTATGAATTCCGTAAAAGCGTGCGAGGTGAGAGAGGAGGGCAGGACGAAAGATGTGCTTACCAAGCGATCTGGAATTGGCAAAAGCGATATACACAGTACAGCATTTTGAAGGGAAAAAAATCTTACTACAGAGCTAAATATCTAATGGTCGAAATATTTGAGTAAATTAGCGTAAAGCAGATTTTCTTGATAAAAGAACAGACGATAATTTCTTAAACTCGTAGCAGAAGCATGATACATAACCAAAGCGTACGTTAATTTCACAGTTCTGGAATGAAGGAAATCAAACATATTCAAACATTTCTAAAACATTAAACATTTATAAGCAGACTGTCTATTGAATTTGAAGTAAATTAAAAAGAGGTAGTGGAATCGAGCGAAAAGAAGGTAGTAGGAGGCCAATAATTTTTAGTACAAAGGATTATTTGTCCTAAGTCCAAATAGTTCGTGGCTGGGTCAATAAAGAGGGTAAAAATCATACCATATTTTTTTTTCTGTTGTTCATTATTTGTCATTTTTTCCGAGTGCTGTAAACATACCTCTTCCTCTGAATCGATTCGCTAAAAATCATACGGCAGCACATAATGGAGATGGAAGTCCTACGGTATCTGATGCGCTAAAGTTAACCTGGAGCTACACATCATTAATTATATTAACGGGTCACGGTCTTTCATTTATAAACGGCACCATTATTAAATGGTGTTTTTTGGGTGTCCGGTTAGCGCAATCGATAGGCGGTTGGCTTACCACGGCAACAGCTGGGGTTCGTACCCTGGCGAGGACACCTGGGTTTTACTAATTCCCTAAAAATTAGTAGTACACTGTACCTCTGAAGTCGGAGTAAATCTGCCTGCACGGCGAGGGGCATCCTGTAATGGGATAAAACAGACTTTACACGCAAAATTCAGTCCCACAAAATTGAGTGGGTGGGACTTCGTCAGAGGTCAAAGCTGATGAAAGCGAACGAACGAACGAACGAAATGGTGTTTTGCTCTTTCATCATTGACCGCTGTTATTCTGTTGAAACTAAGGATAACGGTTGTTATCCTGAACCGTGCCAGAGGTAGCCCGTCTTCTTTAGTTCTGTGTAACTGGATGCGCGTTCACTGGCGCGTTTCGAAGACTGTCGTTACGAACGGGGATCTGCCTCGCTCGTACGCCTGCCAGTAGACAACCTCGGATGTCACAATGTCTGTGACTGCTTCGCTGTAATGTACCCAATGTACACCGGATCGTACTTCGTCTTGTGAACTGGACCGTTCTGCACTGGATTCCGGCTTTTTTCGACCTTCTGTGCCCGCGACAACTCCCAACTTCAAATAACCACCATGGCATGTAGATACTACTTGCTGGAATAAAAGTATTACTGCACTCTGAAGTTTTTCGTTAAAATGTTACATCAACTTTATTAATCAACTTTAACAACTCAATAATATTCCCACTATATACACAGCCAGCGGGTATACATTTCCGCTCGGTTATTCACACATATAGATCAGGAAAATTACAACTTCTACTGGCCGATATCGCATCATGTCGTCACTCTCTCTCTCTAAGCCTAACTAATAATGCTCCCAACCACAATTACACTTGGCTTCTAGCCTCCTAACTAATTATCTCTATTATGGCTTCACTACTTCTTAAGTACAAGAGAGATTCTCTTCTAGATAACTTATAACTATCCGTCAATGGCTACGCTAAGCCTGAGCTCACTGTCACTATAGGCTAACGCCTAACGACATCATCATCATCATGTGCCATACTGGTTGGCGTAGGCGATCATGTCCATCCACAATCTTCTATCTACAGTGCATCGTATCAGTTCTGTTGTTGACTGTTTTCCATGCCATGACACCAAGCTATCCAGTATTTTCTCTCTTTGTCGTCCGCGATCTCTCTTTCCTTTTATTTTGCCAGTTGTAACCAAGTATTCCAACTTTCCTCTTCTCATGATGTGCCCGAAAAATGTTGATTGCTTCTTTCTGATGTTTTTTAAGAGCTCCCTTTTTGTGTTGGCCTCTTTGAGAACTTCCTCATTGGTCTTTTTAGCTGTCCAGGGAACTTTTAACATTCTTCTGAGAAATCCCATCTCTGTGGCCTCTAATTGTCTTTTAAACGGCATGGCCGACCCTAACTTCTTGGTCACATGTCACTTTTCTGGCCGAGAGCTTGTTTCTAACACCTTGCAGGTGATTATATTCCTCGCCCTCTAATCAATCAAAACTCACTTCCTTAATCTCCCCTCCAATATATTTCTACTACGCCATCCACTCACCTCCCATGTTTATCATTATTTTCAGTCACGAGATTCCTGCTCTTCCACTGAACACAGTTCTACTCGGATTTCTCGTGACCGTCCACCGTACTATGTTCCCTCACTTTCTCCAAACTGCCACTTACTCTCCTTCTCTCCCTACACCCTCACATTCACTGCTACATTTACACAAAATGTGTGCAAATTTCAACACGACAATGACCATAATAAATGCAGCTCATACCATGAAGGAATGGCAGCAAGAGAAGAATGTTACAGTCCTGAAGTGTCTCTGCAATTGTCATATTTAAACCCAAATGAGAACGTTTGGACGTCACTGAATAATTTTAAAAAAGGTGGACTCAGAACAATTAAAGAAGGTAGCTGAAAAATAATGGAACAGTCCGACGTGATAACCTTTAAAACACTTGTTGAGACAAATAATAATAAATGGATATTATTATAGAGGGAAACTTCCGAGGCGATAATCAACAAATTAGTTCAGAGGAAGAGGTATGTTTACAGCACTCGGAAAAATTGACAAATAATCAACAGCAGAAAAAAACAAAGAACAATATATGGACCGAAGCAGGATCGCCAGTGGCACAGCGCCTTGCCACGAAAAGCGAAACGCTAGGAAACGCTGTCACTGGTAGAAAGCGGGCCACGCCTCATCCAGGGTTGTCTTGCTGGGGAAGGTAAAATGATATTATAATGAAATTACTTTTTTTCATTTTGCGTTCGCCAGCTTTTTACCTCTGACGAAGTCCCCAGAGAACTGACACAAGAGTCCCTCGCCATACATCTTCGGAGGTACTCATATTTTTTCCGTCCATGATTAATTGTCGTTTCAAGACGGGCCTCGCTGCTGAGACCAGGGGTGGTTGCCGCAGAGAGAAGTCATAAATAAAAATCCCAACTGGTGCAGCCGGGATTTGAACTCACAACCTCTGTGTCTCGAGGCTGGCGTCTTGCCTCTTGCCTCTAGGCCAACCAGTCCCCAGATGTAGATATAATAACATCTTCAGGGTGAGCCCCAGTAGCAAGTCTTCTTCTTCCATCTTTCAGCTCCCTGTGGAACATAGGTCTTCAACAAACACGTTCCAAGTAGTTCTGTTTCTTGCCATTCTTTTAAGATCTTTCTATGTCTTCCCCATCATCTTCATCTCTTCTTCGGTATGTCTACTCCACGAATTTCTTGGTCTTCCTATTTGTCTTTTCCCCTGGGGATTCCAAAAAAGGGCCTGTTGTGTAATACTCTCAGTTGGCTTCTGCACTGTGTGTCCTATCCAGTGCCGTCGTCTTCGCTGTATCTCTTTATACATTTTTGTTTGTTTGTTTGTTGAAGACTTATGCTCCACATGAAGCTGAAAGGTAGAAGAAGAAGAAGAAGAAGAAGTAAGCAGAAAACAATTATGGGAGTTATCAACAACATACGGAGTAAGCCAACACATAACAAAACTATGTAAATGTTTATATGTCAACAGCTACACAGTCAGAACAGTGGCAGGTTAAACAGACCACACTGAACTTCGAACAGGTGTAAGACAGCGGTGCATACTATCTCCCTCATTGTTTATTACTTACATGGATTATATATGACTAATGACAGGAAACAGCATGAGATATCAGATCATAGATGAAGAACGGAAAAAAACAAGGAATAACATCCGTTCGTTCGCTTTCGCCAGCTTTGACCTCTGACGAAGTCCCACCCACTCAATTTTGTGGGACTGAATTTTGCGTGTAAAGTCTGTTTTATCCCATTACAGGATGCCCCTCGCCATGCAGGCAGATTTACTCCGACTTCAGAGGTACTAATTTTTAGGGAATTAGTAAAACCCAGGTGTCCTCGCCAGGGTACGAACCCCGGCTGTTGCCGTGGTAAGCCAACCGCCTATTGATTGCGCTAACCGGACACCCGGAATAACATCCAAAATATAATATATAAAGAAACAACAGATACATGTTTTGGTCACGTGATAAGGAAGAAAGATCAAAACATAACACAACGAACCCTCAATAAATGTTACGAGAAAACCAGACCCAAGGGCTGATCATGAAAAAGATAGATTGACTGCAAATTAGAAACACTAGGAAACATAACAGCAGCAGAAGTAAACAGAAGAGCAAAAGACCACAAATTATATCTCTCCTCGACGTTGAAAGCTAAATGAGAAAGGAAAGAAAAGAAGAATAAGAATGGGCTACATATGTAAGTTAGCCATGTGAGACATGAAAGAATAACAAACTTCTATTCGCAGTCGATCAGGCACTAAAACATAGAAGATCTATCTACAAGAACACTTAAACAGACTTATCAATATAGGCACCCAAAAGAAAATACAAATCAACACCAACGAAACAGAAGTAATGAGAATCGTAAAAGAAAAAAAAAGAACATAAACATACGATAGACAGCAAACAACTAAAATAAATGGAGAAATTTAGATATCTAGAAAGTCTGGTGACAAACGTTTATTTACAGACAGAAGAAATTGATGACTCAAGATGGAACAAAGCTTGTCAAATCATCGGACAGATATCGCTACTGCAGTCCCAAAGAAACAAATAAATTAACATAAAAGGGTATAGAGCAGCTGAACTAACAGAAAGACAAGCCAAACCACAACGTTTCGGCAAAAGCTTTCATCAGGTATTACCAACAGACTATACACATTAAACACAGCTGTAACACAAGGGGAAAAAAACATTAGAGCAACGGTGGCCAATCTTTTATTTTCTAAGGTCCAGATATGAAAACTGTGAAAATATTACTATTTTTTTAATGGGTTCTAAATTTACTTGCATGTATGTGTTACTTTTTTTTGTATTAATTATTTTTTAGCTCATGGAATGGAGTGTACAATTATTTTCAAATCAAGCACAGGGGCTGGTCAAAATAGCGTAGCAGGTCGGTTATGGCCGTTGGGCCGTGGGTTGCCCACCTCTGCTCGCGGGATAAAACATGCACTCTATGATACAATCTTTATTCCAACTGTGTGTTATTAATGCCCGACCTGGATGCTAGACTCAAGATAAATCAGGACAAAGACCACCTCCGATATTAAGTGCAAGATAAAAAACAGCCCGAGGAATCAGATCAAAAGTAAAGAATTTAGAAAACAAATCACCATCATCATCACATTGAATGCCTTCTCCGCATAGAGGGTTGGCTACCATGGAGCGTCATTCCGCTCTGTCTCTTGCTTTGATAGTGCAGGTTGTCATAGGTTAACTTGCCTATCTTTTAATATTACTCGTCCATGTTAATCTTGTTACGCCTCTGCCTCTTAAGAAAAATGCTAGGAATAATTCCCGCCTTAGAATAACAAAAATAAACAACAGATAAAATGTTTTGGTCACTTGATCCGGACGATTTGGTCACTTGATCCGGACGATTTGGTCACTTGATCCGGACGATTTGGTCACTTGATCCGGACGATTTGATCACTTCATCCGGACGATTTGATCACTTGATCCGGACGATTTGATCACTTGATCCGGACGATTTGATCACTTGATCCGGACGATTTGATCACTTGATCCGGACGATTTGATCACTTGATCCGGACGATTTGATCACTTGATCCGGACGATTTGATCACTTGATCCAGACGATTTGATCACTTGATCCAGACGATTTGATCACTTGATCCGGACGACTTGATCACTTGATTCGGACGATTTGACGATCCGGAGTGTTTAGTTTGCCTAGCAAACTAGAATTCAAATTTGCAAGGTTTTATGAGAATCAAATAAGTCGTTCCAAACAATGAGACACCCTTTCTATGGCGCAGGTAATAACCGAAACAGAAGTTATGAAAACAAGATAAACCCATTTGGCAGGAGATTAAAATGTGTACTCCCACAGTCTTTGCTGGAAGTTTGAAATGTAACAACAAAGCACTAGACGCATTTTTTTTTAACCTGATATCTAATGGTCAATTTAAAACACATTACATTATTTAAGAGGCTTTTAAAAAAGTAGATAGAAAGCGATGGATTAATGAAATAGCAACCATTACGATGAGCATCATGAATGAGACACACTATATAGAATATAGTAGAGCATTGACCCGGAAACTTCACTTTCCCTTGTAGCTGAATGGCAAGTGAGGTTAAATAGAATTATGTCAAATTGAATGTTTGTAAATTTAAGTTTACTTTAGGTATAGTAGTTGTTAAACTACAGACTTACTCTGTTATAACTTCTTCTTTCTTTTCTCATTTGCCGTTCACCGTCGGGGGGAGATAAAATGTTTAGTTTTGTGTCTTTGTGACTTCTATTAATTTCTATGTTAAAGCTATGGTATGTCTACTAGTATGTCTACTATTAGCTCGTTTCAAAACATATGCCCAACTTCAAAACGCTATTACTCTCTAACCGTTTGTTAAATACTTTTGAAATTTTCCAAATGTTATTAGAATGCAAAAGACCCTTTAAATGTATATTTAACAAATATCTTGCAGCTGCAGTTTTCTTAAAGCGGCGATATTTCTTTGATGTTTGTCAAAATTGTAAATTGTGAAGCCCTAAAGAATTGGAATTTACCGTAGTTGCTGGTCTATGATTAATTTTCACTAGGCAACGGCGTGGCCGTAATGGGGAAATAACTGGATAAAACAAAACACCAGGAGAATTATTGTCTGCTCAGTTCGAGGACGGACGATAATAATATCAAGGTATACCTGTATGTCCAATTTTCATAGTTGTGTGGTCCTGAAAAGGACCGTTTGTTGAAATAATTTAAGGTAATATAGGGCCAACATTGTGGGGGCTATATACTTTCATTCTGAATCAGACGAGTCTAAAAGATTAATAACTGTTTGGGGTTGAACATTCCACAAACCATCATTTTTCCAATATTCCTCTTCCTGTTTTAAGACGTGGTCTTCACATTTAGCCCAATAATCTTTGTCTATATTTAATAAAGCGAGATTAGCAAGAGTCTTTACATCGCATATTTTGAATGTTGTATTTTCATCTGCCACTTGTCCTTTTAATTTTGCCCAGATTAGTTCTATTGGATTTAAATGAGCATGGTAAGGTGGCAGCCTCAAACTTATATGACCGTGCTCTTGGATAATCTTATCTATTTGAAAAATTTGTGTCCTCTGTTTTTGCTTTACTAGAGATAGTAATTCAGGTTTTAAGTACATGTTATTAAATTGTATGTGCTCCTTTGTGAGCCATATCTTAATAGCATCTTTTGTACTGGATGACGTCGGGACTTTATCTTCAAGTGCAACAATGTTGTGGTACGCTGCATTGTCCATTATTAGGCAAGATGGTCGATCTAGTGCTGGGAGAACAGAATTTTCAATCCAATGTTTAAATATGTCACCATTCATCTCAGAGTGATAATCCCGATTGTCTATGGATTTTGAAAGAAAAATGAGCTCTGCATTCTGTATTAGTCCATGTTGTCGACTACCTGCATGAGCAATTATCAAGCGCTGTCCTTTGCTGCTAGGTATTAATCTCTTAATCTTTCCATCTGATGACTGCCATTCCCTTTGGTTAGTGTGGTGAGCATTGATCCATGTTTCATCCAAGTACACAATATCATAACCTTGCTTGCGCACCTCTTCTACTTCACGTAAGTACTTGCTTCTCATGACTACTATATGTGGCTTCTCACAGATGATGTTTCGTCCATTGGAATACTTTCTGAATGTAAAGCCTACAGCTCTCACATTCCTCCATAATGTAGACTTTGATATTTCAATACTGTTGTTCTTTTTCAGCGATACTTTTAATTTTCTTATTGTAACAGTTTCCTTCATACCCAACATTTTGCGAATTTCACTTCTAATAAGTTCACTGTCGAAATTATCCAACATTTTGCTCTTCCTTGTGATTTTGTATATTTGGAACATTGACGGTCACGTGCTTGAATCCAGCGATTAAATGACCGTTTAGATAAATCCAAAATGTGTATTGTCCTATTCTCAGGGTTTTCTAAAGAATGAAATAATTTTCCTCGTTTAGCCTCTTTGCAAAAATAGTAATAAATTTTTATTGCGATGTTTTGTAAACTGCAGAATTTCATTTTAAGACTCATGATAAATGTTATTGTTCCACGTTACGCCGCTGAATGAACGGAAATGGAACACACAATGTCTCGTGTTTACTACAAGTGTCTAATTGTGTCAGTAAACTCACGCGGAAAGCGTGGAAAATCGTAAATTTGAGCGTGTATAGATTTGTAATCGCTATTTTTAACTTAAATACTGTAAACACTAAGTTTTGACTACATCAATGGGTCGTTATAAATTTATATAAATCAAATAAGCAATAATAATAACCAAATGTTTGTTTTTAATGAAATTAATTCCCTGTTGGGTTCTAATCATTATAACTATACATGCAAATTTTGAAAAAATTACAAAAAGCGGTTTAAAAGATATTGATTTTTGAAGTTGGGCACGACTTATGAAACAAGCTAGTGTTTCTAATATTCCGTCAATCCATTTGTTTATAGTTGGCCCGTGCGTCATGTATAACTCGGCGCACGGAAAAATAAAGAATAATGAATATTACTTTGTCGTGTCACTAGACTGCCATCTCATACTTTAAACAAATAATATTGATAGGTGTATATTATTGCAAGAGACAATGACAACTGTATCATTGTGCTATTTTATACTTCTCTTTTGAGCACGGGATAGCTTATAAAGCCCTTATTTTTGTTCATTCTCCGCGCATAAGAAACCATCAACGCAGAAAATCGCAAGGTGTTTGAGTTATGTTGCAATCGAGACCAACACAAGAAAACGGATGATAAATATAGCCAGATAACGACATCATTAATTACAGTGCCTGCTGGTGTAGGTGAACATGTCTATCCTCAAC
Organism: Megaustenia siamemsis; assembly: GCA_032433765.1. Lineage (NCBI taxonomy): Eukaryota > Metazoa > Mollusca > Gastropoda > Stylommatophora > Ariophantidae > Megaustenia > Megaustenia siamemsis. The sequence goes on along the minus strand of JAVIAB010000139.1, from coordinate 74,518,022 downwards.
TCTCGATCTCGACAGCTATTTATTATTTCTATTGTTGACCTTCTGCCAAGCCATTCTCTTAAGCTGTCTGATATCTTTTCTCTTTGATTCCCTCTATTTCTTCGTCTCTCAATTTTTCCAGTTGTTACAATATATTCCAGCTTTCCCCTTCTCATTACATAGCCAAAAATAATGATTGTTTCTTCCTAATATTTGAAATTAGCTATCATTTTGTTTTGGCCTCTTTCATAACGTTTTCATTACCCTTCTTAGCTGTCCATGGCATTCTCAACATTTTTCTGAAAAACCCAAATTCTACAGCTTCCAGAGATTTTCTTGTCTGTTGTCAATAATGGATTGCACACTATCTTTCTATTTTTGTTTGGAAAGCTGCTTTTGCATGAACTATTCTGCATCTCTTACTGGAGTCTGTGGAAATGTGGTTTTACAGAAGAATGTTGAGAATACCATGGGCAGCTAGGAAGAGTAATGACAATGTTCTGAAAGAGGCCAACGCAAAAAGAGAGCTAATATCCAATATTAGAAAGAAACAATCATTATTTTGTTGGCCATGTAATGAGAAGAGAACAACTGGAATATAATGTAACAACTGGGAAAATTGAGGGACGAAGAGATAGAGGGAAGCAAAGAGAAAAAAAAACACCAGACAGCTTAAAAGAATGGCTTGGCAGAAAGTCAACAACAGAAATTATAAATAACTGTCGAGATCGAAAGTTGTGGAGAGAGATGAGATCACCTACGTCAGCAGGCCCGGTACTTTATGATGATGATTCCGCATCTCACATCTGTGTTGTACATCTACCGTTAAACAACGATGCAATAATAAAATCGTAGATATCACTGTGAGCACAATGCTTGAGGCACACTAATGAACATTAACAATTCATGAGGCACACTAATGAACATTGGAGACAATAATAAAAAAGAGATATTTATTTTGCCTATGTGTGTAGGGAGAGTGTGGGAGCTCGAGAAAGACATTTTATTTTCGTTCGTCAGCTTTTACCTCTGACGAAGTCCTTAGAGTCTAGGAACTGAATTTTGCATGTTAATCCGTTTTCCCCTGGCAGCAGTGTGCACAGGGGTTCCTCGCTGCACAGGCAGATAACTCTGTATTCGGAGGTACTCTTATTTTTCCGTCGATGAGTAATTGACATTTCAAGCTGGGCCTTTAGTTAGACATTTATTACAGAGGAACACATTGATATTTACAACATTGGGAACAATATACAATAACAGAAAACACCGAAAATTATACTGAAAAATCCACACGAACCCTAGTTCGGACAGCCCTTTTGTTTTCTATTTGTGGATTTTTTCCGAGAGTACTGTACAAAAAAAATATCGTGTAATTTACGTAACAGAATAGAGAATTGAAGCCTTTGAAATGTGGATAAATAGAAGAATAACTGGAATTGGATGGAAAGAAAAGAAAATAAACGACGAAGTCTTAAAACAACTAAAAATGAAAAGAGAATTACTAAGCACAATTCAAACAAGACATGCGATTTTTGGGGGCCATGTTAAAACACACAACAGCCTACTAAAAGTAATATTGGAGGGGAAAATGCAAGATAAAAGAGGCAGAGGCAGACCAAGACTAACATGGACGAGTAACACCAAAAGATGGACAAGTCAGCCTATGACAACCTGCACCATCAAAGCAAGAGACAGAGCAGAATGGCGCTCCATGGTAGCCAGCCTTCGTTACGGAGATGGCACTCGATGATGATGATGAATTTACATAGGATAATCCTCACGAAACAATCGATTTTCCATCGATTTTGAAAAGCAAAAGAAGTAGGTTAGGTTAAGTAAATGCATAAGCTAGATGATACCATCTAAAGTTGAATAAGACATGTCGCACTTTTAAAAGACAAAAAATATATTAAATCAAGTTCTTCACCATCAAGGGCGTTCTTCTCGAGAATGCATGGAAAAAGACCAAGAGGAAGACCCAGCAGAAGATGGATAGATGCAGTGACAGAGACATGTAACAACAAAGGAAAATCACTAATTCAGACAGTTCGAGCAGCTCAAGAACGACAAACGATATAAACCACGACACCTTTTAGGTATCAGTGAAAAGAGAAAAGAAGAAGAAGGAGAAATCAAGCACCATACGTGAACCTCCCCAACTCCAACCACCCCACCATGTCTCCACAGCCAGATCCGACCATGTCCATCCGGGCCTAACCCGTTCACTCCTGCTACTTGTTAATGGCGGTCTCGTCATTTTCACTGTGTTACCGGCACACACATATTCAAATACATGGATTTGTATTGATGGCTTGGAGCATTTCTAAACTATAAGCAGGTGAACTGATATTATATTTTCATAGTGTGTACAAACTTATTAACATTTGTTCATGAATTATTTTTGTCCTTGTAACAGAAGTCGGTAGTCGTTGTCACCACACACCTACCTGACCGAGAGGGCTAGCTGTGACCGTTCCGTTGTGTCACGTCGCCGGTAGAGACCAGGGAGGTTTAGATTATTTCTTGACCTGCCGTAGGACCAACAGAGCAGTGAATCTTGAATGAATTTTTCGGAACAGGACCAGTTGGGTCCGTGAGATTGTGTCTCTATGTAATATAATTTACATCAGTTAGTTACGGTATTTTTAAAATTAAGTTGGTATGACGAATTTTCTATTATAATTCTAATTATATTGTTTCAGAAAAAAGTATCTAAATTCCACGTCTTTGAGTTTGATCATCATCATCAGCGTTTGCCCGTCTCCGCAACGAAGGTTGGCTACCATGGAGCGCCATTCTGCTGTCTCTTTATTTGATGGTGCAGGCTGTCTTAGGCTGATTTGTCCATCTTTTGATGTTACTCGTCCATGTTAGTCTTGGTCTGCCTCTTTTACTTTTACCTTGTATTTTTCCCTCCAGGGTTACTTTTACTTTTAGTAGGCTGTTGTTGTGCCTTTTAACATGGCCCAAAATTTGGGCCAAATATCGCATTTGTCTAGTTTGAATTGTGTACTGTTTAGTAGTTCTCTTTTCATTTTTAGTAAATTAGTTGTTTTAAGACTTCGTCGTTTGTTTTCTTTTCCTTCCATCCAATTCTATCTATTCTTTTATATATCCACATTTCAAAGGCTTCAATTCTCTGTTCTGTTTTCTTGTCTAATGTCCATGCTTCTGCACCATATAGTTATAGGAATATTGAGAAGATGTGACATTTTGCTATTCTTAGTTTTAGCCCTGGTTTTATTTGTTTTGATGTTAGTATATTCTTCGTGGCATTAAAATTACTTTTTGCCATTCCTATTCTTTTGTTTATTTCAGTTGTACATTTTCCATCACTGGTTATAGTATTTTTTATTTATAGTATAGGTTTATTTTTTTTTTTGATTATAGTATGTCCAATGTATTGTAGTTCTGAACTGTTTCCAGGTCTATTCCATCAATTTTGATATCCACTTGTGGGTTTTGAGTAATTTCATTTGTTTATGATCCTACTTTTAGTCTTTTTGATATTCATATCTAGTCAGTATTTTTTGCTTATCATGTTTATTTCATTAAGTAATTGTTGTAGATCTTTAGGATTTTCTGCTAGTAGTACAGTATCATCAGCATATCTTAGGTTATTGATTATCTTTCCATTAATTTGTAGGTCTGGCATCTCTATGACGTTTTTAAAGATTTGCTCAGTGTATAGATTGAACAAGCTTGGTGATAGGATGCATCCCTGTCTTACTCCTCTTTTTATATTAATGGGTGTAGAGTTCTCTTTGTTATATTTTATTATTGTTTTTGCTCCCAGTATAGATTACATATTAGTCCTGTGTCCATGTCATCTAGATGTATCTCTTTTAGGCATTCTATAAGTTGTTTGTGGTGTACTCTAATAAAAGCTTTGGTGTAGTCTATGAAGCAGGCATATATTGGTTTGTTTACTTCTGTGTACTTTTTGATTAATGTTCTCATGCAGAATATGGCTTCTTTTGTCCCGCTATTTTTCCTAAATCCAAATTGCTGCTCATCTAATTCAGTATTGATTTTATTCTGAATCCTTCCTTGTATAACTTTTAGCAAGATTTTTGTAACATGGCTCCTTAGGCTTATTGTTCTAAAGTCACTACATTCAACTGCACCATTCTTTTTAGGCAATGCAATGAAAGTTGATGTTTTTAGTTCATTTGGTATGTATCCTGTGTGGTATATGTCGTTGCATATGTCTGTAATCACTTCAATGCCAAAACCTTCTAGTGCTTGTATCATCTCTATCTGTATGCTGTCAGGTCCTTCTGCTTTTCCCTTTTTCATTGTTTTTATAGCCTTTTTCCACTTTTTCATTGTTTTTATAGCTTTTTCCACCTCAGATTTTAAGATTTTATAGCCTGATAAGGCCTTGAGTTTGATATTAATCTTAATAACTTAGTGATCTAGTCTAACAAAGCAAGTTTAATTTATTAACTAAGTAAAGTGCAATTGTTTGTATTAGTTATTAAAGGTTGCTAAGTTAGTGGGCTTAATTATAAGTTAGTGCATTTAATTAGTGTACGCATACAACTGTATGGTACTTGTAATGTTAAGTACTGTTATGTGGCCAACTTAAGTGGAGTGTAGTATTGGATTTTCAATAATAGTTAATTTAATTTAAAAAGTGTACATAGTTATAATTATAATAATATAAAATCTCTCATCACTACAACAGTGTTAGACAAACCAATGCACACGTTTACTCACTAATTTACTGATATTCTCTTCCATATATCTGCTCTCAGCTACTGCCTACTGTGTAATAATTTGCCGGTCCTCCCCCCCCCCCCCCCCCCCCGCTTCCCCCCCCCCCCCCCCCCCCAAAAAAAAAAAAAAAAATTTAGTTAGTAGTAAGTTACAAGATGACTGACCAAAACTTTCAATATCAACGCTCTAATCCTTGCCTTAACTACTTATTTGTACCCTCGCCTTTTGCTTTTAGCATATTTTCTTGCACTGTCTTGTACCTTTTGTCAAGTGACTTAACCTATTTTGGACGTTCGTCAACTAGTTTGTGTTTGACACACTGATAATACTAATTTAGCAGTTCTGCCTCTGCCAAAGTCTTCTTTAGCAGCCTTTTACTTTAACGAAATAAAAGAAAATGTGACAAATGACTAACCAGTGTTTGAATCACCAGATGCCCACACTGGCAGGCTGAGAAGAATTTTCTTACTGCCTGTTTAAAAAAAAAATCCAGGAGTTGACAAAAGGAAATTCATTTTATGGCAGTGGCGCTTGATTTATACGATTTCTAAAATGCAAAGCTAATTGTTAGAGTTTGTGATATTAATGATTTTGACTGAAAAGTATTAAATATTCTGTGTTTGTTTTACTTCATTTTTGTTGTATAGCTCTTACCTGTAATTTGATTTACTTTTATTTATCAGTAATTATGTGTAATAGTAAAAGTATATTGGATAACTGACTAGTGTCAGCACTCTCGTGAGTGGTCAGAGAAGAATTAAAGACTGACCTTGTGCAGTTAATATAGGGAGAATAAATTGTGCATTATGAATAAGGCTGGATTAGTTGTAATCGGTGTCTCTTGGTATATAATGAGAAAGGAGAGTGAAATGTTAAGTTTCACTGTACAAGGCCTCAGCATTTGAAGGTGTGAACAGCCAGTGCTCTTTCTTGCTGTTATTACTCTCAATGAGTCAGATACCCATTGTTTTTTTCAATGCTGGTTTGACTTTTTAGTGTCAGACAGGGATAGTCATCTTTAATTTAGAATACAGAATATCAGTCAAATGTCAGCATTTATCACCTGCTGCCAAAAGATGTAAAAAATTGACTTTTAAAAAAAAATAGTGAGTAGAATAGGAAACCTTCAGTGTAAAGTCTCTTCTCTTCTACCTTTCAGCTCCCTGTGGAGCATAGATCTTCAACAAACACTTTCCAAGTTGTTCTGTTTTTTGCCATTCTTTTAAGATCATTCCATAAAGGTAAAGTATGAGGCTTGATCCGGCGTCTTAGCACGCGAGTTTACACCCATATGTGCTCGGCAACCTATCCAGAAATGTTCGGAGATTTCTGTATAGTGTCGCCTCAAGCATCGAAACTCAGATGCGAGGCGATATTCCTCACCTTCCCAGAGTGCTTGTCTGGTACCCATTTCTGCCAATGGCTGGGTCGACCGTGGGGTATTTATTTTTCCAACCACGAGTACAATTCACACTGCACCCAGCTGGTGGTTTTCCCAACTAGGCTACAGAGGTCCCCGATCATTCCATGTCTTCCCCATCATCTTCATCTCTGCTTCTATCTGTCTTCTCCAAGAATTATTGGATCTTCCTCTTTGTTTTTTCCCATGGGGATTCCAAAAAAGGGCCTGTTGTGTAATACTCTAAGTTGTCTTCCGTAGTGTGTGTCCTATCCAGCGCCATCGTCTTCACTGTATCTCTTTATCCACTGGTATTTGACTGGTACATTTCCATAATTCTATGTTAGTGAATTTGTCCTGCCATTTCGATCCTTTTATTCTACGTAAGCATCCATTAATGAAAGTCTGTATCTTCATGATTGTCATTTTTGTTGTTCTCCATGTTTCACAGCCATAAAATAGGACTGACGTAACATTGGTGTTGAACATTTTTATTGTTGTATTTATCCTAATTTCTTTGGATTTCCATATGTTTCCCAGTGCAATGAAAGCTCCTCTTGCTTTTGATATCCTTATTTTGGTATCATTTTCTGTTCCTCCCTCTTTATCTATGTTATCAGTGTAAAGTAGTTAAGTATAATGATGTAAACTGGTAGCATCTATTTCTAGGTTTCTTAAAGTAAGTGAGCAGTGGTCTAAAGATCTTGATCTTTGATGTAAAAGTCTTTCCTATTTCTTTAGGCTTTCTGGTTGTACAATCCATTCATGTAAGAGAAATTGGTTGTGTTTTTCAAAGCATTGATCAAGAGTCTGTCCCTTTCAATTGTTTCTTGTAAATTAATTGAGGGTAGCATTGACTTTTATTGTATACCATACTAAGCCTGTATTAAAAGATGAAATGGAAAGAAGATCCTAGAGTAAGATGGACTAACAACATCATCAATTGACAATGGCTGAGGCTGCGGAAATTGCAAGAAACTAGAACCTTGAATGTGCCTCAACATCTGAAGGGTTATAGAAAGATGTGAAGAGAGATAAAGTAACTTCTTCAGTCTCATACCGGAGATTGGGCCAAAAACACCCTACAGCACTTGGGCTGAACACTGTCCTCTTGTAAGTGGTTGTTTGTGTCAGGATCAGTGAACTTAAACTGATCATATTGCTACTCTACCACCTCACAGTTCATCTAGAAAAATAGACTGATCAGTCTAGCCAAGTGAGTAGCTAACCAGTTCTGTTCCTACTAAATGAGTAAGGAATGAAAAGGGAATGTAACAAGATACAACATCAAAAATTACCCTGTTGAATTTGACTGAAAGGCACAGATTTGCAGCATGCAGTAAACTACAACACAACACATTTGCACCCATTTAACATCCTTTTATGGGTTGATGATTAACATGGTTGTTAGTGAATACAGCAGCAGAAGAATCTACTAGATGTTGCTGCATCGTCTTTGTTAATTCTCTCTAGTCAAGACCCCCAATCCTTGTCTATGTCTTGTCTCACAGCATGGACCCATCAGCCTATTAAACATCACCTTTTTCTGTATGTCATCACATCAATCTATCCCCAACTAAAACTATTATAAATAATTGTTATGGCTTTTTCCCATGTCTGGGGTGTACTGGGGGTTTCCTACCTATGAAGTTGGAACATAAAGACAGCATGTCTTTGTGCTGTTGCCATAAAGTGTATGGGTCTGAGATTTTATTTCTTTTGCTGTTTTTTCTGCATTTCTCCCAAAACAATTTTTTAATAATTTCGTGCCACATTGGGTATAGCTCACTCTTTCCCACTGAGTATTATTTTGTAATTTTTTTTGTCACCTGTTCACTTGTCTTTCCTGCCTGTGCTATTCATGACATTTCACTCTTGATTATTGAGCTTTTAATGTTGGTCATGTTCTTGTGCAACAGGTATCTCTGATCATAATTAATTGTCAAATCTACTTTGACCTGAGCTATCGACTGCCTCTATTTTAACAACCGCTCTGTATTCTGACCATAATTTTCCAGTCTCCAACACCTTATAAGGCTATGCTGCAGCAGCTTTACTACTGATAGGTTGCACAAAGTTGGTAGGTTTGTGTGGGATGAGTTGAGACAAGAGCACCATGGTTTCCTGTGGTAGAGATTAGATTCTAGAGTTGTTAAACCTATATGTGCAAATAAAATCTACAGTTAATTGTAGTCATATTTTGCCAGTGATATTCATTAAGCAATGAGCAAGAGTTGGGACACACTAAAAAAATGTAACCACAGACCAAACAAAATATAGATTGCCTAGTCCGCGACTAGTAAAAAGTAAAGTACCCACGTCACGCCAAGTGGCGTATAGGGAAATATGGTGTTAGTGACCCTATATTTTACAGACCTTCAGCACGTGATTTTTGGGTAATGTGGTCGGTACTATGCCTGTGCTGCTTTGCTTTCCCAGAAAAAAATCTGGTACCCATTTAAGGCTGGGTAACCCGGAATCCGTCGGTTGGGATCGAACCCTACCCCTTGTCCTTTGTTAGTCCACGACTAGAGTATTTTTTTATAAATCTTATTTTTCATATAGTTTTTTTCAATTACAGATATTTTACAAAATGTATTAAATAAAATTTCCAAAATATTTATTATCTTATTCTCTCATTTTGATTAATTTTGTGAAAACTGTCACAAAATATAAAATAAACAAGAAATGGAAAAACAAACACCCAGCTTATCTTAAAGATGAGGATATCTTTATTTTTTCCAAGTAGGAGTGACAGAACAACCTTTCGACCATAGACTCACACAACATAGGCTATAAATTAAAGAAATTAACCTCTATCCCTCAGGACAATCTCAGTAAATCAAGGCATTTGATACAAAATTGTAATCTGTATACATCAGAGAAGCTGAGATTCTGGCTAACACATATCTCCTTTAAAAACAAACTCATTGGCAGAGCTGGAGTTCAGTTCATAAGTGACATCTGCAGAAGAGTCTTAATTCCTCAAGACAATAATAATAAATAAATGAACATCTGTTACAAGCTTCCAAGGTGACAGACAAGGAGACTAATGATGTAAAAAATACCAGTGTCTATGTGTAATTTTTTTGGGTCTGATAACATGAGAACACAAATGAATGTATGTCAATTACTTAACTGGTTTCAAATATTTTTTTTCATTTCATTTACTTTATTTTACTATTTTTCTTTCATTAGGATTTTACAATAAAAATTCTTCATTTACCCTTTTTCTGTGTTCTCTTTCAAGTCATGCCAAAATTTCTTTAATTTTTACAGATATACTACCTTTCTGTTACTTACTCCTACACTTATCAAAATAAGTTCTTGTCAAAATATTTATATATATAAAATATTTACATATAATACAATATATATATATATATATATATTGTAGATTAGTGATGTCCGTTTCTTCATCCAGTAGTTTGGAGTACATTTCTTAGAATGAATACATTCTCGTTGTAGAAAATAGACACTTGATCTGCAAAATCATGGAATGTAACCACTTCAAGAAACTGATATGATCAACTCCATTTATTGATACTGTTTACAGTAAATGTTTGAAAGACTTCACAACCTTTAAGATTAAGAAGTAGCCTTTAGTTTCTACTTTTCTCATAGTTTGTAAAACATGTAATAAGGTAAGGTTCATGGTTTAGTTTGGTCGAAATTACATTCTCATTGGACAAATCCATATATACTCACTCACATCTCTGAAGTATATCTCTCCACTTGTAATAAATAATGACACCAGTTTTAAGTTGGTTGATAAACCTTCTGTGGATTCCTGCATAGCTCTCCTATCTGACATGATATTCATGCAGTCTATTCCTGCAGTTGCGGAATCAGGGTCATTATTTGTCCTGCGTCACTGAGGGCATTTAGAATGTCAGTGTGGTTCATTACCTTTCAGCTCTCAGCATAAACCAAACTGACAAGCATGTCATTACCTCTTAATGTGCCCTAGCCATCCTTCATGATCAACTGTAATGCTTATTGTTAGGACTCAGCAAACACAATGCACTAACTGCTCATACAATTAACAGGCGTGTTCCACATGAATTACACTCTTTAACTACAACAGTGTTCTTCAACCTATTTATACTTAGTGCCCACTTTTTGTAACTTATGTGTACACTTTTGTTTAAATTTAAAAATCAAATGTACACATCCTACATTAAACAATAACATTTATTGAAATCACCTTCAGTTTAATTATATCCTTTAGCTTAATGCTGAGAAAGCTAATCTTGAATATTTGATTAAATATAATTATTGTACAGATGAATCATGTGGAAAACATTGCTAGGCTACAGATGATGCAAAATCTCTTAGAAGCTGAAAAGTCAAGTATAAAAGGTGCTTGGCATACTCTTTCGATTTATAAATACCAATAGTTCTTTAATATGTACAGAATGTTCACGGGATCTCCTATTTTTCACTTTTTTCTGAGAAGGCTAGACATTGTATCTCACTACCAGAGGAGAGGGGTACCTCGAATTCAATTTTATTTGTTTTTTTTATTTTTCAACCCCCTATGGTGGGAATCGAACACAAGGCGTTCTTGTCTTGAGGCCGACGTCTTACCGTTTGACACCCAGCCTCATGGGACTCAGTGACTTTGCAAAATGAGACTGAGGACCATACAGACAAACTCCTGAGCATACCTTGCAGGACTGCAGCATTCTTAACACCCTAATGGCACAAATATGGCCCACAGAAACAGCCTTGCATGACAAGTTATGGTGAACCTGTGAAACCTCAAACACACCGTCTTGTTCTTTACCCATTCTAGTTTAAATGCATGCCAATAGCTGATTGCTGGAGAAGTGAAAGTAAATATGCACACACAAGATTGCAAAGAAAATGCATAGCTGTCAAAAACTTCCAGCACACAAGTATAATAACACAATGTTGGCCCAACTATGAAAGCAGCAGAAATGAAGTATTTATGAAACTCTAAAATACACTCATTCACAATTACTACTGGAAGAGCAGCTGTAAATTCACTGCGACAATGGAAACTCTCAGATATGCTGGAGAAGTCCTGATTAAACACAAGATGAATGCAAAGAATCATTTAGTTATGTTTGCAGATGTTTTATCATTATCTGACCAAATAGACAAAAATCAATGGTGTAAGTAATGTAAAGTCTTACTGAAACGGCTTGTCCACTGATACAAAAAGATAACAATATATGCTCATGAAAGAAAATGGAGCTCTACATGTTATGTTATGTTAGGGTCATTATCTCCGCACTCCAGACACATTCATAGGTACTCTGATCATCTCATAGGAATACTGAGAAGCTCAGAGGAGAACTCTGTCTATAAATTCCATAGCATTCCTGGGATCCATTTTGTGTAGATTTCTAACAATTTTTATTGAGACACCAGTCATTTTTGACCTACTCATTTCAACTTGCATTTGCTGGTGGTTCTTTAAATCTGCACAGAATACAAGTGTGACCTGCTGTAGTTTGCTGTTATTTGAGAGAGGGCTAGACATCAGATCTCACTGCCTGGAGACCATTGGGCGGGTAAAGCCATGAAGAAAGTACAGATTGTTAGAGAAAAATCCCATTACCTGTGATAACCCAGGACCTTCTTGTCCAAGGGCCGAAATCTTACCTATAAAGCACCCATGAGCTCTACATATATAAGTACAACGTTCTATGGAGTGGCTAAAGGATCTTATGAGCTGATAAAAACCAGGGCAACTTTGAAATGCCAGTATGAAATAGAACGCCCAGGTTATATTTTTTAAAAGTCACAAACTGTCCCTACATTATCATATCGACATACTTCAAAGACAACCTTGAAATGCAATTATGAAGGAGAATTCTTCCTCTTCTTAATCCTCTGAACTCCGGTTGGAACTTATGGCACTCACAAGAGATCTCCATTCAATCTGGTCTGGAGCAAGCATGGACAATTCTTGGCAGGATTTGCAAGCCTCTTTCATTTCATCATGTATGGTCTGTCACCATGTCTCCATTGGTCTGCCTCTTCTTCTTTTGCCAGATGGTGTCCAAATTAATGTTGGGTGCAGATGCCTGGTAGTTCCAATCACCATTTCCCACATCTTCTTTTAACTTCTTTTGATATTGTTAATGCCTGATCTTCTGGCAACTTCTTTGTTTGTGATGTGTTGATCCCAACAGAAGCTTAGGATCTTCTTAAGACAGCGACCTTCGATTCCTCTAAGTTGGGTTTCTATCTTATGGTTCATTCTCGATTTTTTGCTTTGCAGACAGGCTTCCACAAGAAGATTCGATAAGATCTTGAATAGCACTGATCCTGACACAAGCAGTCATCTATGAGTCTCATACCACTTACAGTGCGTGTCATATCATACGTAACACGGAGAATTCGAGAAACAAATTATGAACAGAAAATGGAGATGGGTTGGGCACACACTAAGAATATATGTCGTCAACATAGCAAAACAGGTGTTGTCTTGAAGCTCTCGGTAAAAGTGAAAAACAAAGAAGGCCCACGAATACACAGAGCAGAGAAGTGAAGAGGAACATTCGCTTCGACTGAAATAAAATAGATAAAAAGTTGAAGGTAAAGGAATAATTAAGAGGAATAAGACAAGGATGCATCCTATCACCAAACTTGTTCAATTTATACACCGAGCAAATCTTTAAAAACATCAATGAGATGCCAGGCCTTAACATTAATGGGAAGATAATCAATAACCTAAGATATGCTGATGATACTGTTCTACTAGCAGAAAATCCTAAAGATCTACAACAATTACTTAATATAATAAACATGACAAGCAAAAAATATGGACTAGATATGAATATCAAAAAGACTAAAACTAGGATCATAAACAAATGAAATTACTCAAGACCTACAATTAAATATCAAAGTTGAAGGAATACATCTAGAGACAGTCCAGAGCTACAACTACCTGGGACATACTATAACCAGTGATGGAAAATGTACAACTGAAATAAATAAAAGAATAGGAATGGCAAAAAGTAATTTCAATGACATGAAAAATATACTAACATCAAAACAAATAACACCAGGGCTGAAACTAAGAATAGCAAAATGTTACATCATCTCAATATTCCTGTATGGTGCAGAAACATGGACATTAGACCAGAAAACAGAACAGAAAATTGAAGCCTTTGAAATGTGGATTTATAGAAGAATAGGTAGAATTGGATGGAAAGAAAAGAAAACAAACGAAGAAGTTTTTAAACAACTAAAAATGAAAAAAAGAATTACTAAACACAATTAGAGCAAGACAAATGAAATTTTTTGGTCATGTTAAAAGACACAACAGTCTAATAAAAGTAATATTAGAAGGGAAAATACAAGGTAAAAGAGGCAGAGGCAGACCAAGACTAACATGGACGAGTAACATCAAAAGATGGACAAGTCAGCCTATGGCAATCTGCACCATCAAAGCAAGAGACAGAGTGGAATGGCGCTCCATGGTAGCCAACCTTCGATGCGGAGAGGGCACTCAATGATGATGAAAGGAATAATTTAGAGACCTTTAGTCCCAAAAGGGATTCAATGGCCTGGGTGTTTTGCCTGAGAATTGTCAATATTTTTTTATTTGCCCAGGTAAGGAAATGGGGGGGGGGGATCATTCAAAACATATGGAGACACATTGTACATACGTTACCAACAAAATAATAAATAAAGATCACTTTTCATAGATACAGCAGCATTAGAACTTCCCAAACAAAGATAAGTGAAAGATTCCGTTACTTCATTTCAAACTGGACAGATGGTGGGGAAGTAGAAATTTCACTTACTGGTTCTGGTTTGCTGAGAGTTTCTTTAAAGTGTTCTTTCCATCTTTTCAGTTTTTCGTTTTCTTTGACTAATGGTTGGTTCTCCATTTTTACTTTGTACACTGGTGGTACCGTTTTGGAAACCACCAGAGAGGATCGTTGTGACCGTATAGTTCTACAATCCCCTTTGTCTAATGCTTCCTGAGCTTCATCAGTTGCCTGAGTCTCAATATACTGGATTTGTATCTTTCCTCATGTTTTTCTTGGCTAGTTTGTTCTTCTCTGTATAGTCATCGATTATCTTGGCTTTATCATAAGGATACCTTGGATAATGAAAGAAGCAATGAAGACATTTTAAAAGACTTACACATTAACATGAACTGACTTATAAAAACATCATTATACAGAGAAAATTAAAATAATATGGCCACGAAGACACAGCGGACTGGAAAGAACAATAATGAAAGGCATGGTTCCTGGAAATAGCTCAGTGGTTAGTGAACTGGACTACAAAGGACAAGGGGTAGGGTTCGATCCCAATTCCGGGTTCACCCAGCCTTAAATGGGTATCGGATTTTTTCTGGGAAAGTAAAGCGGCACTTGTTTTTGCTTTTTTTTTTTTTTAAATAAAAAGTAACATTTGTGAAAATAGGATAAAAATGTGCAGGGGTCAATAAAACCTAGGAGTAGAAATAAAATTGTAGAAATAAAGAGCTCAACTTGGAGAGAAGCAAGACAAACTACGAGAAAGTATGTCTCGTCTTTCTGCAAGTCGATCTTTTAATACCATATTATGTTTATTTTAAACATAACATGCTTATTTTTGAAAGAAAATAATTAAAGTAATATTTGCTTTTGCTTATTTTCTTTAAAAAATAAGCATGTTATGTTTAAAATAAACATAATATGGTATTAAAAAGATCGACTTGCAGAAAGACAAGACAGACTTTTTCGTAGTTTGTCTTGCTTCTCTCCAAGTTTAGCCCTTTAATCCCATTTAATGCTTATTTTACATGTTTACTGCTGTCCTGCTCGTGGGCCCGCATAATATCTCATATATATTTTATTTGTGCGTCTATCTACAAGCACGGGATAGTCATCATGCCCTAGACATGTTTCTTGTTTACATTTTTTTCTAAGAAAATCTTCTTCTTCTTTCTCTCATCGTCTGCCTTTCAGCGTCGAGGCTTGAGTTAGCTGTGAACTCGTACATTACATACAATACATTTTCATTATACATTTAATAAAGTAGCAAATATTGTGATTCTCGTCCTCTTCGTTAGGCCTATGAATGGAGGCGATAGTGTTAATGTCAACATTTTACACTGATAGCGGTGCATTTAGTGGGCGATGTGGTCGGTATCACGCCAGAAAAATCCGGTAAACTGTGGCTGGGTGAACCTAGGATTTGTCGATCGGCATCGACCTCTGACGTTAGTTGTCCAGTAACCACTGAGCTGCGCGGTTCCCATAGTTAATTATAATTTACATTAGTTCTTGGACATAATTTGAATTATTTATTAAAAATTAACTAACATAAGTGTTGTATTCAGCCAGTGGCACCACTTTGGGGAGAAAAAAGGGAGGGAGGCGTCACGGGTGCACAATTTGAAAAGGGGAAAGAAAGTACTAATAATAAGTTTGAGAGAAAAAGATTATCAGGCATAAAACTTGCTTGAGCCCTGGCAACCCGCGTTCTTTCCAGCGTGCGCTTGTAACCCACATTATCCCCGTTACATACTCATCATTGTGTACTGGGGAGATTAAACACATTTGACATTGGTAGTTGCCCTGGTTATCAGTAACATCAGTTCTGTTAACTAGTTACTATCTTTTCATATTTTTTTTTTTTCATTTGATTCGTTGTAAAAATCTGAATTTTAGCTTGAATTATTTGAATGTATTTCTGTTGTGAATGAAACTTGTTCTGTATTTTTCTCCAAACAGATTAAACGGCAACATCCGGAAATTTCAATATACAGAAGAAACAGTCGACGTTTGCAAGGTAAAGATTGCTAATGTTTTGTTTAAGATGTCTTTTAAATGTCGATTGTTTTAATTTTTGTTTTGTTAACTAATTGATACACTTTAAGCTCTCTCATAAAATGAAGAAGCTGCTGTTTTAATTTACTAATGACTAATAAACAGCTGATTGAGATGACTTTCTCTCATATGTTTTTTGAAAAGCCCTGTCTTAATAAGCCGAGGCTTTGATGGCAAAGTGGTCAGCGGCCATATATACTGATTAGATGAGTACAGATTCACGTCTCAAATGTGACACGTTGTTTTATAAACAACATAGATTCGGGATTTTGATCCAACCCAGAAAAATGAATGCCAGAGATTTTCTCTGTGAAGGTGTAACTGCCTTGAGTGGTCCTAACCAAATCACCCACAACTGTTCGGTTATTTATAGGACAATATATTCATTAATGACATATTCGGCATTGACGTCACAAAGTGCCTGGTACCCTTATCCGTCTTGCCATTTAAAAAATATATTAACGTATCAATTAATGTCTTGTAGTTTTTATGTAATATGTGATGTATTTACATGAATTTGTTGTATCGTTTAAATATTATTTGTATTATTTTTTTTTTAAAGTTAGCATGCTATGTTTAATAACCTTAAATGGGTACCGGATTTTTTCCTGGGAAAGTAAAGCGGCACGGGCGTAATACCGACCACATTACCCCAAAATTCATGTGCTGAAAGACTGTAAAATTTGTGGTTACTAACACCATATTTCCTATACGCCACTTGGCGTGACAGGGGCTCTTTACTTACGTTTTATGCTTTGTTTAAAGTAGACATAAAAAAGTATTTAAAAAAACACAAATTACACAAAGACGAGACAGATTTTGTTGTAGTTTGTCTTGCTTCTTTCCAAGCTTAGCTCTTTAATACCATTGAATGCTTATTTTACATGTTTTCTGCTGCTCTATTTGCGGCACCACATATTTCATATATATTTTATTTGTGTGCCTATCTACAAGCTCAGTATAGTCATCATAAAAAAGTAAAGTACTCCCGTCACGCCAAGTGGCGGCGTATAGGGAATATGGTGTTAGTGACCATAAATTTTACAGACCTTCGGCGCATGATTTTTTGGGGTAATGTGGTCGGTATTACGCCCGTGCCACTTTACTGTCCCAGAAAAAAAATCCGGTACCCATTAAAGGCTGGGTAAACCTGGAAGACGTCGGTTGGGATCGAACCCTACCTCTTGTCCTTTGTAGTCCAGTTCACTAACCACTGAGCTATCGTGGCTCCGGGATAGTCATCATGCCCTAGACATTTGTCTTGTTTACATTTTTTTTCTAAAAAAATCTTCTTCTTCTTCTTTCAGCTTCCAAACCACCATTTCACGTTTTTAACCCACTGATTATGATTTCAACCACCGGGCTACTTCAGTATACATCTTAAATATCAGTGATTATATAAATATCAATTCTTTCTTTCTTGACTTCTTCTTGTACTCGTTCTGGTGTCGAATGAGATACACAGTTCTGGTTCTCGCCCTTTTGGCGGTTTCACTCATTGTCAACTGATTTTGTGGTAGCGTTTCTTTGATGTTGTCTGTCCATCTTACTCTAGGTCTGCCTCTTGCTCTTCTTCATTCTTCTCTTCTAATATATGCCTTGTATAATAAGCAATCGCATAACATTTTTTCTAAATGGGCAAACCAGTTTATTTGTTGTTTCTCTACTTAGCTTATCATTTTACTCAAATGAAGAGTACGTACACTTAAGGAAACTGGCTACCGAGTCAACTCTTTATTAGTCTCTTTCCCCCTCCTTCCAACCCATTCCCCGCTGACACAATTATTTCATTTATTTTCGTCAGAAAAAGAAAGAACAACAACTTATCACAGTGGTTTTGTCACCCATATATAGAATAATGTCGGCACCTTTTTTTTGTTTGGGAGAGGTCGCCAGTACTACACCTGTGATGTCTTTCCCATAAAAATTCGGCACCAATTTAAGGCTGGATGATTCTAGAACATGTAAATAAGAATCGAACCTCTAACAACTGTTCTATCACGACTCCCCTGAATTTACGTCTGCTATCTCCAAATACTTCTTTTCGTTCTGTCTTTCTTTCTGTCTTTCTTTCTTTCTTTCTTTCTTTCTTTCTTTCTTGCTTTCTTTCTTTCTTTCTACTAAGGAATAAATAGTCATCTTCGTCATCCGACCTTGAAAGGACGTTAAGTGGACGTAGCTGTGCCATTTGCACAATTCAACACATTTTTTAGCACCGACTTGTCTTCCCTTACTGGTTAAATATATGGTTTCAACTGTTACTACCAGCAAGATTGAAGCATCATTATGATATTACACTAAAAGTACTCACTGCACATTTTTTGTCCATTTATTAAGAAGGATAATGTAATATCGATATTTTTTTTCTTTTGATGGAAACCTGGAAAGGAATTAATGAAAAACATTGATGGGGATCGTGTTGTAATAGTGGGGCCATGTTGATAACTTTACATACACGGCATTCGACAAGAGCTGATAGTGTTATTTCCGAAAATACTGATAACGAACCAGCAAATAAATAAATAAATAAAATGTCGAATCCGTATTAGGATATATGGGTGTGAGTTATGCTCAGTTAACAAGCAAAAAAGTGAGATCCTTGTTTAACAACAAAAAAAGTAAAGAAATGTTTCCCTTTATTCCGTGATAAGCGTATGGGAAATATGATTTAGTGACCATATTTTTACTTCACCAATGGTACATTTTTGATTAACATGGTCGATATCACGCCCGGTCGCCTTCACTTCCCAGAAAGAAAAAAAAATCTCTAGTACCTACTTTTAGAGGTTGGTTGAGTCCTTGAGCCTTGTCGGCCCGAAAACAAAACCAGCCACTACTGAGAAATGAACCCGAACTCCTATGACGTCAGGAAATGAGAGATATCATATGTAGCAAGGACTATATCGTTTTAAAATATTTAACAATCAAATCAGTGATTAAGAAAAAATCACTTCAGATGCGATGCTTCAAGAAATTGTAAATTTGTCACAAAAATACAAGGTAAAAGAGACAGAGGCAAACCAAGACTAACATGGACGAGTAATATCAAAAGATGAACAAGTCAGCCGATGACAACCTGCATTATCAAAGCAAGAGACAGAGCGGAATGGCACTCCATGGTAGCCGCCAACCTTCCATGCGGAGACGGCACTAAATGATGTATTCATTTTTTTTTATAAAAACATATCTTTAGAGGAAAATAAGATTCTAGCAAAAAATGTTTATAGCATAAGTAAGTGTTTGCACCATTACGATAAAAAGGTGAAAGCGCAGTAGATGAGAGAATATGCGTTGTTTGTGACACTTATATACATCACTCGTCTTAACGAAGTTTGTCATTTCACATTGTTCTTGACCATAACGCTCAGTCGAGCGTGACTCATTTCCTCTCATCGTCACCATCAGCTTTGTATGATCTTCGCTTTAGCCAGTTTTATAATAGAGCAGAGGTTTTCACATTTTGAGACGAACATGCCTACATAATAGATGCATGTAATTGATGTGAGAAACGTGTGGGGGCATAGACAAAATTAATTTTGTCTGGACTGGACGGAGTGGGATCCGACTCAAACCTACATCTAAATTGAACGACCTGCAGCAAGGACATAATTGAATATAATTCTCATGTAAAATGCAATTGAGAGCCCGGTTGCATTGTGGTTAGTGCACTCGCCTGCCGTACCGCGGGTTCGAAGTTCAAATAACAGTTGAGGCAACATTTGTTTTTCCCTATCTAAAAGGCTCTCCTAGGACCACCTAGCCTAAGTGGGCATCAGAGAAGGTCAGACAAAGAGGACAAGAAACTGGTCACTTCGCCTCATAAAGCTGAAGTCAGCAGCGCTTCATTGCCCAACGACCCAACGGGATTTGCTATAGGACTACCGCTACCTTAAAAGTACACCTTTAGGTTCATATTTTTTATTCCTGTTGTGTTTCTCTCGCACATTTTGGTGACACTGAAAATAGTCCTTATAATATAACACGTTATGAATATATTATTATATACCTAAACATAAGGATGTTACTTCAAGTAATCATGAAATATGTATGCGTACTGAGAGGAGCTGAATAAATAATGATTATGATATATATATATAAACACAAACACATTTCTTCTTCTGTGATCATGGCTCAACTCAGACTAGGACTTCGAATTCTCTTCTGAAGGCAGCTGTCTGTTTCAGTGATTCGCCCAGTAGTTTCTCTTCCAAGGAGGTGGGTGTGTGCCACATTGTCCTCCTCTGGTCTGTGTACTGGGGGCAATCCTGTAGAACGTGTTTTGTTGTCATGTTATCGAGGGTACAGTGGCATTAGCTGGTAGTTCCTATTTTGAGTTGGTATATTTTAATATGGAGGTGTATGCACGTAGTAGCATCTTCCTTAAATTTAATACCTGTATAATTGTAAACCATAGCAACGTTCATTCCAAGTGTCACAGTTTGAATATCCTCGATAGAGAGCTAAAATATTTCAGTTACAATAAAAAAGTAATCAGTGTATGGACATTGGCAAGTATGTTCAGCTTAAGTAGTTTCTTAACAATTGTCGATGAAAAAAATGATGGTAATTTTTGGTCGTTTTAAAATTATTGAATTGATCTGTATATGTAATTTTAATGCCTAGAAATAGTAGGCGTACATTTGTTTCTGTGACGTAAAGCAACTGCAGCACTGATTTTTTATTATAAAGCCCAGCAAGGCCTAGACAATGAAGGTGCATTCCTTTTTTCAGTTTTTATTGTTCTTTGGTTATTAAGCGGTACCAATTATCATACTCAAAATATCCAGTTTTCTTCTTCATCATCATCATAACATAATCCCGGATGGTCTTTGGGACACCAGTGACAGACTTTGTCGATCTTCTCATTTCTCTCTATCTTTTCTGGCGCAGATGAGTTGGAAGGAACCCTTTTCTCTTTACCAACAAATGCGATGTATAGGGTACGGTGTATTATTCTATTCCCACGCGACATTATGTGTTATGGGGCATCCTTTATCTTTTACAGAAGTAAGACTTAGGTACAATAAAATCAGCGTTGTTGCTATTTTATTTTTGTTACTATTGTTAATCGTATTTTATTTTAAAATATGTCTCTTTTCATATACATTTTGAGAAAAGAAGGTATCCCCAAGAGTATTTTGTTTATGGATTCGACAAGTCTCATGTACTGTGATTGATAAAAATGTTTAAATGTGTATACAAGAAATTATTTGAAACTTGTAGCTTTTGTTGTTGTTGAGAATTTCGACTCACAGACACTACCTGCCATACAGGTATGTCATGTTAGCATCACCATAGTGAAGACAAATCCATAAGAAAGATCGCATTCAGTTGGTTCGACATTTGACGGGGCGATATAGATGTATTTAAGTAGGTTAGGGCCATAGTTTGTTCTGTAAGATTTACAGTACTAATGATTTGAAGTCAATGCAGTCGTGATCATCAACGCGAGCCTATTATGTCGAAATGCAGATGGTGTCTTTCCGTTTGCCGTTTTCGTCTTGGTCTTGTTTGCTGTTTGTTAAATAACGTGAACACAAGAAGTCCAGTTCTCTGTTGCTGTGTTTGAGAGTGCATAGAGATTCATTGTAGAATACCACAAAAAAATCATCATCGTCATAGATCTGCGCTGAATGGTTCAAGATTGAAACAGGGGTGAAAAAAGATTGTTTTTGATTTCCCTTGATTTTTTGTAATTGCCATCAATTTTGTAATGCAGAAATTCTAGATATGTAGCAAAGGCATATGTATAATTCTTTGAGTCTCAATTAGATTACCTTGATTTTGCAGTCGATGTAGTTAGTTCTTATCAGTAGCAACGTAAATTATATATATACACAAGTATTGACGTATATACAGAAACAAGTATTGAAAGTTCAAATTAGTCCTGAAGAAAATATAATCTCTAACTGGACAAAACAACAGTAGAAGAGGTTGATCGCTTTGTATATCTTGAAGGTTATATAGATCGAGAAGGAGACACAAAGAAAGGAATTGAATCAGAATAGCAAAGGCAGCGATGACTTTCAAAACCTTTATAACAAATGGAAATCAAAATTACCTATGCACAAAACAAAGCTCAGGATTTTCATATTAAATGTATTATCCACCCTTACTTACATACGCAAGAGTTGGAAAATAACGAAAGAAAATAAATTGGATGCTTTTTTATTTGTTTGCGTTCGCCCGATGACTAAAGGAGTACACCTCTTCGTCATCTACCCTTAAAAGGACGTTAAGTGGGCGTGTCTACATTGTGTTGGGGCTTGCAGTAGAACTGTGATATTTGCGCTTTTCGGCCCAACACATCCGACTTTCAGCACGTTAGATGCTTTTGTAAACAAATGCCTCAGTAAAATACTTTGTATACAGTAGAATTAATTCAAGACGAGTGCAGAAATAAAAAGAAATGTCCATGATCAACAATATCACCTACAATCAAGTTAGAAAGTGGACATTTGCCTGCCAGGCGATGAGAAGAGACAACAGGTGTATCGAAAAACAAATCCTCAAATGGTAAACAGAAGGCAAAAGGGGAAAAAAAGTCGACCTAGAGGAGCACTTAAAAGAATACTGTTGAGAGGCATCAAGAGCGGGCACCAGCTCCATTGCCAAGGTTGATAGGCTCGTCCAGAACAGGGAGCTGGGACGAGATACAATGTGAGCTATGTGCAACGGCTGACAATTAATAGTAAAGATCATCAAGAATGGAAAGTCTTCATTTCTGCCTTATGTGCTGTCTTCGGCTCGAAAGGACAAAATATAGAGTTGAGATAGATTTTCTTTAGGGCCTTGGAACAGTTTAATGTTGATGTAAATCTCCGTTAACCAATGATCAGTCCGTAATTGTTGAGCACGTGGTAGTCCTGCAGTTTCTTTCATTCTGTTTATGTCCTCTTGTCTAAGTAGCGGATGACGAGAAAACCTATTATGTACTTATCTTGTTAGATGAAAGATTGCACATTTTAATACATTAACCATATAGTTAAACGTTTGTATCTTGTTAGATGAAAGATTGCACATTTTAATATATTAACCATATAGTTAAACGTTTGTATCTTGTTAGATGAAAGATTGCACATTTTAATACATTAACCATATAGTTAAACGTTTGTATCTTGTTAGATGAAAGACTGCACATTTTAATATATTAACCATATAGTCAAACGTGTGTATCTTGTAGATGAAAGATTGCACATTTTAATATATTAACCATATAGTTAAACGTTTGTATCTTGTTAGATGAAAGATTGCACATTTTAATACATTAACCATATAGTTAAACGTTTGTATCTTGTTAGATGAAAGATTGCACATTTTAATACATTAACCATATAGTTAAACGTTTGTATCTTGTTAGATGAAAGATTGCACATTTTAATACATTAACCATTTAGTTAAACGTTTGTATCTTGTTAGATGAAAGACTGCACATTTTAATATATTAACCATATAGTCAAACGTGTGTATCTTGTAGATGAAAGATTGCACATTTTAATATATTAACCATATAGTTAAACGTTTGTATCTTGTTAGATGAAAGATTGCACATTTTAATACATTAACCATATAGTTAAACGTTTGTATCTTGTTAGATGAAAGATTGCACATTTTAATACATTAACCATTTAGTTAAACGCGTGTATCTTGTTAGATGAAAGCTGTACATTTTAATATATTAACCATATAGTCAAACGTGTGTATCTTGTAGATGAAAGATTGCACATTTTAATATATTAACCATATAGTTAAACGTTTGTATCATGTTAGATGAAAGACTGCACATTTTAATATATTAACCATATAGTCAAACGTGTGTATCTTGTAGATGAAAGATTGCACATTTTAATATATTAACCATATAGTTAAACGTTTGTATCTTGTTGGATGAAAGATTGCACATTTTAATACATTAACCATATAGTTAAACGTTTGTATCTTGTTAGATGAAAGATTGCACATTTTAATACATTAACCATATAGTTAAACGCGTGTATCTTGTTAGATGAAAGATTGCACATTTTAATACATTAACCATATAGTTAAACGCGTGTATCTTGTTAGATGAAAGCTGTACATTTCACTACATTAACCATATAGTTTTGTAAACACTGGAAGCTTTAAAAACAGGCGTTAATTATCGTCTTATTGAAGTAAAAGAGCTTTATAGACGCGAGCAGTGTATGGTTAAAATCCCCACACCTGGTATTTACACTTATGTGAAATTAAAATAACCGGCACCTGCTGGGACTGATGAGACCTGGTCGCAACAACAGCTGGCCCACTTAGTAGTGTTAAGTTTTATAACAGTCGACTCCGTTTTTTGAAGTCAATAAGCGCAGTAGCTTACGAGTCCTCGCCGGTGTGGTATATCTTATCTGCGTTTATTCCTGTATGTATTTCTAAGCAAATCCCAAAACTGAACAACAATTTGGAAGGGGGGGGGTGGGGGGGGGAACGAACAAGCGGCCCCCCTCCCCCGAATGCCTGACTTTCTCTGACCAACGGACAGGTACTACCTTTTATTTTGAACCGGCGGGTTCACTGGCGAGGGCAAGCGAGCATCGAACCCAGTGTTCGGCGTCAAAAGCTACGAAAGTAGGAGTTGTCTCCTGGGCTTTTCCATGCCCACAAACGTCTTAGATGTTGCTTATACCAGGTGTTTCCTATCATCATGTTTTGTGGTTTTGCCCAGTCAATAAGTTTGTCACTTCTTTCATTCCTCTCTCCTAAGCCATAACAATCAACCATTTCTTCAACTCTTTCCTTTCCTACCTTAGTATTGAGATCCCTTGGAAATATGGTGTTTCAATGTGGTTTACATTCACGAAGTGCCATATTAAGCTTGTGGTAAAATTTGTCAACTGTTTCCTCTGGACAGTCTGCTGTTGGTGTATAAACGTGTATGATATTAAATCTACTGGCTTTCCATTCATTTTCACTAAAATGACTGTCATATATTGCCCAAAAGCTTTTCACCGTTCTTGCTCTTTCTGCATAATGCCCACTCATCTTTGGTGTTCAGTACCTCCATAATACATGGTTTTATATTTATCAGAATATATCTCCCCTGATCCAGTGTATCTCATTTCACACAGTCTCAATAAATGTAAATCCAACCTTTTCATTTCCTATTTCATGTTTTCCGGTTTTCTCTTTTGCATGATTGTTCTTACGTTCCAAGTTCCTATTTTCAGTGCCTATTTTATCTTTATCTTGCTGACATTAGCTTGATGACGATCGGGTATCACCTGTAGCACATGATGTCCCCTACCGAACGAGGGTATTCTGTTGGAATTCCCATTAACGTTGCTGTCGTGAATTCTATAGTTGTAGCGACCCATGTTTATACAAAGAAGTTATGACGGCGAATCTATGTTGCTTTCTGTTGGATTGTTTATGGTTGACTCCGCTAGCCTTTGACTAAAATAGTCTCACCCACAAGGCAGTGGGGTTGTTTTACTTTAGGGTACCCTCACTTAGCCTTTTACTCTCCCGAACATACCTGCAAGGCCGCCGCTGGTTGTACTGTCTACTGCATACAAGTAGCAGGTATAATTACACGACCTGACTTATAATAATAGTTCTTAAAAGTCAGGATGTTTTAATCATGTGACCAACTCGCACCGTCCCCCGTGGGCGTTCACTATTCCCATTATTTGTTTGTGAGTGGGTTATTCAATGGTAGGGCCTACATTTTGTAAGCTCTTATATGCTTCTTATATTTAGACACAATTTTCCTTCTTTTGCTAAAGTCACCGACTATTTTATTGAAAAGGCCCAGCTATTTTTAGTGATCGTTATTCAAAAGACTGCATTGATACGTCACTAGAATGGAAATGGTTAACGCCAATCCACTCCATTATTGTCCCAAATACCTTGCCTTATACAAATAATAAATGTGCCAGCTAAGGGGACCGAGTAATGTAATAAGTTGAATCACATGACCTAGTTTGCTTGAACACGCCTAGCACTTCGGGCACGCTTCAGCGGAATAAGTACAATAAGTTAACTAACAGTTAAGCATGTTTTGTAACGATAGCGCAATAGCTGTTAGACTGGCACAGAACGGCAAGTTTATAAGGAGGGGAGGTGAGAGGAAATAAATATGTGGGGTTTCTGTAAAATTGCCGATTGGAAGAATATATTAGAGAAGAGAAGAAATTGATTCCTGTCGATGCATCCGACACTGACTTTGATTCTTGTCTTGTGGTTTCATCCTTGCGCATAAGGTTCCCACACTTTTGTCAGATCTATACGTTATGACTTAGAGTATCATAATCATCATCATCGAGGGCCGTCTCCGCAACGAAGGTTGGCCACCATGGAGCGCCATTGTGCTCTGTCTCTTGCTTTGATGGTGCAGGTTGTCATGGGCTGATTTGTCCATCTTTTGATGTTACTCGTCCATGTTAGTCTCTCAAATTTTTTCTGTCTAAAATAGTGAGCCGCTTTCTTATTGAGCAAGTTGACACTCTAATAGACCACTAGAATGTGAATATACTATAACTCTATCAAACTTTTGTTTTCCCTCCCTACTGTTGTAATTATTTTTTGGCATGAAAATTCACCTCTTGCTTAAATAAATATCTCGTACTGCCCTAAAGAATATTGCAACTTTCATTATTTTATTCTCTGTGCAATATTAAAGCTCTTCATTTGTCTGCTCATTCTTGTGGTCTACTCCGGCGCCATCTAAATTGGAGAAAAAAAAACTCCACATTTTGAAGTAAAAAACGGCACCGTTTGATAGTCGGGGTTTGCAGAATACTGTCTGATTTCAGGGGTAGGGTGGAGTGTGGCGGGCGTAGGAATGCTGGGCCGAATTTAAATCTAAAAAGTTGTGAGAATTCTGAATTGTGCGAATATAAAGTCAAACGAATACCGTTGTTCTCCTGTACTGAAATCCACTTAACTGGAAAGGATTATTTATATATCAGTGTGAGAAGTCCTCTTTTTGGTTAGTTAGTGTCCACTGTATAGCCTTTGGCAGAGAATATATGCAGGCGAGTTATATGGGTGTAAACTACGTAGATCAACTTATCTACAAGTGATACTACAGGTCCGCTGGTTGCATTTTATATGCCTCCTGCATCACAGTGTATTAAATAAGTTTTAATCACACCCATCTATAGTTTTATTAGTAACTATACGTGGCTGTGGTTTTAGCTTACAACATTATCTGATCAGTGGTGATTTTTTTTTCTTTCGGTTTCCAGTCTTTCCAAAATGAGACCAAGGTATCAGTAACCGGTATCTTGGAATGGGCTCTTTCAATGCATAGAACTCGACACTCAACCTGCTTGATGATGCTCGTCACACAGGGCACCTAACTGAAATCCTTTATAAAGATCATCATACGTATATATATATGGTACATTGCATTAGCCTTATTACTTGGTGCATCAAGTTTCAACCACTGTTTTTGTTCAGGCTTGCTTTTCCTAGTTTTTGTTGCTCCTAAACTACATGTAAGCCTTCATATTGGTTTCTTCTTTTATATATATATCCATCCGCTTAACATTTTCTCACTTGTTGATGGTCCGTTTTTCTGACCTTATGAGCACCAGCCACTCAGTCAGTGTTTGAGGGTAGCTCCCAATGACGTTTAATCCTGGAGATGTCCGTATCTAAGTAGTCACAGCCTCGCTGACTTGTATTCTTGCGAACACCGTCTCATATTGGCAATCGGTGAACGTTTGGATGTTTATGTCAAATAAACATAAGGAGCAACAAAACCATCAGAAAAAGGAAACAAACATTTAGATGACTCTTGCGAACGTGGACCATCATCAAGCTACAAATAAATTTTTCAGTTTCGAAGAAAAGCAGCTTGACCTTCACAAATGTAGCATGCCTAAAAATATTATTGTAAAAAAAAAAATGAGAAAGTGTCAGTTTTTATAAGTATTGACAATGAAATATATTCATGACATCTGCTTAGGAGATGTCGCGTTTTCTTCTACTTCGAATTAGCATATCGATTTTAGATAGGAATGAGCAGCTGTGACAGCAAAACCCTATGTGGTGACCTAGATCATCGCGTTCAGATATTCTATATATATTGTTTTATTAAAACCAGTGTCTTTGTTTCGTGTTGTTAATTGTATGGACATATTACGATTTCATGTTGCTTTTCTTCATTAGGAGCACATCAAAGTTATTGTACACAACAGTTGTAAACAAAAACAACGTAATATACGTAACATGGACATTGCTACATGGCCTTTCCCAAGAATGGAGATTGGTATAAAACATCTAAGGCCATACACCTGCGCATCATTTATTCTATTGTTTGTAGAAGACCTACTTACGTCGAATTTCCAAGTCTGTGCTTCGGTAGCATTCCCTTTTGTCTCTCTTGATAACAAGACTAGCATGGCACCACTGTGTCTAGAATAATTTCATGTTCCTCGTATGATCGTAGTAGCTTCATTCTATAGAATTGCCTGATGGCCTGCATGTATTCCCAATTTTTGTATGGTTAAAAAATAGTAAAGTACCCTCATCACGCCAAGAGGCGTATAGGGAATATGGTGTTAGTGACCATAAATTTTATAGACCTTCAACACGTGATTTTTTAGGTAATGTGGTCGGTATTACGTCCGTGCCGCTTCACTTTCCCAGAAAAAAATCCGGTACCCATTTAAGGCTGGGTGAACCCGGAAGCCGTCGGTTGGGATCGAACCCTACCCTTTGTCCTTTGTAGTCCAGTTCAATTTTGGTATGGTAGCATGTTTTAATTTGTTAGTTGTTTGGGCACTTTAGTCTATCCACTATGCCATGCTATTCATAGCTCTCCTCCACTAGACCCCACTCTGATACTTCGGTGGTCTGCTATACCTCTTTTGTCTGTGCTACTTACCTTTCGTATGTTTTTCATTGTACCCTTCTCTCAGACATATCATTCTTTCCGCCTTTCGAGTACATGCTATTCTTCTGTTCTATTCTTTATCCGTTATATATACACACTGACCTCGGTGTATACTCTTCTGGTTATGTGGGCGTTATGCGCACATTTCTAGACATACATGATTGTCCCTGCATGAGTGTGCATATGAATGTGTGTGTTCTTATGTATGGGTATAGTTATATATGTGCATGTGTGTATATGTATATATATATGCATGTTTGTTTGTATATATGTATATATATGTATATATATGTATATATATTTATATATGTATACGTATTTGTGTCTGTATGTATACATGCATGTGTGGGCCCTTAGATACTTATAGACATTGTCAGTGTCTTTGTAGTCGAGGTAACCTAGACAGTGTTCCCCCCACTCACATATTTTTAGAACCCTTTACACGGTTTTGACCCTCCAACCAACAAGGTATTACAGCGCACACCCGCGACTCTCTCTTTTTCATTTCGGCCACGGTCCACGATACATGGAAGAAATGTTTCTTCTTTTCTTAAACCAATTTCGTTTATTTTGTTTTGGATGTTTCATTACTAGTTAGCTATGTAGGATTAGTTTTATTTACTTACATATCTGTATGTGTGTTGTTTGTTTGTTCCTGCTGAAGGCCTGTTGAGCCGAAGCGTCGTTCAAATTTGTGTCGTCTATCAATCACGTAAAGCTTTTACCATACCAATTTTTCTATTTTTTTTAAAAAATATTCCCTCACATCTAGCTTTACTGCAGCTTCGCATTTTTATGCATTCATTTGCATTTCTTTGCCTTAACCCCCATGTTTTAATTTGTTTCATACAATTTTATTTAAGTCCAAATTTAGTCTTTTGTGAAGCTGACCACGATTTCCTACCTTCTTTGATGTATTTCCTCTCGCTTAACTGTTTTTGATATATTCTGTTACTATTTAGCAAAGTTGAAAAATTAGTTTTCCTTTCTTTCTTTTTCATATCGCTTATGCTCATCATCATCATCATCATTGAGTGCCGTCTCCGCAACGAAGGTTGGCTACCATGGAGCGCCATTTTGCTCTATCTCTTGCTTTGATGGTGCAGGTTGTCATCGATTGATTTGTCCATCTTTTGATGTTACTCGTCCATGTTAATCTTGGTCTGCCTCTGCCTCTTTTACCTTGTATTTTCCCCTCCAGGATCACTTTCAGTAGGCTGTTGTGTCTTTTAACATGGCCTAAGAATCGCATTTGTCTTGTTCTAATTGTGTTCAGAAGTTCTCTTTTCATTTTTAGTTGTTTTAAGACTTTGTCATTTGTTTTCTTTTCCTTCCATCCAATTCTACCTATTCTTCTATATATCCACATTTCAAAGGCTTCAATTCTCTGTTCTGTTTTCTTGTCTAATGTCCATGTTTCAGCACCATATAGGAATATTGAGAAGATGTAACATTTTGCTATTCTTAGTTTTAGCTCTGGTGTTATTTGTTTTGATGTTAGTATGTCCTTCATGACATTAAAATTACTTTTTGCCATTCCTATTAGTTTGTTTATTTCAGTTGTACATTTTCCATCACTGGTTATAGTATGTCCAAGGTAGTTATAGTTCTGAACTGTCTCAAGGTCTATTCCTTCAATTTTGATATCCACTTGTGGGTTTTGAGTATTTTCTTTGTTTATGATCATAGTTTTAGTCTTTTTGATATTCATATCTAGTCCATATTTTTTGCTTGTCGTGTTTATTTCATTAAGTAATTGTTGTAGGTCTTTAGGATTTTCTGCTAGTAGTACAGTATCGTCAGCATATCTTAGGTTATTGATTATCTTTCCATTAATTTGTAGGCCTGGCATCTCTATGATGTTTTTAAAGATTTGCTCAGTGTATAGATTGAACAAGCTTGGTGATAGGATGCATCCTTGTCTTATTCCTCTTTTTATATCAATGGGTGTAGAGAACTCTTCACCTGTATATTATTGACGTGTCCAATGTGCGATAAGGATGATCCATCGACTAAACTGAACTAATCTCTGTCACCTGTAACAGATGCATCTGATTATGTCTTGCATTGATATTTTATCTGGTTATTTAGGATCATCATCATCACTGCAGTCCGGAGGAACCCATAGGTGCTCCGATTTTCAACTCGAAATATCGAGAAACTCATTAGGGAATCCTGGCCCATACGCGCACAGGTTTCATAGCGTGTGTCCAGGTTTTTTTGTTTGTTTGTTGACAACCTTGCCTGAACACCCGCCATTTTTTAGCCGCTCTGTTCTTTTTTCAAATGTCAAGGGTCCTTTAACGTGTGGAAGTGCACACGGGGCCTTCTGCTTTTTGTCTTTATTCGAGAAGGCTGGACATCGGGTATCACAACCCAGAGTAAAGTACACATGAGTTAACATGCAGCTGAGACTGAGAAATATCATATATCATTGAGTCACGAAAATAAAGACGTTTTAACACACACACGGGACGCGTATGTCGATACTTAAATGTTGTATTCAAATAAAAAAAATATATTCCCAACTACCTTTTTATTTTGTTAATTTTTTTTTTTTTTTTTTTTTTGGGGGGGGGGGGGGGGCTGTCGGAGGGTTTGAAGAAGATTTTGGCGGATTGATATAGTGCATAACACTGCCACCATTCATATCATCAGATGCCACATCGGTTGGCGTAGGCGATCTTGTCCTTCCATAATCTCTCATCAACAATGCATCGTATCAATTCTGTTGACTGTTTTCCATGTCATACACCAAGCTATCTAGTGTCTTCGCACTTTATCGTCCACTATCTCTTTTTCCATGTATTTGGCTAATTGTAACAAAGTATTCCAACATTCCTACACCACTGGTTATCTGACAAGGAACTATTTTGTTGAACAGTTGTTGATATTTGCTGAATACTTAAACATTGCTCATATGGCATTGCGCTGTTGTATTGGGTAGTTATTGCCCTCTGCTGAATTCCCACATCCATTGGTCATGTAGCAAGGTACTTTTTATATATATTTGTTGGTATCTGCTAAATTCCTACACCATTGGTCATGGACACAAGCGCTGTATCTATAGGCAGTGGTGAATTTCTGCTGTTTTCCCCGATTTGGTGTTTCTTTAATTTGTACATATGGTTAATTTAGTACAGGCGGGCTCTTTGTTACGAACAAACCGACTTAAGGCGTTCCGTAATTACCAACAGACTTTTAAAGCACGTCATAAAAGTGATTTATAATTACATAAGTAGTTGTAGTACTATATCATAGTAACTTTCATGCTTGTAATCAAACCAGCATAGCGAGGCTGTTCCCGATATTGCAGTACCCACTCTATCCTGTCCTGCAGTATTCGTGTCTCAGAAGTGTTTTTTTCCCAAGACTGCAAAACACTGGCGCATGAGCTGGAGTGTTAACCTGTAATATGTTTTTTTTTTTCAAAATGAAATTTCTCCTGGCTCAACTTTTTATTTGAGTTCGTTTTAAATTCTTTGTTTTAATTAAGAGAGATTTTATATTCCTTGTGTGAATTGAGAGAGGGAGAGAGAGAGAGAGAGAGAGAGAGAGAGAGAGTTAGTTATGTAACTTCTTTATTGTAATTCACTAATATTGTTACTACAATATTACACTGTACTCTTATTATTTCCACTAACACATTGGGTCATTATTGTTGTATATGCGTTGTTCATCATTGATCTTAGTTGTACCTGTGCATACAATTTTGACCAAAAGACATTCGCGGGAAACAATCTCCGAAACACAGGGACAGTCTGTAATATGCTGTATATATATATATGTGTACACACACACACGTGGGGGCCTCGGTTGTGAAAACCACCCGACTGGACTACCGACGTTCGGACAACCCGTGTTCTATTTCCGCTGGGAGCAGTGTGAATTGTACTCGTGGTTGGAAGAAAAAAAATACACACACGGTCAACCCAGCCGTTGGCAGAAATGGGTACCAGGGTATTAGCCTGGGAAGGTGAGGAATGTCGCCTCGCATGGTGAGTTTCGATGCTTGAACTACACTGTCCAGAAATCTCCGAACATTTCAGGATAGGCGCCCGGGCACATATGGGTGGAAACTCGCGCGCCGGTTCAAGTCTCGTACTTTACCTATACTTTATATACACTGTACTAGTCATGGAACTTATCAGTTATTTAATGATACTGAAGACTTACAAATATGCAATGGTCGAAAACAATCCTGTACTTTCTTGAGAGGCTCTTGACACCAGAAAAACTATTACGTTTTTGTTAATGTTTTTGCTTATATTTTCTATTTGCTTATTTAGCCAGATTTATCACCAGTCCTTTAAAGCCAACTCCCACGTTTTACACTATATCTTTGTACCATGTCTGGCAGCCTAACTTGTTGCAATTACTGTGGAGACATATTCGACGTTATGAACTTTCACACAGTTTTGTAAAAGAAGAGAAACATTTCAGGATATAATTATTTGAGAGTATATATGCTTGTTCGTAATCCTGGCGAGGACACCTGGGTTTTACTAATTCCCTAAAAATTAGTAGGAGCCGTGATAGCTCAGTGGTTAGTGAACTGGACTACTACGGACAAGGGGTAGGGTTCGATCCCAACCGACGGCTCCGGGTTCACCCAGCCTTAAATGGGTACCGGATTTTTTCTGGGAAAGTAAAAGCAGCACGGGCGTAATACTGACCACATTACCCCAAAAAATCATGTGCTGAAGGTCTGTAAAATATAGGGTCACTAACACCATATTTCCCTATACGCCACTTGGCGTGACGGGGGGTACTTTACTTTTTTTTTTATATATGCTTGTTTTTTTTCCCCCTAGAAGGAAGCTAAATGTATCATGAACAACCAAAAACCAAAGTGAGGAGATACTAAAAAGAGGCAGATGAAGAACAAAAGATTATAGGAAAATTAGGAAAAGCAGTCCACAGATTTATAGTGCATGTGTGGCAGGCCGAAATACGTAGTAACAATAGGAAAAATAGAAAGTTGGAGCGATAGAGGTAGACAAAGCGAGAGTATGCTGGGATGGTTTGACGGCGTGGTACTAGAAAAGATCAGCGCTGGAACTGATGCGGAAACAAGACGCCTGACAGCAGCAAGGCTGGAAGAAATCAGCAACTTATAGCTGATGGCTTACGGCAGGACCGATGAAGAACCATCCAGATCCTACTCCATCTCTTCGCGGTGCTTCTTGAAACAGATTAACCAGTCTAGTCTGACCAAGTAAGTAGGGATCGAAGTGGGAAGGCAATCAGGTACTCATAAATGCCACGGCGAAATCGGATTTGTTGAATTGAAAAGCGCAAATAAACCACAACACAACGCATCTACGCCCACTTTACGTCGTTTAAAGGACGGATGACTAAAAGGACTCTCAATTCCTTTAGTAGTTATCGGGTCAACGCCAGAGGGAGAAAGAAAGAACTGATGCACGGTGCACACGATTGAGGATTGTGGAAGGACATGATCCTGGATAATCAAATGCACATTCGGGAGAGCTTTGTAACAATTGGAAAATTACGGCCCACCAATAATGTAACTACCCGTCCTGTCCATCATGAACAAATTCTATATTAATTACATGTTTTTCCTCTACTATCTCGTTCTGATTATGTGTTCTTTTCAAGCTTAAAACGGCTGATTCACATAATCTAAAGATCGATTTTTTACAGGTACCTTTTCCCAAGGTGTGTCCCAATGAATGACTGCCGTTCTCTATCCCCCTCTCTCTCTCTCTGTTTCTCCCCCCCCCCACCCCCGTTTTTTTTTCTCTCTCTCTTAGTTTTAAGAGTTAGCAACCGTCACAGAAAAGCAGAGCGCCACGCTTCAAACATTTATAACAGTTCGTGTCCATGCCTGCTTGCACATACAAATATGAATATGTACACACTCAATAACGTCAACAACATGCAGGCAAATAAATATATGCAAATACAATACGTCAGCAATATTGGAAATACGATTACTGTTTTTGCGAGCACAATAATTTTATATTAATGACGTCATCATATTGACTCTTTATGGACGACTTGGAACTTGAGTCATAGATGTACAGTTTATTATGTGAATAGATGATGAATTTCTTATTTACCTTATTTGTTTATCATGTATTATTCTTCATTATTCATGTATTATTCTTAATTTTTTTATGTTTTAGTTATGTGTATTCGTCATAGGTTGCTTCATGTACTATTTAACCGCTTGGGCCTATATCCTTTTAAAGTCATTTTCATTATTAAATTACGTCATAGCGCAGAGAAATGGATGGAGACTGTCGATGCTGTCAGCGGCTCATAGCTGGCTGTTAACGTCAGGATAAGCGAGTCATAACTGATCAATATTGTTCTTTATGTCCCAAACGTAGCCCCCTGTAAACAAACCAATTATCCTGACTATACGAGTAATGATGGTAAAGGTTTCCTTCACGCCTTGCTAGGTTTATAGGGAATATGGTGTTTATGTGTAATGATGGTAGAGAAATGGCAAATTTGAGACCTCCAAAACGCCGACGTCTAATGTCTACGTTTGTTGCAAGATACGAACTCAGAACTCATACGGGCTTCGTCAGTCGATTTTCGAATCTACTCGTGCAACAGAGGAAATCTTGGCTTCATCCTCGACACCAGTGAAAGGCCTTGTCGTGGGCATGTTTTTTCTTCGAATCCGGGGCTCGTTCGTGATTGTCCCCTCCAATGCTCTCAGAGTAGTGAGATCGGTTGTCTATCTCTCAGAGTAGTGAGATCGGTTGTCTATCTCTCAGAGTAGTGAGATCGGATGTCTATCTCTCAGAGTAGTGAGATCGGTTGTCTATCTCTCAGAGTAGTGAGATCGGTTGTCTATCTCTCAGAGTAGTGAGATCGGTTGTCTATCTCTCAGAGTAGTGAGATCGGTTGTCTATCTCTCAGAGTAGTGAGATCGGATGTCTATCACACAGATTAGTGAGATCGGTTGTCTATCACACAGAGTAGTGAGATCGGTTGTCTATCTCTCAGAGTAGTGAGATCGGTTGTCTATCTCTCAGAGTAGTGAGATCGGATGTCTATCACACAGAGTAGTGAGATCGGTTGTCTATCTCTCAGAGTAGTGAGATCGGTTGTCTATCTCTCAGAGTAGTGAGATCGGTTGTCTATCTCTCAGAGTAGTGAGATCGGATGTCTATCACTCAGAGTAGTGAGATCGGATCTCTATCACTCAGAGTAGTGAGATCGGATCTCTATCACTCAGAGTAGTGAGATCGGATCTCTATCACTCAGAGTAGTGAGATCGGATCTCTATCACTCAGAGTAGTGAGATCGGATGTCTATCACTCAGAGTAGTGAGATCGGATCTCTATCACTCAGAGTAGTGAGATCGGTTGTCTATCTCTCAGAGTAGTGAGATCGGATCTCTATCACTCAGAGTAGTGAGATCGGTTGTCTATCTCTCAGAGTAGTGAGATCGTTTGTCTATCTCTCAGAGTAGTGAGAACTGATGTCTATCACTCAGGGTAGTGAGATCGGATGTCTATCACTCAGAGTAGTGAGATCGGTTGTCTATCACTCAGAGTAGTGAGATCGGTTGTCTATCTCTCAGAGTAGTGAGATCGGTTGTCTATCTCTCTGGGATAACAGTAAAGACCAGGAGACCCGCACTCTGCCCACATTAAAGAACTATCGGCATTTAAAAGTAGAAAATAGTGAGCCAAAATAAAAGTCGCTGTTCGAGCACAATTGGTAAGCAAATCTACTCTTGCTGAAGACGGATGTGTCGGGCCGAAAGGCGCAGATATTGCGGCTTGCTGTAAACTAGCGACACAATGCATCCACGCCCACTAAACGTGTGAATGCTACTAGATAGAAGAAGGCACTTTCTGGTGTGTCAATTTGCAATATTTTATATATATATATATATATATTTTTTTTTTATTAATTTGAAATAGTTAAGCTTTACCTTCTTTTAAGTGGCCCATCGATGAGTTAGTCATTGACAAGTTATATTTGTAAAATGAGCAAACCAATGAAAGTTACAACTCACAAACGGCTGCGTTGTTTAAATCGTGAGCTTTGCAGAGAGAACGTCAAACAACCATTTACTTCATTTAAAGATCATAACAGTAAATGATCAAACATTGAGGATTTAAAAAAAAAAATACATAACTTAACAACATGAGGCATGAAGGTCTACGATAGACAACGCTGTACTGCATTATAAGGGGAAATGAAAAAAAGATGACATTGTTTCAGCTAGCAAAACCCGTCTCAGATTACTACTAATGTGAAAATAAACACACGGAACGGTAGACTGCAGTGATCAGAAAACCCATGTGGTAGATAGCAGACATGGCTGTGAAGAACTCTAGCTCAACTCTTTGAAGGAACTGTAGATCATCATGCAGTATTTATTATCTGTTACCTCCTTATAGACGTTTGAGATTATTCTTATATCGGTCTTTGATATTAACTGCCAAGCGTTGTTTTGATAACGTTTGTATTGGTAATGTCTCCAGCTAGTTGTTTGATGTTACATAATAAGCTGACAGAACGTACCTGGCATGTTACCTTTGAATATCGCAGCCCATGCTGTAGTATTAAAATGACAGTTGGCTTAAGGCCAGGACCTAAATTGGTATATTTGTACGTGACTGCTTGAGATGAGTAACGTCGCTTATAGTAAAAAAAAAAAATAATAATAATCTAATAAAACATACTGAATATTCGTTAGACACGTAAATTCATTCCTCTGGTTCGTGACATTCGTTTCAAATGTCTGTATGGTAACTAAAATATGTAATCTAATTTTCGTTCGCACACCAAAGTAACAACGCAGATTTTTTTTAAATAAAAAAGAATAACTGATAAAGCCGTATTAGTAATCAACAATTATTTTAAAATATTTGCAACTGCAATAAGAATAGGCTGACGATTGGTCTGAATATTCCCGTAAATCCAACAATATATGGAATAAATATAGCAGTTACGTTTTAAGAGACCGAGAAAGAGATGGATAAATGGAATACTAGAGTCACTAGGAGGAATAACATCAGAAGATGCCAACAGAAGAGCAAAGAATCGCAGATTGTTTCTCCCCTCGACGCCAACGGCAACAGAGGAAGGATAGAAGAAGAAGAAAAAGACGACGCAGTATCTCGATTTGTTAACTGCGGTAACGGGTATATTGAAACAAACACACAGAACGTAGAGGGAAAAAAAACTACAAAATGGCATCGATTTTGTAATATGAAAATGTTACTTTGAAACAAGAAAATGGATTCGCTGTACCAACATAATACTTATAATGCAGGCAGGAACAGTCCCTGGAAAACACGTAAAATAACATCAAGCGAAATCTAATGCATACTAGTGGAAACAGAACAATGTTGGATAGAGTAAATAGTTTAATTCTTAGAAAAAAAAACACACACACAGGGACAACAATTCCAGGAATTGGGCATTTGACCAGAATGAAACCCAAGTAACTGTCAGCATATTACATGAAGATATGAGGCTTAGGTGCGAAAAAAGGTGGATACGCCTGATTAGAGTCAAAGAATGAAAGCAAAATGACAAGTCAAGCAATACAACTACCGATATCCTGAAGACTGTATAATATCCTTCTACGACACCTCAGTGCACACGTAAAAGAACAAAAGAAAAGTTGTACTCAAGAATTAGCCATTTTACTAAAGTAAAGGATAATATGTAACGAATAAATACTATAATGTCAATGCCAAAAGCTATTTTACAACGTGCTACGGTGCTGTGTGTGTTTTAGCGGATTTCTTTTCAACATGAGATCTTCACTGGCAGCTCTGTACCGTGACATACCAGTCTAGCTGTATGTCGCATCTTGGGCTGTCTGTGCCGCGGTTAAGTTGTTCTTGGTATAGCCAGCAACAAGCAAGCCATTGGTAATTGGCAGGTTTGACAGCATTGTATATGGAGCAGACAGGCAGGTTCTCAGTAGTTTTTGTTACTTGCTGGTGTTTCATGTACCTAACTCGCTGAACACACTCCGGATGTGTGTTCTCCCTAACTGTGCCAAGCCTGTCACCAGATTCTCGGAATCCCCTGTTCATCACCAGTCGGCTTCAACCTCTGATAACTGATCTAAGAGAAAACATTTTTATAGTCAAACTCAAATGTCACCTTTTCAGAGAAGACATTTCTTTAGTCAAGCTGAAAAGTCACCATCTCAGAGAAGACATTTCTGTAGTCAAGCTCAAATGTCACCTTCTCAGAAAAGACATTTCTGTAGTCAAACTCAAATGTCACCAACTCAGAGAAGACATTTCTGTAGTCAAACTCAAATGTCACCTTCTCAGAGAAGACATTTATGTAGACAAACTCAAATGTCACCTTCTCAGAGAAGACATTTCTGTAGTCAAGCTCAAATGTCACCATCTCAGAGAAGACATTTCTGTAGTCAAGCTCAAATGTCACCATCTCAGAGAAGACATTTCTGTAGGCAAGATCAAATGTCACCATCTCAGAGAAATTTCTGTAGTCAAGCTCAAATGTCACCATCTCAGAAAAGACATTTCTGTAGGCAAGATCAAATGTCACCATCTCAGAGAAATTTCTGTAGTCAAGCTCAAATGTCACCATCTCAGAGAAGACATTTCTATAGGCAAGATCAAATGTCACCATCTCAGTGTCATTCTGTCAACTTTCATAACTATGGCCTCTCAATCTGTTAGGGAGCCGAGGTAAAACAGTGAACTGCTGTGGATAAGAGGTGGGTTTAATCCCGACCGATGGTTTTTATCTACGTTCACACAGGCGTAATACTGACCATATTACCAGAAACGTGTCGATTGACAACATACAAATATAGGCACTACAACCCATGCATACCCTGTTGTTGTTTTTTCCTTTGATGTTCCATGGCGGTCTTTGTTATATAGTTAAATATAGCGACTGAGTGTCCATTACATCTTTATTGTTGATCAGAAATTTGCTAAGAACTACTGGTAGATGTAGACAACTAAGTGTTCATGTCTTTTATAGCTAAACAGAAATTTGCTGAGAACCGCTGCAACAGAATATTCAACACATGAATGTGTGACATTTCTAGAGGTTAGATGGTCAAGAGAAGAAACCAAGAAGGTGATACCCCATCCTCTGTATTTGCTGTTTGGCCCTGTAGGACGCTATTCATTTGCCAAGTCTTGAAATGTCACTACGTATTTAATGGGAGCGGGAGCACCGTAGTGGTTAACTTGTACTTCTTTACTTCACAATGTAACGTTTTTTTTTTTTTCTGTGCGTGTTTTTATTATAAAGGTCTGAGGATATTATATGCCGTTGAAGCAAGGTTATCTTTTACGCATATTAATTGTTGGTATTACCGTTATCGTCTTTCTTTCAATATATTGTGTATACAGGAGGCCCAGAAAATAACTAATTTCCAAAAGAGTAGAAATCAAAAAGGGAAAGTAAACTCAATACGAAAAATATACTGAAGTCAGAGGTGTTGGATCGAAATACGCACAATACAGTTAACTTACGCTACTTTAAAGATTTTCTTAATGGCGGAATAAAATCCGAAGCAAACTGCAGAGGGAGGGCCAACAACACTACAATAGCTTCATATGTGCAGCCAAACCCACATATAGTCAAACGGCGCACATGATAAACCCACATATGCCGACTCATTCTATAACTTGACAGCCCCTATGCCCTTATTACATTTTCTTTGAGCGGAAATGATTTATTATTTGGCCTTTTGTTGGGTTGTTATTGTATTATTCGAGCATTATATTTACAGTCCTCGGGAGTTAGGCATATCCGGTTTTGATTTTATTATTTGTATTGTCGACTGTTGCAATACAAATAGTATACTATATATATATATATATTAGGTAATGAATTCACCAAGTCAATTTACCAAGCCCTATGGATATGTTCATATTACAGGCAATACACAATTAATCTTAGTTGGTCCTCATATAAAATAGTAAGTAAATAATTACATTTAAAAATAAGCTGTTAGACATTTTTCGAGTTGTGCACTTGGGCCAGGATTCTCCTTACATTTTTTGTCGAGGGGGATATCGGAACACCTATGGATACGTGCCCTTTGCAGTGATGATGATCCCAACCACAAACCATTTTTTCGGGCACATCAAAAGAGAAGTTGGAACACTTAGTCACAAATGGGAAAATGCAGGGACAAGAGAGATCGTGGACGACAAAGACAGACGATGTTAGATAGCTTGGCGTTGTGGGTTATACCTTTGGGAAGATTCTCCTATAATAATAGCAGATTAAACAAAAATATGAACAAAAGGTAGCGCTTTGTTATTGTTCTGTTGTGTAGTTCAATTTTGTTTTCGTTCGCCAGCTTTTTACTTCTGACGAAGACCCTAGAGACTAGGAATTGAATTTTACGTCTTAATCCATTTTTCCCTGGCAGTCGTGTGCACAAGGGTCCCTCGCCGCACATGCAAATAATTCCGACTTCGGAGGTACTCATATTTTTTTCCCTCGATGAGTAATTGACGTTTCAAGCCGGGTCTCGCTGCTGAGACCAGGGGTGGTAGCCGCAGAGAGAAATTACAAATAAAAATCCCAACTGGTGCAGCCGGGATTTCAACCCACACATCTCTGTCTCGAGGCCGGCGTCTTGCTTCGAGACCAACCAGTCCCCCGTGTAGTTCACACAAACTATAAATCAGTGGGACAAGTAGGTCTAACATTGGTGCTTCAACTTGTGTTGTCTGTCATATAGTCAAGATTGTATATCTTTGACGTGGTATACTTAGCCTCGGTAGCCTAGTTGGAAAAACCACCCCACTGGGCTACTGACGTGGGGACAACCCGTGTTCGATTCCCGCAGGAAGCAATGTGAGTTGGACTCCTGGTTGGGAAAAAAAAATACTTCTGTCGACCCAGCGGCTAACAGAAATGGTTGCCAGGGTAGTACGCTGTGAAGGTGAGGAATGCCGACTCGCATTGTGAGTTTCGATGCTTGAAGCGACACTATCCAGAAGTCTCCGAACACTTCTTGATAGGCGGCCGAGCACATATGGGTGAAAACTCGTGTGCTAAGACGCCAATTCAAGTCTCGTGCTTTACCTTTACTTAATATTGAATGTTTGGGTATTTATCCAACGACTTTTGAGTCATGTCCTTCGGTTTCGTACCGTGTTTATGTAATTTTCTTCCTAGGGTGTTGAACATATTTTCCAGGCCTTGAGCCAGACTAGAGGCCATTTACACCACTGTGAGACATACGTTAGCAATCCTCTGTTGGGTAGTGTCGAGCTTCTCTACCATTCTAGACATATAACCCTTGTGGATTCAAGCTACGACATTGTTACGCCCTCTGTGCCTATGTGATAAATTGTTACACGCTCTGTGCCTATGTGATAGATTGTTGCACGCTCTGTGCCTATGTGATAGGTTGTCACGCCCTCTGTACCTACGTGATAGATTGTGACACGCTCTGTGCCTATGTGATAGATTGTTGCACGCTCTGTGCCTATGTGATAGGCTGTCACGCCCTCTGTGCTTTTGTGATAGATTGTCACACCATATGTGCCTATGTGATAGATTGTCACACCATATGTGCCTATGTGATAGATTGTCACATCATATGTGCCTATGTGATAGGTTATCACGCCCTCTGTGCCTATATGGTAGGTTATCACGCCCTCTGTGCCTATATGGTAGGTTATCACGCCCTCTGTGGCTTCAGTATAGGTTGCCGCTGCCTCTGTGCTTGTGTGGTAAGTTTCAGCAACACACTTTAACTATATTTTAATTGCTCGCTCGCATGGTCTGGGAGGTGATTATTTTTCTCTACAATGCCTATAATAACTCTGCTACTCTCAGTCCTTTAGTGTCTATCCAACTATTTTTTTAGGCCAATTAGCTAAATTGATTTGACCTTCACTTTATCGACAAAGTGGAATAGTCCTGAAATAGGCGGAGAGATCTTTTTTTTTTTTTTTGGCACCATGATAACAGTAAAGTGAAGATACTGTACAGAAATAAAACACATAATGACAATGTCCAAAGCAGCATTTAAGAAAATTATAAGTTGTTTAATTAATATTTTGCACTGTACCAATGAAGTGAAAAATGAGATAATTCGTCAATGCTGGTATATAGAACAGATTCTTTTCTTTGGAAGTTAGGCATAGCCAATAATTAAGCAAACAAAAAACGACGCACTAGATGCCTCATATTTGCTGTTTATCAGAAACAATATTGAGAGTTCCAAGGATAGCCAAATAGACAAGCCTAGAAAATCTTAAACAGTTCAATACACATTGTGGGGGAGCTCATAGCAAACATCAAATGTTCGTTTTTAACATTTTATGAAATCGGCAAATTGTAAAGCTTATTTTTCTGTGGACAACATGCAGACAAAGAAAGAGTCAGTGAACAATAGACGAACATACTTGACAGCTTGGAAATGTGACGGTTGTGACGGCCACCATCAGGCCTGAAATACAATAATATAGACAGGAAATTGCGTGTTGCATGTTTTTAATCGGCACGGCACTTGATAAATATATGCAAGATGCTAGATTTCTCTCGACCTCTGTATTTTTCTTTGACTCTGATATTCCTTTGATGTATATTTTCCCACGACGCCTGATATCTGCAATAAGGCTATTTTCATGCCTCCCTCCTTTCTTTCTTTCTTTCTTTCTTTCTTTCTTTCTTTCTTTCTTTCTTTCTTTCTTTTTCTTTCTTTCTTTCTTTCTTTCTTTCTTTCTTTCTTTCTTTCTTTCTTTCTTTCTTTCTTTCTTTCTTTCTTTCTTTCTTTCTTTCTTTCTTTCTTTCTCTCTCTTTCTCTCTTCTCTCTCTCTCTCTCTCTCTCTCTCTCTCTATCTATATATATATATATATATATATATATATATATATATATATATATACACATACAAATCCTTACACACGTGGCTTTGTCTGTCAATCTTTTTCCCCACTTACATACACTTCTCTCTAATATATAATGTAAACTCTTTTCCGCAATTTCCAGCCATTACATTTTCTTGCCATCACAAATGCCTTTCAACGGATTCTACTTATGTTAGATGGCCAGATCTAGTTACACAAGAACATGCTAATCTAAAGAAGCCAAACTTGAAGAAACCCACATAAATAATATTGCAAATACCAGGGATGTTTGGAAGCGTATGGGAATTACAGATACTGCCGTCATACATGCCACATGAAATGATAATGAGCACAATTACACTTGTCCTGAAGGTTAAACGAACCAATAGAAAGATAAGAGTGTAATTATTATCTTCGCCCTGTCACTTAGTGTCTTTCTGACTCGATGACTCACTCTCTCCCACTCTCGCAATCAGTCTCTCTCACTCTCTGGGTGTCTCTGTATCTCTCTACGTAAATTTACAATACATTGGAATGTGCCTGTGAGATTAAATGTGGTATCGTTCTAATTGTACTTTTTCGTTGCAATATTATCCAAAGTGCCGGAATATTATCTGTTAATTTACATAATTTATTATTGAAATTGATTGACATGAATGTAATTAATTAACAGCCATAATATATATATATATTAGCCTCCGTCAGTCATAGTTGACTATGGATTTTTCAGCGCTCCTAGAAATGTTATTTTTTCTTTTCTTTTTTTTCGTCGTGTATTCTCTTTCTCCATGAATCTGTCTGCTTCTTCTTTGAGGTGAACCATTAGAGTGTGTTTCCAGAGGTTGCGGTCTGCAGCTATGTCTTCCCATGCTGCAGGGTTTATGTTCAGAGTCTTCATGTCGTGCTTACACACATCTACAAATCGGAGTCTTGGGCGCCCCCTAGTACTTATACCATCTGC
Source organism: Megaustenia siamemsis (assembly GCA_032433765.1). Lineage (NCBI taxonomy): Eukaryota > Metazoa > Mollusca > Gastropoda > Stylommatophora > Ariophantidae > Megaustenia > Megaustenia siamemsis. Next base: position 74,473,452 of record JAVIAB010000139.1, on the reverse strand, counting down.
CAGTTGTCCGTATAGTAAGTATATCTTTCTGTATGCGGCCATCTTTATACGGTGTACATGGCCGAGCCAGCGCAATCTACGTTGTCTGAGCAGCGTGTAGATATTCGGTAAGCCTGTGCAAGTCATGACCTCAACGTTTGTCACTTTATCCTTCCAGGTGATACCAAGAATACGACGTAGACATCGCATATGGAATCCATTTAGCCTTCTCTCCTGTTTTACATAGGTTGTCCAAGATTCCCTGCCATACAGGAGGATACTAATTATGCAGGCATTGTACACTGCGGCTTTTGTTTTAATTGACAGTTTGCTGTTTTGTTTTACATAGGTTGTCCAAGATTCCCTGCCATACAGGAGGATACTAATTATGCAGGCATTGTACACTGCGGCTTTTGTTTTAATTGACAGTTTGCTGTTTTGTTTTACATAGGTTGTCCAAGATTCCCTGCCATACAGGAGGATACTAATTATGCAGGCATTGTACACTGCGGCTTTTGTTTTAATTGTCAGTTTGCTGTTTTGTTTTACATAGGTTGTCCAAGATTCCCTGCCATACAGGAGGATACTAATTATGCAGGCATTGTACACTGCGGCTTTTGTTTTAATTGACAGTTTGCTGTTTTGTTTTACATAGGTTGTCCAAGATTCCCTGCCATACAGGAGGATACTAATTATGCAGGCATTGTACACTGCGGCTTTTGTTTTAATTGACAGTTTGCTGTTTTGTTTTACATAGGTTGTCCAAGATTCCCTGCCATACAGGAGGATACTAATTATGCAGGCATTGTACACTGCGGCTTTTGTTTTAATTGACAGTTTGCTGTTTTGCCAGACACGCCTAGAAAGACGGGCAAAGGTGGTAGCAGCTTTACCAATACGAGTGTCAATTTCTGTATCTAAAGATAGTCTGTCGCTGATGATGGACCCCAGGTAGTTATACTGCCGCACGATATAAAGTTTATAGTTGTCGATAGAGATTTCAGGTGTTGCTTCGACGTCCTGACCGAGTATGTTAGTTTTCTTCAAAATTATTGTTAGACCGAAGTCTCGGCAGGCATGTGAAAAGTGATGTACCATGCTCTGGAGTTCTTCCTGACTTTGCGTGACATAATTAATATAGTAAATCCGTCATCCAGAAAAGATACGAGCTCTCTAAGTAAAAATGATGGGAAGACATGGAATACTCTTAAAAGAATGGCAAAAAACAGAACGGCCTGGAAAGTGTTTGTTGAAGACCTATGCTCCACAGGGAGCTGAAAGGAAGAAGAAAATATGTGTGTGTGTGCCTGAGTTTTGTTTTCCTCTCGTGTAACGTCAGACACATTTGATGTGCTATGGTGTGCATCATTTGTGATTCGCGCAGAATAGTCTCCAAATGCTGCCAAGCTTCCTGCATGGGGGACTGGTTGGTCTCGAGGCAAGACGCCGGTCTCGAGACGTTCAAATCCCAGCTGCACCAGTTGGGATTTTTATTTATGACTTCTCTCTGCGGCAACCACCCCTGGTCTCAGCAGCGAGGCCCGGCTTGAAACGCCAATTAGTAATCAACGGAAACAATTTGAGTACCTCCGAAGACAGCGTTATCTGCCTGTGCGGCGAGGGACCCCTGTGCAAACGGCTGTCTGGGGAAAAACGGATTAACACGCAAAATTCAGTTCCTAGTCTCTAGGGACTTCGTCAGATATGAAAAAAAAATGAAAAATTTACGGCAAAAAAAAAATTGTATGTGCAAGACATTTTCTTCAGACGTCGCAGGCCACTGCACCATTTGCTTGACCTCACTGGGGTAATTAAGACGCCGGTCAGTGTAATCTGCTGTTAGCAGTCGGCGATCCCTATTTGACTTGTGCTTGGATCGGTTGCTCTAGATCACACTGCACTCTGCTGTGGTGGTTCTGGAATCAGACCAACCGGTCAAGCCAAGAAAGTATGAATCGAAATGGCAAGGTAATCAAGTACTCAGAACGAACAATCTGAAGTCGAATGTGTTGGTCAGAAGGCGTAGATATTGCAATTTGCTGTAAATAACGATCCAACGGATGTTAATGTCCTTCGGAAAAAAGAAGGGGGGGGGAGGGGGAGGAGGAGAGGGGGAATTAAGAAAAGTAATCATCAGGTGAACGCTGAAGAGGAAGTAATAGAATTTTAAAAAAGGACAGTTTTCTTAAACTTCAAATATCAAACAGAATGGTTATTGTTATTTTATTATTATGTTAATGGTTATGCTATGAAATAGTCTAGTCTAGTCACATGATAGTAAAAGAAAGCAACAACAAAGGTCTCAGTCTGAATAGTAAGAAAACAGAAGTAATGGTCATATCGAATAAACAATCATCACTATCATGCAGCATAAAAATAAACAGGACAAATCTGAAACAAGTGCAACGCGTCAAGTACTTGGGGACAATAATATCAGATGGAAGATGCACCACAGAAATAAGAAGCAGAATAGCTCAGGCCAAAATAGCATTTCAGAAAATGAAAAACGTCTTATGCAGCAAATCTCTTTCAGTAGAAGTGAGAAAGGGAATTCATCGGTGCTATATAGAACCAATTCTGACCTATGGAAGCGAATCATGGACAGTAAACAAACAAATGAAAAGACTATTAGATGCCACAGAGATGAGATTTCTTAGAATAATGTTGAAAGTTGCCCGGACAGCTAAAAAAAAAAAAACAACCAACAAGGAAATTCTCAAAAAGGGAGCTCCCAAGAGACATCAGAATGAAACAATCAACATTTTTCGGGCAATGTGAGAAAAGGAAAGTTGGAATACTTTGTTACAACTGGCAAAATAAAAGGAAAGAGAGATCGCTGACGGCAAAGAGAGAATACTGGATAGCTTGGTGTCTTGGCATGGAAACAGTCAACAGCATAAATTGATACGATGCACTGTAGTTAGAAGATTGTGGAATGACATGATCGCCAACGCCAACCGGTATAGCACATGATAATGATTAGTATAGTTACAGGTTATCTTTTCATGCACAATTGACAACTTCATAGTGTTCGGATGCTCTACTCAACACCTCCCTCAGTGTGAAGCAATATAATAGACACGCTAGAGAAAGCTTTAAGAACGGCTTCAGCTCTCAGATGCACGAACTCCTACACCCCAAACCTTGCCTTTGAATTGAATGTGTGGAACAAGTATTTCTTTCATCAAACTTTCTACAAATGTGAACACGTACGACAACTTCCATGCAACTGTGTACACTTTGTAGCAGCTTTTCGCATCACATAAGTTACACCACACCAGGCAAACGAGCACACTGTACAAGGTGAACATTGTCACTGCCGCTGTGCGACATTACATCTATAGAACATAAATACACAGTTAACACACCGGTGAGTAATAGTTCGTCCTGCCAACATTTCTTGTACAATTTTGTTGTGCGAATTGAAACTGTACAAATCGTGATGAATGTGTGCTCATTGGTCGAGTTATCTAACGGGGACCACACTGCTGGGTCGAGCAGTGGTTGATTGGCATGCCAGTTGGAGGATTTCATTTCGAGGTTTGTTCATGGAAATTGAATGTGGTAGGAGAATGCGATTCACCTGGCACCGATTGACATTCGACAAACTGCGTTTAATAACTAATTATGTTTTTGTATATTCGCCAGTAGTATTTCTAATTTAACTTTCATGAGTGCTGTTTTGTCCGTCAGCTATAATGTGTTTATTTATTTAATATATAATAAAAGAAAAATTATTGTACAACATAAAAGTAAGTACAGTTTCTAAATTGCATGCTTTTATATTTATCTATCTCTTTCTCAAATTTTATTTCTCTCTGCATTACCATTTATTCTTCCTAGCACTTTCTCATTTCTGTTTCAAGGGTTCAGGGACCCTAAAAAAACATGGACACCTTTATCTGTCAATGCGCGTATTTTACGTGAAAGTTACAGTTACAGTTATCGTTTATATTTCAGTGTTGTAGTTCCTCTAGTTGTATGTTATGGTTTCATGTCATAATTCAGTGTGACACAATGTTTATATGCGAAGGGGGGTTATGTTTTAGCCACTTAGTTTTCTCTTCGGGACATTAGTATTTCGGACCTATAACTGGTGTCTATTTTCTTTTTCATCTCCTCTGATTCCCTTTCGGATGTCGCGGGAGATAGAATGTTGTATCTCTCGATGCTCTGGCACTCTCACACATTGCCATGTTTGGTTGTTGTAGAGTCTCTCTGATATCGTCGCCTCATCTGATATCGTCGCCTCATCTTACTCTAGGCCTGCCTCTTTTCTGTGCTCGTCTTCTCCTCTTATATATTCCGTGGGCATATATGGAGTCACAAACGACGCAAATAAATTGAACTAAATTACAGACAACAAATAAAATAATCTATGGGTTACGGAAAAAAAATATCGCGGAAAACTCGAGAGGAAAAATTTCGCGGGCAAATTTTATCCCAAGAAATGTGAATACCATCAAAAGTTTATTATTTTTGAAAGTCAGGTCTTTTATTTAATTAGTCATAGTGACCTCATCAATTCGTGACCATTTTCACGTGTCTGTTAGAGCCAATCAGAATACGACTGCAAGCTGTTACTTACAATCCCTGGCAGCTTCAACTACACACCCCTTTCGACTAAATGCATGCATATTTTAAATGAGATAGTTTGTATTTTCTTGCTGAGGGATATGTTGTTAATAGCGGAGCGTTCCATCACATATAAGTTGCTAACATCATTACCTGTAATAATGATCAAATATAGCAATAACCATATGCTAGAGCAAAGGTATTTTAGTTTACAAACGAAAAACAGACAATACTAGAGTCACTAGGAGGGATAACACCAGAAGAGGCCAACAGAATAGCAAAGAATCGCAGATTGTATCTCCCCTCGACTCCAACGGCAATGGAGGAAGGATAGAAGAAGAAGAAGAACGAAAAGCAACAATATATTTATGTATATAGTATTACATTTACTCTTTTTAATGTGGAACTACTGAGACCCCTTTAACACAGACCTTATAAATAAATATTAATATAATAATAATAGTAATGAGTTATTTATTATTATAAATAGATACTTGTTTTAAATTGAGCTGACCAAGCTGTACAAATGGACACAGACATCACTTATATAGTTACTGAAGGTACTAACATCGAGGAAGATAAATCGATGCCCTAAAAATATGTGATTCCGGTAATCACGAATCCTGATAACTAGATCAACGAAGCAGTTAGTAGTGTCGTATTATTTAATAACAGTTCACATTAGTTGGTCTGAGGTGGCAAGATGTCCTAGTTTTGTTCCATCGCCTTCATAAATACTATCTCCAATACTTCGGCAATTAAAAATTATTCAATTGTTGTTTTCCTTTGTATTCTATAGCTTGACAACTCTGTTGATAGTGTTCAATCTTGTATGAAGACATAACCATTTCAATTCCTATATCTTCATAAAGGTGGCGCCTTCATCGGTAAATATGATGAATAGTTGCTTTCAATGCTGAAGATGCACACATTATTTTCTTCATGGTTGCTCTGAAAATGCAGCATTAAACAAATAATTATTGGATGCATTAACAGTGTTTATATTAATTAAACTTCTTCATTGTCGTTAATCAAGATAATAGTCTTGCAAAAACGCAATGAATAAAATTTGTTGTGTTGTCCCGAAATTGCAGATTTGGGGCTTGCCGTAAACTACAACACAGCTCAGCTTGCGCCCATTTAATTTCCTTAACTAGAACGACGAAAAAGAGTAATTATCGGGCTAACGAAAATAACAAAGACAACATTAAACTACTATATATTTATTTTATTATGCTTTTCATAGCTACGCTAAAAAAGAAAACAAAAGCATTTACACTGCATTGTCTCATAGTGTGATGCCATTTATATAAATATTAAACCATTTAGCAATTTATGAAGCGACCAAATACTCCAAAACATAAGAGAGGAACCATCAAAACTGTCCAGAAAAACTGAAACTATAATTCAGTGCTGCCATCCCACTGTGGAATTAGCAGAAATGAGAGAGAAGCTGCACAGTCAAAAACAGGCTGTACAATGGACCAGTTCTGCCACCATGTGACCTACAGAGAGGCCAAAACCATGACACACATCAAATACAACTTGGAGTGGGTGGGATAGAAAGCTGAACATAAGCAAATATGATGAACCCATACACCAAATACAGATATTCCAGCAGACCATCATCTTTCATCTGAGAACCGGTCACTGTAGACCATAATAGAACAAAGAAGTATGTGTTAGCACTCGGAAAAATTGACAGACAAACAACAATAGAAAAAAACGAAGAACAATATATGGTCCGAAGTGGGATCGAACCCGTACTCAGTGGCACCGCGCCTTGCCACGAGAAGCCGAACGCTTGGTACACTGCCACGCAGCCAACTAAAAAATTGGCTATTGCAGTAGTGTCTTCCACGAAAGGCGCTCTCAATGACTATAGCATAGGGTAACGATCACAGACCGGAAATAAATTGTATATTTGTACTTTCCTATTAATGCAAGTATCTCCCAGTAGGGCTGAATACTTGTGTTGTAGACAAACATTTATTGGACGAAACAGCACGAATAGTAGTTCCCAGTGGTTATATACTGGGTACAAATAATAATACATAAATATTATTATATGGGGAACTTCCGAGGCGATAATAGGGAATAATAGAACAAAGAAGTATGTGTTAGCACTCGGAAAAATTGACAGACAAACAACAATAGAAAAAAACGAAGAACAATATATGGTCCGAAGTGGGATCGAACCCGTACTCAGTGGCACCGCGCCTTGCCACGAGAAGCCGAACGCTTGGTACACTGCCACGCAGCCAACTAAAAAATTGGCTATTGCAGTAGTGTCTTCCACGAAAGGCGCTCTCAATGACTATAGCATAGGGTAACGATCACAGACCGGAAATAAATTGTATATTTGTACTTTCCTATTAATGCAAGTATCTCCCAGTAGGGCTGAATACTTGTGTTGTAGACAAACATTTATTGGACGAAACAGCACGAATAGTAGTTCCCAGTGGTTATATACTGGGTACAAATAATAATACATAAATATTATTATATGGGGAACTTCCGAGGCGATAATAGGGAATAATAGAACAAAGAAGTATGTGTTAGCACTCGGAAAAATTGACAGACAAACAACAATAGAAAAAAACGAAGAACAATATATGGTCCGAAGTGGGATCGAACCCGTACTCAGTGGCACCGCGCCTTGCCACGAGAAGCCGAACGCTTGGTACACTGCCACGCAGCCAACTAAAAAATTGGCTATTGCAGTAGTGTCTTCCACGAAAGGCGCTCTCAATGACTATAGCATAGGGTAACGATCACAGACCGGAAATAAATTGTATATTTGTACTTTCCTATTAATGCAAGTATCTCCCAGTAGGGCTGAATACTTGTGTTGTAGACAAACATTTATTGGACGAAACAGCACGAATAGAATAACCACTGGGAACTACTATTCGTGCTGTTTCGTCCAATAAATGTTTGTCTACAACACAAGTATTCAGCCCTACTGGGAGATACTTGCATTAATAGGAAAGTACAAATATACAATTTATTTCCGGTCTGTGATCGTTACCCTATGCTATAGTCATTGAGAGCGCCTTTCGTGGAAGACACTACTGCAATAGCCAATTTTTTAGTTGGCTGCGTGGCAGTGTACCAAGCGTTCGGCTTCTCGTGGCAAGGCGCGGTGCCACTGAGTACGGGTTCGATCCCGCTTCGGACCATATATTGTTCTTCGTTTTTTTCTATTGTTGTTTGTCTGTCAATTTTTCCGAGTGCTAACACATACTTCTTTGTTCTATTATTCCCTATTATCGCCTCGGAAGTTCCCCATATAATAATATTTATGTATTATTATTTGTACCCAGTATATAACCACTGGGAACTACTATTCGTGCTGTTTCGTCCAATAAATGTTTGTCTACAACACAAGTATTCAGCCCTACTGGGAGATACTTGCATTAATAGGAAAGTACAAATATACAATTTATTTCCGGTCTGTGATCGTTACCCTATGCTATAGTCATTGAGAGCGCCTTTCGTGGAAGACACTACTGCAATAGCCAATTTTTTAGTTGGCTGCGTGGCAGTGTACCAAGCGTTCGGCTTCTCGTGGCAAGGCGCGGTGCCACTGAGTACGGGTTCGATCCCACTTCGGACCATATATTGTTCTTCGTTTTTTTCTATTGTTGTTTGTCTGTCAATTTTTCCGAGTGCTAACACATACTTCTTTGTTCTTTTATTCCCTATTATCGCCTCGGAAGTTCCCCATATAATAATATTTATGTATTATTATTTGTACCCAGTATATAACCACTGGGAACTACTATTCGTGCTGTTTCGTCCAATAAATGTTTGTCTACAACACAAGTATTCAGCCCTACTGGGAGATACTTGCATTAATAGGAAAGTACAAATATACAATTTATTTCCGGTCTGTGATCGTTACCCTATGCTATAGTCATTGAGAGCGCCTTTCGTGGAAGACACTACTGCAATAGCCAATTTTTTAGCTGGCTGCGTGGCAGTGTACCAAGCGTTCGGCTTCTCGTGGCAAGGCGCGGTGCCACTGAGTACGGGTTCGATCCCACTTCGGACCATATATTGTTCTTCGTTTTTTTCTATTGTTGTTTGTCTGTCAATTTTTCCGAGTGCTAACACATTCTTCTTTGTTCTATTATTCCCTATTATCGCCTCGGAAGTTCCCCATATAATAATATTTATGTATTATTATTTGTACTCACTGTAGACCACCACGTTTTATTTAGCGTCGCATAGTGTCACACACAAACGAATTCCCACGTGGAACTGATATCCAGGGCCAGAGCATATCCTCTATCTATGTCCGATCCACAAGGAACTACTAAGTTATCAACAATCTGGTCAGAGGATGCTAAACTGTGACAGAAACCATGGGGCAGCGTTCATGACTTGGAAAGAACTGTCAACTTCATCATGGAACCGAGACTGCAGATCTGACTTCTTTTTTCTTTCTTTTAACTGGCTACTGATGCCTTTAAGCAGATCTGATTTGATGAACCAAAGATCAATGGGAAGGCCTCTTCTACCAGGGCGGGGTATGTGCAACAGGTGGAACTGCTGCATCGATTAAAAAACGTCCCAAATGCCCAACGACAGGGTGAGTGAGCCATGCGAGTAAAAGCCGTTTTCAAAGCTCTATCCGCCGTGAAGGACGCCCCAGAAAACAAACCACAACTGCCTAGCAGTTCCATCGGGAGAAGGAATGGCTACAGAAGAATACACATACCGAAATCACAGGCAGGGTGAGCCCAACAGCCCTGACCGGCATCCACCTCACGGGAAAGAACATTCCACATCACGAGAAAGAACATTCCACATCACGCGAAAGAACATTCCTACGTCAAACCGAGATCCAGCCTGCTAAAGACACACACGCTCACATGTAAGAAACGAAATGTGACCAGCTCATCTTGTGTCAAAATATTGTTCTTACCCTCCATTATTAAGCAGGAGAAAGAGTCAAGTTCGCAGGATCGCTGACATGAACGCTGAAGAGGAAGAAGAAGAAGCTACTTATGTTGAAGCACACAGCGCGAATACTAATGCTCATTCAATAAGCAGGCACTTTACTTTTAATAACTCTTAATTTCTATACTATCCATACATTGCTATTATGCCCTTGAATCGAATTAGGGCACTTTAGCTAGCTGGCACAGGTATTATCAACATTGAAACCAGCCCTTCTCCGCTGGCTATATTTTGCCAGTAACGAGGTATATCGAGCACGGTATGATTGTATGGTGGTTACTGAGTCATTCAGCGGTGGAGCAAGCTTGTGTAACCCGAACTCTATAGGCAGGTATTGATCTGGTGGCAACTGCCTAATCTCACCAGTGAACACGAACATCTGGTTACATGTGCTGTTATAGTTACGGTGAGTGCTGATATCACTGGCTATTATTTTCGCGCCTTTCGTGTATATTTATTGCTTTCATATAAATGTACCTGTGTCCTAGCTTTGTTTTAAGCTATTATATATATATATATATATATATATATATATATATATATATATATATATATATAATGTGTTTAAATTGGATACATGACTGTGTTGTGCTATTGTATAGTAATGTAAAATTATTATCCTAGCGCATGTCAGTACGACGTTGACATACTTGTTATTCTACATACTCTACTTCTGAGTTTGCCCGACGACTATTCCTTTTCAGCGACACCATTGAGAGAATGTTATGTGGACGTATATGCGCTATGTCGTGATTTACATCATGCTGCGTTATCAACGGCTTTCTACTTAGGACATCCGTTATTAATATGGCATTTGTAAGTACCGGGTTGTCTTCCCCAGAAATAATTCAACATTTAGTGTCAGACTCTTAATTCTACCCAGTGGTTCATCCATCACTGGTGATGAAGTCGGACCATTTCATTGAGCTGTTAGTGTAATCAAGTTATGAGAGTATGATTGTTACATTCAATGCCAGCCCGGAATAATCTACGACTGTATGGACATGTAATAGTAAATAGTTGATACTGGTAGGACATCTATTTCGGGAGCCTTTCGAGCAACTTTTCGTTGTTCTGCTGCTACTCTTTTTGATATTTCCCAAACTACAGGCCTTGGAAGAAGAGATGGTGCGCCAAGTAGTTCTGTTATGTGCTGCTACAACTTCGCATGTGTCACGTTTTGAAGGCTTTAAATGAGGTGTTGAGTGTATCTTAAAAGCGCATTTTTGTCTTTCTTGAGCACGTTTTCCTGTCCACAACTCGTCATATAGAGCATTTTTGGCAGTCGCTAATCTATATGGCATGCACACTATGATCATAATGATTTCATTCCTGGAATATCGGTTCTGTCTAGAATGACGGTATCTTATCTATAACCGTATTAATAGTATCGTTATTTCCTTTCCTAACACAAGCTGTGTGGAAGTGATTTAATTTCTTTGTGTGGCTCCTATACACAGTTCGTGTTTTACATGGGCATATGTCATCACTGGTTGATTGGCGATGAAATAAACTGCCGAATTGATAAGGCAGCTACGACTTTCGGCAAACTCTCAGAAAGGGCCTGGAACAACACGAAACTAACACTAAAGACCAAACTCTTAATATATCAAACTTGTGTGCTTAGCACACTATTATATGGATCTGAAACCTGGACAACATACTCAGATCACGAAAAAAGACTAAATGTCTTCTACACGCGATGTCTCCGCAGAATAATGCACCATCAAATGGCAGGACAAAATAACTAACTTAACTGTTCTGCAACGTGCTAAGACACCCGACCCCCCCCCCCCCCCCCCCCAAAAAAAAAAAAAATAAAAAATGTCGATGCTCAGAAGTCGAAGACTAAGATGGCTGAGAACCAACGAATGGGGAAAAGCGCATCCCCATGCAAATACTATATGGCGAACTAACACACGGAAAAAGACAAATCGGCAGACCTAAACTACGATATAGAGATATCTGTAAATCATCTCTGAATGACTTCTCCGTATGCGAATATGACTGGGAACATCTGGCAAATGATCGCACATCATGGAAAAAACGTATAAGGAATGGTATAACATCATTTGAAACTGTGCTAAGGAAACACTTAGAAGGGAAAAGACTCATGAAAAAGAATGGTAAACCCTGTGGATCTGTGGGCCTGACTTGTTCATTCTATGGACGTGTGTGTTTTGTCAAACATTGGTAGAATTAGCCACGAGATAAACTGTTCGACAAAAACAAAACCTCAGAAAAAAAACTAAAATAAATAATACACAATAGCCTCCACTAAACCGTCTGACAAAACGAAAAGGGCCATATATATACTGGGGAAGTGTAGGCCTTGTAAATTTGCAACTTTTCTGTAAGCTGATATTTACTGTGATGCCAAATGCTGGTATATAATCTGTCAATTATACTTCTGGTTTTTTGCTATTCTTGTGTTTATCGTTAATAGTAACCGTCTGAAAGAGAGTGCTGCGAGAGTATGTGCACCTGTATACGACTTTCAATTTCTCGTTGTTTATATTGATTTTCGGCTCAGAAGATTTACCAGGTGCTGGTTTGTACTTGATTTCTGTTTCTGCATGTTTACGGTAAGTTCAAAGTCGGATCATGTGGTGCGTGCAGTTGAAAGAGTAGCAGCTTATTCTTAGTGGTCTATATTCGCACTTCCTTATTCACTTCATCATCATCAAGTACCAGGTGGCGTAGGTGATCATGTCTCTCCACAACTTTTGATCTCGGCAGTTATTTATCATTTCTGTTGTTGACCTTCTGCCAAGCCATTCTCTTAAAATGTTTGATATCTTTTCTCTTTGCTTCTTTCTATCTCTTCGTCCCTCAATTTTCACAGTTGTTACAATATATCCCAGCTGTTCTCTTCTCATTACGTGGCCAAAAAATGATGATTGTTTCTTCCTAATATTGGAAATTAGCTCTCTTTTTGCTTTGGCCTCTTTCAGAACATCTTCATTACTCTTCTTAGCTGTCCATTGTATTCTCAACATTATTCTGTAAAACCACATTTCTACTGACTTCAGTGATTTTCTTGTCTGTTGTCCTATTGTCCATGATTCACATCACTATTCACTATACCTAAGGTTTATTTACCAGACGTTTTATCAGTTGGCAGACTACTCAGTTATTTATATACATATGTGTGTGCGTGTGTGTGTGTGTGTGTGTGTGTGTGTGTGTGTGTGTGTGCGCGTGCGCGTGCGTGCGTGCGTGCGTGCGTGCGTGTCTTTTTTTTTCTCTGGAGTAATAATTATTTTATACATTTCCCTAAGGTTAAAGATAAATTAAAGTGAAACTCCATTTCAAAGCTAGCATATTAAAACTAGCATGCAAAATTATTGTTTTGAAATTTCGCTTACAAAGAGGGAAGTTACATAGTGAAGTTGCTAACTTTTTAGTATAGCTAATAGCTCTGATTTTTGGGATAGTGGTAATAACAGCAATGAAGAACGTCGGTCCCCTCATCATTAAATGTTATGCCCTGGTATATTGATATTTTTATATTTCACTCCTCGTCTCATTCTTTACAACATGAACATGTCATGAGACTCTTTAGCTCCGGAACACTTTGTTACAATGAGTTGACTCCAGGATGTCATGTATGTAATCTAATATCACCAAATTGTTACAATGAGTTGACTCGAGGATGTCATTTATGTAATCTAATATCACCAAATTGTTACAATGAGTTGACTCGAGGATGTCATGTATGTAATCTAATATCACAAAATTCAAACATTTATCAAGTTTGGTTTCAATCACACCATACCGTAGTCATCATCAGGTCGCATGTCCATTGCGGAAAGTTGCATTCACCACATCTAAAAGAATATGTATCTCTGTCCTGGTCACCCACTTCTATTGTAATGCTCAAGGTCTCTTTGGCGTCTTGAAGTAACTTTCCTTTTGGTGTGCCCCTGTTTTGTCGCCCTGGAACCAAGCCCTCCATTATTGTTCTTTCTAGTCCGCTGCCCCTTTTGACGTGCTCATTGTATTTTAATTTCCTCTGTTGAATGCCGATTATAAGCCGGTTCTTTTCACAGTTTCTTTTAATGCGTTTTCATTGCTCTTTTTAATTTTCCAAGGCATCTTAAAGGATTTTTTTGTAGCATTTTGTTTCGAATGAATCGATTTTCTTATTTGTTGTTTGAGAGATCGTCCAAGATTCTCAACCCTATGTTGCTGTCGGAAAAGATATATAATTTTAATGTTGCTGCCTTGCTGGTATTGTTGCTCCACATATTCTTCGTGTCATTTAATTGTTGTTTTACCGTCGCTAATCATCTTTTGATCTCTTTCAGGCCATCTCCATTGTTAGTTACTACAGATCCCAGATATTCATATTTTGTCACACTTTCAAGCTCTCTACCGTTGATATAATTTTGGGTTGGCTTTTTGCTTTGTCAATGGACATTACCTTTGTTTTTAGAGCGAGGTTTTGCGCTCTTCACCGTGTTTTTTAACATACTTAGTTATATCTTGTAATCCTTCTGCATTGTTTGAAAGGAGGACTGTGTCAACAACGTATCTGAGTTGTGTAATTATGTTGCCATTTATTGTGAACAGGTCGAACTTCACAAATCTGTCATCATCTCTGACATTTCCCATGATGTTCTCAGCACAGGTGTTGAACAGGTATGGCGTGAGAATGCACATTTGCCTCACCCCTTTTTGTACTTTAAACCAGTTTGATTTTTCACTTGTTTTTCTGATAACCGCTTGCTGTTCGTGATAAAGTGATTCGATAAGTTGTGTTAGGTGTGTTGGAAAGCCCATATATTTCATGATATTCCACAGTCTCTGATGTTGTACGCTGTCAAAGACCTTTCTGCAATCTATGAAGCATGTATGCAGTTCTATGTTGTATTCCCTACACTTCTCAAAGATGTTTCTCGCGTCAAAGATGTGGTCCCGATTGCCTCTACCATGTCTGGAACCTGCTTGAACTACGTGAAGTTCATTTTCAAATGTCCTATTATCTTCTTCGTGATGGTCAGCAAGAGTACTTTGCTGGCATGGCTTATTAGGGCAATCGTTCCGTATTTAGTCCATCCGGTTTAGTATAAATCTAAATTTGAAGTGAATGTTGCACAACGCGGAGATCATTTTAACAAAGAATAACAATATATGAGCACATTATTTTCAAATCATGGCGAACTTTGGTGCTGAGTTGAAAAGTTAGTTCTTTGGTATATTGGCCAAGAGGGTGAGTGGTCACATTCAAAATGTGGCGTATATATTTTTTTAAAGAAATACTGTTTTTAGCTTCACCAAGATTCTAAATATGAAAACCTTAGGTTTTATCTGGGAAAGTAGGGCGGTCTAGTGTGATACCGACCATGTAACCCATAATCGTGACCATTATAGCGATATTTTCCATACTTCTCAAAGCGAGACGAGTACTCACATATTAAGAGGTAATATGCTAATTATGAAGGAATGAAATGTGGTGTCGCATATGAAAACAAGTTTAAAGAGCAAGTTGAGATAAGAATAGGAGTGAGGCTGGGGTGACTGCTGTCTATAATTTCCCGTCCTGCTAGCCTTAAATTGGATTATGAGATTACATAAAACAGGGAATCGGGCAGATTAATGAGAGCGACTTTCTGATGACATGGCTGTTCTCTCATATAATCACAAAGAAATACAAGATAGGGATAGAGAGATCTCAACAGCTTGGACATCATCATCGTCAGGCTGCACGTCTTTCGCAGAACACTGCACTCATCACAGCCCGTCTGAAAGAATGTATGTTTCTAGTCCGATCACCCAGTTCTTCTGTTGTCATGTTCAAGGTCTTCTTGATGTCTCGAAACCACCTTCTTCTTGGTCTGCCCCTGATGCGTCGCTCAGGAAGAATGTCTTCCATTATAGACCAGGAAAATCATGAGAATTAATGCGGTTGGCTATAATCTGAAAGCACTCTGAGAAATATCTCTTCAAATTGTGCAGTAACATAGAGTATAGACAAATAAGGAGAAACAGAACAATATTAAAATAGGGGTTCAAAATGTAAAAAGAGTTTTTATTGCGATAGGAAACACGGAAATCAAAAGATTTCAATTTAAATGCAAAGATTAAAAAAAAAAAACGTCATTGTCTGTCAGTTCTATTGTATGGCTGTGAAATATGGAGAACAACGACAAACGACATTGACAAATGTGAAATATGGAGAACAACAAAAACAACATTGACAAAATTACATACTTTTCATTAATGGGTGCTACCGAGAATAAAAGCATGGAAATGGTTGAATAAAATGACTATAGTCCGTTCAGAAATTCATAACCACACTTGAATTAGCTTTACGTGATAACCGTTTGTTATTTTGCTTTCAACTTTTGCATGTAATCTTATAATATTGATGTCGTTATAGAAATATTTTTTGCTCTGAGAAATTTGATCTAGTTTAAAAGTTTTCTTCTTTAGGCTATATTAAATTCACTCTGTTCGAATTTGACACCATTTTAGGATATATACATTAATTTGGTGCGGTCGTTCACGTAAAATAGTTTGGCTATTGCAGAAACACTAAGTTCAGGAAAATCCCGTGCACAAAACTGAATTGTTATTGAACGACATGACGCACCACGGCCTGGGCATTAATTACCGAAGGGAAGGCGTATCTTTATTAATTTTGTGAAGACTCAGTAGACAATTTGTTGACTTTAAATACCAACATTTATATCTAAATTACAATGAGTTTGAAATGCAAATTTATAACTATGCAAAAGGTTACTGTTTTACTATATCAGCACTTCCTTAGGGAATTCAAGATGGGACAAAGTGCCTACTGCATCAAATACAAAAGAGCAAATTAGGACATGGCTTGCGAATGAAAATGTCAAATTTGACGACACATATTTAAAACCCGAATTGTTACAACTTGTGAAGAATACGAATAAGAAAAAGGTGTACCATGTTGACAAAATCATTGAGAAATACGGCCACACTAATTGTAACCAATTGAATTCATGTTTGCAAATACACATAACGAACAACACCCACAATTAAGCACTATGTAGATACGCTTCTATAGTCCGTTCAGATTCGTTTGCCTAGACATTAATTTATTTTTTTCAAAAACTTATTGTTCATTTGCATTGATCTTTTGAAGTTAGGTTTAGAATACTAATGTCGCTATAAAAATATTTTTTTATCAAAGAAATGTGATCCAGTTTCAAAGATGCCTTATTTAACCTATATTAAAAAAAAGTTAATCGATATTATAAACACCGGCGGGATTATGTAGATGCTTACATCTCACAGCTGATTCTTTAACATATAGGCATGACCTTCACGGCTGAATGCGCACCGTCCTAAAATAGTTATGTTTCCACTATAAATTTTTATAAAGAAATGTTACATATGAAATTTCTCGTTTAGCACAAAATGACATTTTAGCCGAAACCGGAAATTATGTGACGTCAAAATCACGGCCGTAGACTCGAGTTCGAGTCATAATTCAGAGGCAAATCTCAATATTTACAGAAAGGAGGCGGCACTATCCATATTATCTTCTGCAAGTCTATGTGAGAATGAATATAAAGGCAAAATATTTTACTGAGCATAACATTGTTATAAAGATTTATACAAGAACATGGCCATAGATGTTTGAGACTACCTCAATATCATGCACACTTAAATCCTATAGAACTAGTTTGGGCAAAAGTTAAAGGACACGTAGCATATACAAATAAAACTTTCAAATTATGCGATGTTGAGACACTTACAAATCAGGCTCTATCAAATATAAATAAAGACTACTGGGTAAAATGTGAGGATCATGTGTTACGACAAGAAGAGGAATATTGGAAAAAGGATGGTTTGTTGTTTGTTCAGCCGAAAGCAGTAATCGACCTATTTGACTCGTCTGATTCTGAATGATCATTACTCTGATTAAGTCTACAGATAAATAGTTTGATTTGCAAAATTTCCTAGTTGATTTGTTAAACAGTTTATTGTTCAAGACCACCCAAGCAATCAAAAATATGTTATAAGCAAACCAACAACCATTACTTTGAATGGAAGCCTGCTTGAGTCAGTACAGAAGTTCAGCTATCTTGGATCCACTATTACAGCCACACTTTCCTTAGATGAGGAACTAAATGTACGTATTTGAAAGGCAGCGACAACATTTGGGAAACTCACAC
Source organism: Megaustenia siamemsis (assembly GCA_032433765.1). Taxonomy (NCBI): domain Eukaryota; kingdom Metazoa; phylum Mollusca; class Gastropoda; order Stylommatophora; family Ariophantidae; genus Megaustenia; species Megaustenia siamemsis. The sequence continues at coordinate 74,455,768 of JAVIAB010000139.1, read as the reverse complement.
CAAGAGCATGGAACTATATCAAATTGACTCTAGGAACAAAAGTGCTATATATAATTTAAAATTTGTATACTTGCCACCAAGTAAAATTTTATGGACACGCCTATGGGTCATCGTTGCACTAGATTACTGTAAAACATTTTGATTAGGGTCAAAATAATAGTTACATGGGCAAAGATCAAAGGAATTCGCCGCTTTAAGAAAACCGTTATAGCTAGACATCGAGTAACACATATGTTCTCGCGACATGGACATTTTAACACCGTATGCCAAAAATCATGTGAAATCATCAAGAACTTTTTGAATTATAAATCATAACATCTCGGCAAACGATTCTGAACGGACTATAACTTAGAATTATGGAAAAGTGGGCACAAACTAGTGGACAAAGAAATGTGACAAAAACGATGGCGTTGGGATAGGACACATACAGCAGAAACCGAGAATATTCGTCACAGGCTTTTTTTTGGAAATCCGCTGGGAGAAGATAAACAGGTGGGCCAGAGAATATACTTGGAGAAACATGTGGAAACAGATGAAGTTGGAGAAGACATGGAACGATCTTAAAAGAATAGCATCATATAGGGCGGTTTGAAAAGTGTTTATTGAAGACCTATATCCACTTGAAGTTGAAAGTTATAAGGGGAATAAGCTAATACAGTATTTTGTTGTATTCCTTTTTTGTAAAGCTGTCACTACACCTTATAGGAGTGTTCGTTACACCCCACTACTTGTTCCTGCTACCAGCTTTACCTTAGCTCTGCAAGTATTTGCATGCTCCCTATCTAATTTTGTCATCTCTAAATATGAGAGAATAAGGATAGAGGAAACAGAGAAAATATACAAGCCAATTAAAGAGAATAGTTTGGAACAATCTCCTAAACAATATAATTGATAAATAGTTGCAGAGATTGAACGTTTCGAAGAGATAGTATCACCCACACCTAGAGACGCGTTAATTGTTGATAAATATGTGTACAGTTTACATCTGAACATGTTTGGTGACCGTAACAACAAATCACAGATATAACTAGTTGGGGCATTTTTGTACAGAGGCCATCCGTCCGTTATATTCACTACAGGGCTGATATTCATTCATTCATTTGGTTTGAAATCGTAGATGAAAATCGCGGTTATACTAGAAATAGATTTTGTAATGGATACATTCATCGTACACGAATTTCAGGTAATAATAGGAAGGTTTGCTTCACCGATGTGGATCTCGGTATTGTGTGTCAAGATTTGCTGCTTTAGTTGAAGTGTACAGTCGTAATTCACGTTCTAAATGTGGTTTGTGGTCTTAGAAGACACACATATTAGATTAGTTATTAATGCTGTTTTCCCGATCTTAGAAGACACACATATTAGATTAGTTATTAATGCTGTTTTCCCGATCTTAGAAGACACACATATTAGATTAGTTATTAATGCTGTTTTCCCGATCTTAGAAGACACACATATTAGATTAGTTATTAATGCTGTTTTCCCGATCTTAGAAGACACACATATTAGATTAGTTATTAATGCTGTTTTCCCGATCCGTTGTATCTATCCGTTTATTTCTTCTTTTTTATGTCCCCCGCCCCCCTTTTTTTGGTGTGGAAGAGAATTGTAACAATTACTCTCTCTCTCCCCCTCCCCCCTTTAAAAAAAATGATCACGTGTGGGCGTAACTATCCTTCAGTCATGTCAATGTAATTGTTCCTGAGCTTACATTATTGTGTTTTACGCAACGAGAGGTTGTATAAATAAAGTAATGCAACAGTGTATGTAGTATCCCATTGTCGGTGTTGTGATTGTGTGCGCTCCTCGATACGGTTTTTCATTTAGTCCACTAGAAAAACAGGAAGATGCGCTGGTTGAGTTGTCAGTGCTCTCGCCACTGACTAAAATATTCATTTCCGGATGTAGCGATTAAAAAAAAATGTATCACCGACACGGCTGTAGACTTCATTCAGGCTCTGAAAATGAGTACCAGTGATATTTCTTTGAAAGTTAGCGGCTCGGCGCGATATGTACACCTCCTCGACACTCATAAAATGTGCCTTTGGTCACTGAAAGATATGGACGCTAACACAATACTCAACATACATTAAACTCAACATACACTTTAAGACGCGTGGGGTGTGGGGGATGGGCCAAGCTTATATATGAATTGGTTTGTTTATAACGCAGGACTATGATTAAACAGCATCCGGCAGCAAGAATTAGCGGTTAGATTTAAGAACGAAAGAGGGAAAGGAAAGCCTCCCATGATCTTCTACAAGCGGTATATGCCAAAGACAGTTAGTTAGCTGGATGTTGTAAAGCACAAGAAAACTGAACAGAGGAAAGGCCGGAGATCGTGAAATACGGGGAAAGACGTTAAGAAACTATCACTGCTGGGATAAAAGCGGAAATATGAAACGGAAATTGTGCGAACAATTTAACATTACTTAGCTGAATGCGAGTGCTTGACAAGGATTTGAAGGGTTAATGTTAATGATGATGACTGTCTTTAATATTCTACCTTCTGCCATCGATTGTGGTTAGTCATTCTCCGGTTGATGCAGCTGAAAAAATAGAAGTACATCTGACTGGCTGAGTTGGGAAGGTATTAAACAGCAAGGAAGAGCACTGGCTTCCTCACCTGCACATACTTCATTGAAATGTAATACATGTACTTCGTTCATCTGCAGCCTACTATGTTAGGCGACACACCTTATCTTTACCTTAGGGTTAGAGGTTTACCAGACAGAGTAGGAAACTGGCATATCATGTTTTTCATTTCACATTTAAGTTCTTTGTTGTTCAGGAATTGTTAGCCCCATTACTTTCTTTGTATTCTTGGCAGTCAAATTATGTAATTTTTACACACAGGGCCAACTTTAGGTTGTTTATATTTGTCAACGGTCGCACCACAAGTTATGTATCGACTAATTGGTTATCAATTTCTCCTTGATACCTGGATGTTTATGTGTTATTCACACTTTGGGCTCCCACATGTAATTAGTTTAAAATGAAATATAGTTTGGGAGCAAATGCTCCTGTGATCGACCTAGTCATCAGGTAAAATGGGGACCGGGGTTCACATTCGAGGAATGTCGCCAACGCTGAGGAAGTTCTTTCCCTTGTAAGCAAATAGTCGCGTAGTTGAACTTCTCATTAGGTTTAGACAAATTACACCTTTCCTCTGCTGCACTCTGTTAGCGATATTCTCACATTTTGGTTTACGACCGTCAATACATGTCAGCGAACTTTCATGTTCCCGAACGATCCATTGATATTTGACTATTATCTAAAAGGGTCGATTACTGGCTATCAGTATTCATATATATTTTACATTTGTCCACGTATTTGCTATTTTACATATTTATAATAACTCATATTTGGCACGCAGTATAGGATAAAGTTTGTGTGCAATTTGTTTGACACGTCTGGTTTAGTTGATCTATTTTATTTTTGACCCTTCATCGCTGCCATTGAAGAATGTACATTACCGTTCCGATGTCAGCGCACTCACCAACTCCTTAGTACCGAATAGTGGCCTCTCCTCCCGAGATAATTTCAAAACGGCTGTTAATTATTAAGAAAGATGTTAGCAATTCTAATTTTCACTTCTTCAACTTTGTCCAGGGCAATGGCATGCAAACCACTCTTCGATTTTCAGGGTTCAAACATACAGTTTTAGTGTTCTTCTGAGCACTGAGTTTATGGGCATGTTAACATAGTGTATGTACAGATATTAAACAGACGTGCACTCATTTATGTGAATTATAGCACTCGGGGAAAAATGCGCAGCCAGCAACAGTAAATATGGGGGGAAAATTAGCATGGACACAGCGCCCTACCACCAGGCAAGTACGGCAAATTTACGTTCATACCTTCACGAATTTTATTAGCTTTTCTGTCTCTCCTTTTCCCCTTGAGTGCTACCTCTACTGTTATTTTAGTTGAGAAGTGCATTCAGAGCCAGTGTTTAACGAATGTTGTGGCTTTGTGCAAACAGCACAGATCGGCGACACGCCCATCAAAACCTGTAACCACGTGTTTGCCTTCCCGTTCTGAAATCTTTACTCCGGAACAAATGTTTCATTTAATCAGTGATTGTCATGTAGGTTTTTTTCCCCGGCTGTTTGATCTCCAAATGAAATTATCCTATTTGTGGATGTGTAGATGTACGTTCGAGATTTGTGGTAACAACACAGGCATTCATCGCTAATGTTTTATACCGACTGACGCGCTTTATGAAGTACGAAAGGTAAGGTTTCCTGTTATGCAAGCAACCAGACTAGCCAGTTTATTACTGCTTGATGTTAACGTTCATTAGGAAACGTAAACGTGGGCTATGTTGGTCTGAACTTGTTGATTCTTGCCATGTGTTGATGGCTGGCTGTTCGTAACTGAGAGCTGTATCACGTTTTTTTTTTTTTTGTGTGGCAGCATTTCAAAATAAGCAAACCAAGAACTATTTATTCAACAGGTGTTCGTGTATTATAAACCGACTACCGAGAACTGTTCAACTTATGTTCTTGTATTATCTACTGTCTGAGTCCGTTCTACTCTTTCTCTTCAGCTCATTCCTCAGTTTTATCATTTCGAGTGCATCTATCTAAAAAAAAAACTATTTTTACGGAATTTTCCCATTGCTGTGGTCTGGGAGGAGGGGAAGATTGAAGGATCGGGGAATAAAGGCCGCTTGTCAAGCGCAGTCGCCGCGAGGTGATCGGATCTGAGTTTTTTATTTCAGCCCCTCCCCCGATAGGAAACACTTGGACCTTACTGTGATTCTAACCCACGTTTTCCTGGTGTGGAGCCCGACAAGTTCGAGTAATGTATGAAATCAATTGAGTGTAGAATTACGTCTTTCATCATTAGTTCTGAGATAGGGCTCATATATTTTTTGGGTGTCTCTTGTATAGGCATCAATATTTCTAACATAATTTCAACTTTGCACTCCTCTCTCAATTTGAGGTTAGTAAATTCAGAAAGATCTAGATACCCTCAGCGATTTTTAAATGTTTATTTTCAACCAGGAATTGATGGTCTGTATGGAAATCGACATTTGACAACGCTTTGGTTGCTACCAATAACGCTTAATCTCCATCTCCGTTGTATAAGAATGTAAATCTTTATGATTTTTAGTCTTGTCATCGTGAGTGTTGGCGTGAAAGGTCTTCGTGAGTGGTACTTCGATATTGCCTGTTAAGACAGAGTCATTTTCTGAGCAAAATGCAATTTACCCATTAATTACGATGTTTCGATTGAGTTCTGACTGTGTGGGCTAAAAATTGTGGTTTTATTTAGAGGCTATTTTCCTACAAAATGTGAAGAAAGGGAAAACAACTAAAGAAAGACTCACAATTTATGCACAATCAGTTAAATTAATTAACAAGAAGAAAAGAAGTCAAAGTTTCAGGATGTGTGAAATCAAAGGAAGGAATATAATAATGTGACAGGAGAAGATAATGGAAAGATGGACATAATATATCAGTCAACTCTATGATGATGAAAGACCAGAGCTTAATAATTCAAACAAAGACACAGGGCCACCAATAATGCAGAGTAAAGTGGTGGAGGCAATTCAACACGTGAAAAAGAGGAAAAGCTCCAGGTCCCGACAACATAACGATCAAAGAGATAAATGCATTAGGAGAGCTGGGAGTACAAGTCATAACAAAACTACTCAATGACATATATAGCACTTGACACATACCCGAAGATCTACTAAAATCTATCTTTGTAGCCATACTAAGAAGTCAGGCGCCACTGATTGTGAAGACCATCGCACTATTAGTCTCATGAGCCATATAACGAAAATATTACTAAGAATCATCATGAGACGTGTAAGGAACAAAATAAAACCAGGAATAAGTGAGGAACAATGCGGATTTGTGGAAGGAAAGGGCACCAATAATGCAATATACATCTTAAGAACATTGATAGGAAGAGCTATCATCATCAAGTACCGGGCCTGCTGGCGTAGGTGATCATGTCTGCGTATCATAAAAAATTATGTACTGACAACAAATTGTAGCTATACGAATTAGCAACCAAACAGGACAATTCCAATATATAAAACAAGGAGTCAGACAAGGCTATGTTCTGACGCCGGATTTGTTTTCACTTTACAGCGAATATATTATGAGATGAATAGTAGACAAAAAAGGAATTGAAGTCAATGGTCACAACATAAATAATTTGCGGTATGCGGATGACACAGTCTTAATAGCAGAGACAGAGAATGAACTACAAGAAATGATAGATATAGCAGTAATAAAGCAACAAAAAAGATATGTCTGAACAGTAAGAAAACAGAAGTAATGGTCATATCAAAGAAACAATCATCACCATCATGCAGCATTAAAATAAACAGGACAAATCTGAAACAAGTGCAACGTTTCAAATACTTGGGCACAATAATAACATCAGATGGGAGATGCACCACAGAAATAAAAAGCAGAATAGCTCAGGCCAAAATAGCATTTCAGAAAATGAAAAATATCTTATGCAACAAATCTATGTCGAAAGAAGTGAGAAAGAGAATTCATCGGTGCTATATAGAACCAATTCTGACCTATGGAAGCGATTCATGGACAGTAGACAAACAAATGAAAAGACAGTTAGAGGCTACAGAGATTGGATTTCTGAGAACAATGTTGAACGTTCTCTGGACAGCTAAAAAGACCAACGAGGAAATTCTCAATGAGGCCAACTCAAAAATGGAGCTCCTAAAATCATCAGAAAAAAATAATCAACATTTTTCGGGCACATCATGAAAAGAGGAAAGTTGGATTACTTGGTTACAACTGGCAAAATAAAAGGAAAGAGAGATCGGACGACAAAGAGAGAAAATACTGGATAGCTTGGTGTCATGGCATGGAAAACAAACAATAGAGCCGATACGATGCACTGTGGATAGAAGATTGTGAAAGGACATAATCACTTACGCCAACCGGCTTGGCACATGATAATGATGATGATTTTCCTACAGGTCTTTCTGTTATTTTCTCCTTATATCAACATTGAGCTGTTCCAAGACCCAGAAGAACTCTCAGAAGAACATATATTCAGAGAACTGGATTTCTTATGTAGATATCACTAAACAGAAAGATAATCAGAGTAAGATTCAGACAGTGATACATTTGCTTGGTCTAGTATTTGAGATTTATCATTAGATTCACGATTCTTAGAGTGTCTGAATGGCACATTTACTAATTTTATTATCGATGTAGAACTTCCACTGATTAGATTTCCCGTAGTTGTAAAGCTGTGCAGACAAGTTTCCACCTTATATTGTGTATTGTCATAATATTTTCACAATTAAAGTGCATTCATTGTATTCACACATTTAATCAACTAAAATGTGAGAAAATAAATATTCGTTCTGTAGTGGGTTTCCCCCCCCCCCCCCCCCCCCCCCCGTGAAATAATTGTTATCGCACCCTGCCACTGCTTTCAGCTTCTTCACGTGCAGTCCTGCACATTTGACAGGTAAGAGGTAGTGGCTTTATGGAGTCACAGATCACATTACATCTTGTCGGCACATTCTGCTGTCGTTACGGATCTTAAAATGCACCAGTTCCCACATTCATCTAAGTTGTAACCACTTACCGCGTACGACTAGTGCCAGTTTGGATATTTGCAGCTGTGATACATGCCAAATGTAAGAAGACTTTGCCAGCTCACTTGCCAGACAGTGTGAGGAATGAAAGGACACAGCCAGAACTTAGAAAACTACATGCCAAACAGAAAAGAACCAGAAAAAAATAATTGGCTGCATGGATCTGGAATCGAATCCCACTCACCAGCATTCTCCCCCCCCCCCTTTAATCAGTTTAGCACTAAATAAGCTCGACTAATGTATGATAAGCTGATACTGTGCCAATGATTACGTGTTCTGCTGTTATTATTTTGTCCAAAATGCTTCTTAATTTTTTTTTTATTTGGTTGTATCTAACGTGTGTTATTTTAAAACGTGTGTGTGTTTGTGGTTGTAGACAAATGTTTCACTATTTGTCACCTTCATCATGATGCTGCTGCCAAAACGCTTAAAACCTTATATTATTTGTCTTTGTGTTAGGAACATCTTTACTACACCTGGCAATATTCAAGAGCTTGCAGTTTTTCTTCCTCCTTGCACCGGGGCATGTGGGTATTTTTTTTTTAAATGCTGGTTGACTAATGTGTTAAAATGATTTCTTTTTCTTTTCTCTCTCATTTTGTTCGGACAGTGATATACAACCTACCCTTTTCGATTTTAAACTACCAAGGATTCTTTCAAGAATTGATGTTACCCTTCTCGTTGAGAAAACTTAGACAACAGTTGGTGCTACCAAATGTCTATCCCATTTTTTAAAAGTCATATATAACCATACACAAATAAACCGAACGTAAAAAGTGTCAAATGTTATAGAGAAAATAGAGATAGAAGTATTATAATGATTAACATTTTTTTTTTTCGTTCGCTAGCTTTCACCTCTGGCGAAGTCCTTAGAGACTAGGAACTGAATTAAGTTAATCCATTTTTCCCTGGCAGCCGTGTGCACAAGGATCCCTCGCCGTACAGTGTGGTACGGGGTGGTTACCGAAGAGAGAAATTATAAATAAAAATCCCAACTGGTTCAGCCGGGATTTGAACCCACAACTGCTCTGTTGCAAGGCCGACGCCTTGCATCGAGAACAACCAATCCTCTCTTATAATGATTTGACGTACGCCTTGCAACTCGTAGAGCAAAAAGCTGCAACCACACTCTGTCAACGAACACGGTTCTGTGCTATCTTCTCGACCTCAGTCCACTTCCTGCAGGTTCTTCTCCAGATCTGCTTGAGCCTTTCAACTTTTCCATTTACTTCTGGATTTCAGCTCACCGACTGACTTACAATATTGCTTATTGGTCTTCTCAGTGTTTGGCAAATTCATTCCCATTTCCATTGCTTGATCCATGTTTCTTGTGGTACCTAGGCAGTTCTATTGTCATTTTGCGTAGTCATGAAATACAAACTCAGGATGAAGGGAAATATAATTTCCTTCCAGACATTCTAGACTCTGGACACCAACAGGAAGAGAGAAAATGGGTAAGAGAAAGAGGTTAAGTAGAATTATCAATGAATCAGCCAGGGATTTAAAACAATGTAGTACCTTTAAGACAAGTTAACATGAGTGTATGTCTTATGTACAATGTTTGACAGTAAGGAAACGCAATGATGATTTTACCGTGTACATGACTTATGTCATTGAGTGAATTCTCTATCAGTGGAAGAAACTGGGAGGATATGGCTGCAGATCGTAGCACATCGAGAACAAAAATAAAGAACGGCACAGCAACATTCTCTCTCTCTCTCTCTCTCTCTGCGTTCAGGACTCAATCAGAGTAAGGATTCCAGACTCTCATATGAAGTCAGCTGTCAGGCTAAGTGTGTTGATCGCCCCCACAGACAGAACATCACAATTAGAGTCTGTCAGATCCACTCTGACTGAACACCCGTTAATACGTTGCACTGTGTTCTGCGCCAGTGGCCCAGTGCATCCGATTTCAGCCAGCATTTTTTCAGGTTTGCTTTCCTTAGCCTTTGATTGTCCCCAATCTTCCTGCAAGGCAGCAGTTGATCTTTTCTGTCGGGGGATTCTGCCCTTAGATGGTCGGCCTTCCCAGGTTTACGAGCACCATCTGCCCGAGTCACTAGAGGTGACTAACACAGACATGCGACTTGTAATATGAGGAAACTGCAACAAGGAACACATTTCATGCATAGCCTCCATTTGTTCCCGCCGCCTATCCCCATATACCGGTAAGTCACGTCCTCCCGAAAATGATGATCGTCGTAGCACTTGATGATGTTAGGCCATCGTTGATGACTCCAATTCCGAACATATAGACACACAGTCAGTCGTCAAATTATCATCGTTGCACATCAAACAGCAGACCGTAAGATTTGCGCACGGCCGGTTTAGGGAACCAATACGATGACGTAGGACACAATGTCGCCAAACTCATAATCTCGATACCTTTAGACTTATGTCTGATTACTCAAGTGTAAACAGTCTACGACGAACAATACACGAAGCAACTTCCCCAAAGAGACAAAACTGCGACTGACGAAGTAGTTTACATTAATGTGTAACGTGGAAATAACTTGCGTCAAAGAATCCCAATAACGGTCTTGAACAGCACTAATGTGACGTAAAGCACAGATGAAGTCTGGACGGTGGAATGTCTCACTCACAACACTTGATTCGTCAAAAACGGACTGTTGTCGACCTACGACCTCGTCTTAGCGACACAGATGTATCAAGCATATCATCATTTTGACTTTTACGCAGAAAAGTGCAATGAAGATCCGAAATTAATCAGACCTTGGGTTCAGCTGACAAAAGGCGGAGGAGAAAGCAGACGAGGCCAGGCACCACGATACATCTTGTTCATTCTACGTTCGAACTGTCTATTCACTATTGGCTGATTCAGCCACAAGAGAAGCAGTTCAGCAAAACTGCATCCACATAAGACACTAATATTTGACTACACTACAGACTTTTCTTGATTTCTTGCTACAACGGTCTGTCACGTCGCTAAAGGCCAGTCTTACGATGCGCTTTCAACCGATCAATACCGACGTGTTTCAGTAACTGTCGGAAATACTCAAGCGCGGTTCGGTCACACGACAGATGCATTCATTCTTTTTCACTGTGTAGAAGTAACACATCAACTGCAGTCTTGATTTAACACTTAATAACTGCTTTGCGTCCATTGAAAAATATGTTTGCAATGTCTGTTGACAAAACTTATATATGTTTTCTTTGCTTGTTCTTTTAAAATAATTGTGTTGCTGGTGTGCGTGTCGATTAGTGGATGTTCTTAAAGGTATCTATTATGATTCTGCTAGAATGTTACATTTTGTTATTGATGCAGCAGTAATTATGCACTTGACTTGCCGAGTCCGTTGCGGATATAAAGGTTCTCTTCATGCCTCGATAGGTGTATGGGGAATATGGTGCTAGTGACCATATTTTTCATTGATCAACCGCACAGTTTGGGGTGATTTTATAATATATGGGTTGCAGCGACAAATATGTACCATTGTCGAATCTGCGTGGAAATTGAGTATTTATAATAAACGACGATAGTTCCTCATACATTTTTGTTTCTTTCTTCGGCAAACTCAGTCTGATTATTCTTTCTCATCTATAGTTGTATGTATATATCATTTTGTCCAACTCTGCTTGTCTCTTTCACATCTTTCTGACTTTTCTCCTTCCGCCCCTCTCTTTCTCTCCCCCTCCCCCTCCCCCTTTTTTTCTCTCCTTCCCGTAGACTCAGCTTCACATTGTTCATGTTCCTTGTCCTTTTAATAAGACGATAGGTCGCTGTGGCGTAGAGCAGTGGTGGCCAACTTGAGGTTGCCCGAGGGCCGGATTAAAGCCAAGGCCAAGACCCGCGGGCCACACTTAAGAATATCGTCAAAAATGACAGTAGGGACCTATGCGATATAGTAATATATAAATAATGCTTGCACTTTGACTACATATTTGATTTGTAACAAATCCATTAATTATTCATTTTAAAATTACCTTTAATGTCTCAGTGCGACGATTGTGACTTGTCACAGCTTTCCACCAGAGATTTGAAGTCCACTTCCATTTTTGACGTGGCGATTCGGAGAGTATGGGACAATGTCGAATCGGTCATTCTGTTCCTGGTCTTAGATTTAATTAACTTCATGGAAGAGAATGTTGTCTCGCAGAGATATGTGCTGCCGAATATAGAGCACATCTTTAGTGCCCATTTTCTCAGACACGGGTAACGTTCATTTGGTAGCAATTTCCAGAAGTCAGCTCATAATGCCTTTACAGTACTGAGGAAGGGGTCACACTGAAGGTCACACAACTCTAGTTGAAGATCTGATGGCTGGCACTCCACTGTGCACTTAATTGGGTTATTAAAAAGTTCCGTTTGCGGACGAAACATTTCAAAATCTTGAAATCGTCGATCAAATTCACAAATCAAATGTTCAATGTCAGCTGCGTACTTACTGAAGTTTGCACTTTCTATCTCTGACAGCAACTGCTTACAACTTGAAAAATGGAACAGATCATTTTTTTGCAAAGAAAGTCTAAATAGATTCAGCTTCTTTTTAAAATCATCAACATATCCCATCAATTGAAAATGGTTTGCTTTTCCCCTTGTAGCTGCAAATTCAATATGTTCAAATGTTGTGTGATGTCTGTGAGATATGCCAGATTATGAAGGAAATTAATGTCTTTGAGTGCATGTTGAAGATCAATGGAGCATGGTAAGTTCTCTCGCAGGAAGTCATAAATGTCATTCTTCAGTTCATTATGGAGTAAATGGCAGGATGTACAAATGGGTCAAAGCATACCTGCATAATAGGAGAGCCAGAGTGCAACTGGATGGTCTTAAGAGTAAGAAGGTCTTATTGCGCCAGGGCGTTCCACAAGGAGGGGTACTATCTCCAACACTTTTTCTGATCTACATCAATGACCTAGTTACTGAACTACCACATGGCATCAAAGTGTCAATGTATGCAGATGACTTGGTAATGTGGTGCACAGAGGAGTATGCAACAGTGGCCTCCAAATTGCTACAAAGAGCTATGAATGCACTGAATTCATGGACAAATAGATGGTGTATCAGCATCAATACAGACAAATGCAGTACTACACTTTTCACACTCTCCCCAAAACAAAAAGCAGGAGCCATCTACATAAACAATGAGCCTGTGAAAGAAGACATACAAGCTACATATCTCGGAGTTACATTTGATAACAAACTATCTTGGAAACAGCAGATAAATAAGGCAACCCAAAAAGCAAGGAGGAAATTGGCTATTCTAAGAAAGTTGTGTGGAACCACATGGGGTGCGAGTGGAAAATACTCAGTAAAGTTTACCAACAGAGTATACGCCCACATTTAGAATATGGATCATCCGCATGGTGCTCAGCATCAAACACCACATTGCAAGAACTGGATAAAGTACAAAACCAGGCACTTAGGGTCATCACAGGAGCAATGAAATCAACACCAATATTGGAGATGGAGAAATTGTGGAGGATACCAGCACTGAGAGAACGGAGAGACACAAAGGTGCTGATACAGGCAGAAAAATTTGTATGCATGCCGAGACATCCAATGAAGGACAGATTCCAAAATCTTGCATTGGGACGACTTAAGAGAAGCAGTTTTATCCACCAAGCCAAGCGTATTAGTAGACAAACACCAGACATGCCAAGAGTTGTTAAACCCCTTCTGCCCATACCAGAACAGACTCCCTGGACAGATGAATCAGGATTATCAGTTCAAATACGGACAGAAGTGAAAGGAATAGTTGACAAAGAGGAACAAAATAGTCTACAGCGAAAAACAATAACTCTCAGTTTCCTGGATGAAGAATACCCACAAGACCTATGGATCCGTGTGTACACAGATGGATCAGCACAGAATGCAGTAAAGAATGGGGGAGCAGGTGCATATATAGAGTACCCAAATAACACTAGGGATATGAATAAAATAGCAACAGGGAAATATTGTCACAATTATGATGCAGAAATACAAGCAATAAAGTTGGCAATAGAAAAGCTGCTGAACAGTAATCTTAGCCCACAGCCTGTAGTGTTTTTGACAGATGCAAGATCAGTACTCCAGGCACTACAATCCAGAAAATTACCACATCTACATACCTTATTGACTGAACTCTGCAAGCACCACAGGGTTGCCCTGCAGTGGATCCCGTCTCACTGTGGAATACCAGGAAATGAGAAAGCAGATCAGTTGGCAAAGGAAGGTTCAACAGGCACACAACTAGATACACCAGTCACATACCATCATAAGAAACAGATAATCAAATCAATCAGAGGACCACAAGCCCCATATCAGGATGCCTTTCATAATATGAATAGATATGAACAAGTTATCATTATACGCCTAAGAACAGGACACAATCGACTCCATAGTCACATGTATACAAAATTCAAGATCGGCACATCAACTACTTGTACATGTGGACAGGCACCCCAGACTGCTGAACACATACTTCAAGACTGCACTGAATATAGTAGACTGAGGAAAATCCATTGGCCCATAGATACAACACTACAGACAAAACTATATGGGCCACTGCAAGAATTACAAAAGACAGTAAAATTCATACAGAAAACGACATTGCTGATATAGACAATACTTCGAGCGAACGAAAGATAGATAGATAGATTCTTCAGTTCAAAAATATTATTAAACATTTCCCTCGACTAAGCCATCTTACTTCTGTATAAAGCAGGAGATCACCGTAGCTAGAATCTACTTCCTCTAAAAATGATAAAAACTTCCTGTGATTTAAGGACTGGTGTCCTCCTCTTATCAAATTTGTTATTTTCACAACAGTAGCCAATATTCCAGCAGCAGAATTAGATGTAAATTTAGATGACTTCACCTTGAGTGAAATAGAAACCACCTTAAAGCTAATGACCAATAACAAGGCTGCTGGAGAGGATAAGTTAACAGCTGAGATCCTCAAGGCAATTGATAGCCATAATTTAATACATCTCCAAAAAATGTTCAACATCATTTGGAAAACAGAGAAGACGCCTCATAAATGGAAAAAGGAATCATTGTTAAGATCCCAAAAAAGGGCAATCTTAGAGATTGTAACAATTGGAGAGGCGTGACACTTTTGTCAGTTGCCTCAAAATTATTCTGTAAAATCATCCTAAATAGAATAAAGGATTCAATAGATACAGTAATGCGTGAAGAACAGGCTGGGTTTAGAAAAGGGAGAAGCTGTCTTGACCACATTTTCACTCTACGACTTATATTGGAGGAACACATTGAAAAGCAAAACCTTTTGTACTTAACTTCATCGACTTCAAAAAAGCATTTGATAGTATTCATAGAGATTCTTTGTGGAAAATTCTGAAGCAATATGGCTTACCATCAAAAATCATAAATATTATCAAAGACATGTATGATGGTTACACATGTGCAGTTCGAACAGAGGAAGGACTGAGCGAATGTTTCCCAATAGAAACTGGGGTTAAACAAGGATGTATTTTATCGCCCTTGTTATTTGGAATTGTTATGGACTTCATAATGAAGAAATGCTGCACTGGTAATAAAGGCATCGAATGGATACAAGGAGACCATTTGGAGGACCTGGACTTTGCTGATGACATAGTTCTCATCAGCAATCAGATAAAAACGATGCAGGAAAACACAAATGAACTATCATCAATAGCCAGCAAAATTGGGCTTGAGGTCAATCATGAAAAGACTAAAGTCATGAAAAGTTTAATTCCAACAAGTGACAAAATATACATGGAAAACAAACCAGTAGAAGAGATCGATCACTTCATCTATCTTGGAAGTCACATTGATCGAGAAGGGGATACGAGCAAAGAAATTAGAATCAGACTGGCTAAAGCAGCAATGTCTTTCAGAAGCCTTGAAAAGTTGTGGAAATCAAAACTCATTAGCACAAACACAAAACTTAGGCTATTCAAATCAAATGTACTATCAACCCTTACGTATGCGTGTGAAAGCTGGAAAACAACAAGAGATATAGAAACAAAGTTGAACGCATTCGAAAATAAATGTCTAAGGAAAATACTTGGTATAGAATGGAACGAATTCAAAACAAACGAGGAAATTAGAGAAATCGCCAATCAACCACTAATATCTTCAGTAATAAAGAAAAGACGATGGTCATACGTTGGACATGTGATGAGAAGAGATAATAATCGAATAGCAAAGCAAGCCCTCATATGGGAAACAACAGGTAAAAGAAAAAGAGGAAGACCCAGGGAGACACTGAGAAGAACATTGATGAGAGAGGCAAGAGCAGCAGGAATCGGCTCCCTCAATGAGATAGAACTGCTTGCACAGAACAGAGACAGATGGCGAGATTTGATAAAATATCTTTAAAAGAAAACTGCTAGAACAAAAATTCATATAGGAGAAGGTGTATCTTGGTCTACGCCCTATGGGCCGGTTACGGCTCGAAAGGTCAATAGATAGATAGATAGATAGCCATGGTGTCTTTTAGATTTATGGACTTTGCACAAAGGGCCTCTTGATGAATTATGCAATGCAATGTAGGTACGTTAATTTTGTTTTCCTTTAGAAGTCCAACAAAACCAGTATTTGAACCAATAAAAGCTTTGCAACCATCAGTACACACTGCAAACTTTCCAAAACCACCTACTTCATCTACGGCACTATGAACTGCAGAAAATATGTCTGTCCCTCTACAAGTGTCATGCAAAGAGCAAACTTTCAACAAAATTCTTCAATAACAGTAAAATCCTCCTGGATAACTTTAACAAAATAAGAAGCTGGCAAGTGTCAGTGATGTCAGTACTTTCATCAATCGCGAGCGAAAAATATGAGCAGTTTTCAATACAAGATTTTAAACTTTGAGACAGTTGCAGACTGATGTCTTCTGTTCTTCTGGCTACAGTTTGTTTTGAAAGAGGCACAGATTCAAATTCTTTGGCTATTTTTCTTGACCGAATGCCTTTGCCATTTGAATCGCACATTTCTTCACAAAATTTCCGTCAGTAAAGGGTTTTTTAGATTTTGCAAGCTCATAGGTAACTGTATATGATGCAATGATCGATGACTCTTTAATTTTATTGCCCTTTGTATACATACTTTGCTGTTGATTCAACTTTGTCTTCAGCTGTTCAACCAAAAGCTTCCTAGCTTCAATGCTATGTTTCTCATACATGTTTTGATGATGTGTGGCATAGTGCCGTTTTAAATTATATTCCTTCAAAACGGCTAACACTTGAACGCAAGTTAAGCACTGAGGTTTACTATCCTTATTGAAGATGAACAAATAATCTAATTCCCATTCAGGTTTAAATATGCGATTTTCACAATCAACTTTTCTACGTTTTAACATGATTTAATACAAAATCTCACATCAAAGTTAAAAGTCACAGAATGTTGGTCCACTATCGAAAATAAGTCCAGATTTGACAGTTATACACAGACTTGTGTTTGACAATGAAATCAAAAGATTGTGACCAATAAACACGTTGCAGTCATTTTATGGACAAGACAAGACGATGGGATAAAAAGGGAATGAAGGCGAACAGTGAAACATTTTGAATGTAACTTCAAAGACAGAATTAGAGCTACGAAGTCCCCTCACCCCTGTCCCTCCCAACCTCATTAACCCTTACCGCGAAATGAAAGAGCCACCACAAGTCCAGACGACAAATGTTGAGCCAAAGATCTGACGCTATCACCGCACTGACAATAAAGCAACTTTGCGGTACCAACTCGAAGCAAAGACTTTGAATATTGTCGGCACCATTAGTTGTGCTGTGTGTGTGTGTGTGTGTGTGTGTGTGTGTGTGCGTGCGTGCGTGCGTGCGTGCGTGCGTGCGTGCGTGCGTGCGTGCGTGCGAGCGATTTGAAATTATGTTGCCAATCTAGCTGTTGCGAGAAATTGACAGAGATCGATAAAAGAGTTAACTCCGACACGGATTAAAACCAGGAGAAATCCGCTATTAGGGGTAAAAAATGAAGTAAGTCCGTGGAGCGTCGCGGGCCAAGAAAACTAGGCTGGCGGGCCGCCATTTGGCCACCCCTGGCGTAGAGCTTACGGCGCTCGATTCTACTTTAAGTAAAAATATTCTTGGTTGGGAAAAGCGTTTTGGGAATGATCAGAGTTTTGATCTCAGAGTAGAACTCAATTGCCTGTTCTTAATAGATAATGGGATTGACAAGACTTGACTCAAGTTGGATATGTAAACGCGACTTGTGCGATTGTAAAGGAAAAGAACGGACTGTACACACATCGCGGGGAAGCAACAGTAACTCGTAACAAAGATTTACTCAACTTATAAATATTCATAAATTGCACCATATGTGGTAGTAGGAAGTATAACTATTCATAAATTGCACCATCTGTGGTAGCAGGAAGTGTCATTACTTTGAGCTGAAAATGTACAGGCGTCTCGGCAATACAATGCGTTGCTTTCAGTTAGAGAAGACACAGTATCACAAACTCTGTATCAATACGTATGCACACACTAAACAAAAAACGGCGCAGTTTGTTCTGACAGTTCTTCATCAATTGACTTTCATTGAAGTATTTCATGATCTCATCTATATTCATTGTATAAACTCTGTCAAGGCGCCACCAACCGACATTTTTGTTTAAGTCTTTAACTCTGGAATTATTCTGTTGGTTTGGTTAGAATTTCTTTACCTGAATGCGAAGTTAATCTAGTGGTATTAAGTTTAATTAATAATTACAGAGCAGCCTCGTACCTTGAACAACCCTAACTGTGAGCGTTTCAGAGTTTGAACGCTAAATTTGAGAGCATGTTGATCCAGAGTTCGAACATTGCTTCAACGTTCGAACTGCGTGTTCGAGTGCGCAGTGAAAAAATACCTCAGTGCATTCGATGATTCTGTTGTGTGTCCTAATTCTACTTTTGTTCCATGCTGGTGTGCTTTCACTGTTTTTTTTTCACTTTATTTTTTCTATATTTATATATTTATGTAACCGAAATAAATTTACTACAGCATCCAAAACGAGTGGAAGCCTAAAAGGAAGGTTGTAGTAGAATCGATGTACTGAAATGAAAAAGGAACATGAAATAGGTGCACGTGTGTCAAGTCTAGCATAGAGGGAAAGGAAACCAAAACATGCAACCTGTAGCGCTAAGAGACAGAGGAGAGAGAGAGAAAGAAGGAAATAAATAAAGAAAGAAAGACAACACCATTTTCATTTTGCTAGATAGCATTTACGTATTTGATTTATTGTTTTTAAGCTTTTTTATATTATTTATGACATTAAATTGTGTTATCTTTACTGTAAATTATGTGTATTTGCTGTTTAAGTTTTAAAAAATGAGCATTGTTTGTGGTCTGGAAATGACATTAATCATTTCCATTATTTCTAATGGAGAAAATTGCCTCTGACTTCGAACAACTCACAGTTCGAACAATCTCCTGGAATGAATCAAGCTCAAGTACAAGGCGCCACTGAACGTTTATTGTTCTAAATAAAAGTTTGTCAAAATATAAATCGAAATGCAGAGGGAACGTGTAACGTGAGAAAATAATTAATGGGTTATATAATAATAGTATTAATTGGACATAACATTTTTCATATCGCCACGTCAGAGTTTGCGCTTGCTATCACGTGATCGTCTCTTCTAACAGTGGGTCCAACAGGACGAGCGTGCGTTCTCCTTTTCTAATTCACCTGACAGGAAAAAATCATTAGAAATTGGCACATTCCTTCTTTCTTTCTTTCTTTCTTTCTTTCTTTCTTTCTTTCTCCCACTTCTCCCTCCCTCCCTTCCTTTCCTCCCTCCCTCCCCTTCCTTCCTTTTAAATATTTGTAGCACAGTTCATGTGCTATTAGTAAAGATACTGAAGTCTTTGGTTATCTTTCTTTCTTTCTTTTATTTCTTTCTTTCTTTTTCTTTTTTGTTTGTTTCTTTCTCCGACACCCCCCCCCCAAATCCCCTCTCCTCCTTACCCTTCCTTCGTTCCTTTTAAATAGTTGTGGGGATGTACTGTTAGTGGCGATGAGGAAGTCTTTGGTTATTTGAAAGAATGTTTATAATGTTACTAACACTGCAGTTATAATATTGTTGGAAGGATGACATTTATAGCACATGGGCTGATAACAATCCAATGCCTACTGCGTCTCGTTAATGAAGTAATATGAGCTAGTGTGTATGCAATAATATATATATATGTCAAACCTTTGGGACGCACACTTATATTATTATGAAAAATAATGAACAAAATATAAGAACGATCAGAGGTCACAATAAATATCGTATTAAAAACTGGCAAGGAAAGCAAAGAATAGAATAGCACTAACAGTTAATGTGTCTCAACTGCCCGTTAAATCAACGGTAGACCCAATATTGACATGCTCTAATTGTGAAGAAAAGTAAAAGCCTGAGTGGGGGAAAAAAGGGGGTGGGGGGGGGGGAGAAGAGAAAGGTAGCCGTCGCACCTTGTGAAGTATGCTGACTTTGGTGTTTGTAATCCTGCTTTTCTGTGACTATTGGAACATTCATAGGTAATGTGGTCATTATAACGCCAAGGGGAAATTGTTTTTACAACCCGTTCTTAAAATCTTGGTGAACTGTGAAGACGTTTTGGTCCGAAGTGAATTGGCCATATTTATCATATTAAACTCAGACCCACCAGGTCGCATGGGCGCTTAAAGTGTTGTTGTCATGTTACTGTCTAGGTTTCCACTCTTATGATATACAAGATGGTTTTTAAAAGAGAAGTAAAGGTTCCATCCATTTTAGAGAAATGTGGTCGGTGTCACGCCAGGCCGCCTTTACTTCGCAGAAAAAAATCACTGGTACACTGTAGTGTACAGTATTGGAAATTGTAATTTCTCTCTCTCTCTCTCTCTCTCTCTCTCTCTCTCTCTCTCTCTCTCTCTCTCTCTCTCTCTCTCTCTCTCTTCCCCCCCCCCCTTCGTCAGAAGATGTCACAAGACAACTTATTATCTTTTTTTTTAAGAGATAGAAAGTTGTAGAGAGACATGATTACCTACATCAGCAGGTACTGACTGTACTGCATATTGCAGAACACACAAACTATGTTATTGTTATTGCGATAACATTCACATATCACCTTCACACTGTTAGACATGTTAACCCTTAAACTCCATGAAGTCACACTAAATAAATGATGCCATCTTTGTCTGTGGCATTAGAATCCACTTGTACAATATGAATACGATCTGAGGTTGCATTTCTCTGGGAGATGCTCATTTCTTCTGGCTATATTTACTATTGCATTTGTGGAGCTGGATTAACATTATAGGCACGGTAGGTTTCGGCATATTTCGGAGCTCTGCGACAACGGATTAGATTAACAACGATTTTATCTGTAAAGAAAATGATGAAGCTTTCTTAAATTGTTTCTAAAAGATAGGTAAAAGTTAATCAACTTAAAGAAACGAAAACTTTACATTAACGACTCTGTATAAGAAAATACTTAGGTCAATGTTACCCGTTCGCACACGAGAGACCGTTGTATGGAAGCAAATAACACAGTTCCTTCTTTCTTCGGGTTCCTCATTGAGTTCTCATCCAGGACAGACGCCAGCATGAAGAAGTTGTCCAAAGATTTAGAGATAATTGTCCCTTGGGCATCGGATTGAAATTTAGAAATGAAACGGTTCATTTCAAGCATTTCACGTGCTGAATTCGGACGTGTTGGGCCGAATAGGCGCAAATATCACAGTTATACTGCAAACCACAACACAAAGCAGACACACCCACTTAACGTCCTTTTAAGGGCGGATGGCGAAGAGGTGTACTCCTTTAATTATCGAGTGAACGCAAGCAAGCAAGCATTTCATATCAAAGTTAGATTATTTTAAAGCTTATGAAACAGTGCCAGAACGTCACGTTCATTCAAAACTCATGTTGGAAAATGTGGTGTCATCAACGTTGCTAAAGGTTTTGACAGTGTTACTATTTTATTGATTTCTCATGAACTGGTGAACGAGCAGTTTCGAAGTTGTTGACCAAATTGTCAATGATCTACCATAACACAAGAACGAGAGAACTCTCTAGCCATCATAGCAAATAGAAACGATCTCTTATGAAAGCTAGACTTTCCACATGCATGTTCACAAAGCATGCAGTGAGCAATGTGGTGATCTGTTGTCTATTGTGAGGAATAGCACAATGAAATGATTTAGCCACAGATCTCGATCATCTGGTCTGGCAAAGACCATTCTGCAGGTAACTGAGGAGTAAGGAATTGTAGACAAGGAGAGACATGGGAAGATAACATTCAAAAAATGTATGGACATCAAGTTCGCACAGCAGAATTCCAAAGAGCAACCGTAGATAGGGGCACATTGTGAAGGTTAATGAGTTTGTCAATTGTTCCTGCAAAATATTGCCACACACACACACACAAATCCAGGAAAGTGAATGTTGGTTTTGTGGGTTTAGAAAAAGTATAAAAAACTTAAAATTGTTTAGTTTTGTTTAGTAATATTGTTTAGTAATGTTTAATAGTTTTTTATTAGGAATATATGTTAATTTGTTTAAGAGCATTAATAGTAGTTAATATTTGCTTTGTGTAATAATGTTGGTTTATTAATAGTGTCGGTTGGTAAAATATAAAACATATTAGGAGATATTTTACGAAGAGGTAGTAGGAGGGGGATTTGGGGGAGATATAGACTGTCTTGAACTCTTGTGGGCTTTAGTCCTACACTGTGTTTATGTGTTCACTTCTGTTCTATTGTGAATCTATTACACATTGAAGCAGCAGCATATCTGAACATTCATACACACACTTGTCTTCTGCTACCAGTCTGAACAGATATATACTTTATCATTACCATATTCTCATTATACGACGCATTACTTCACTAGAAGTGAACAATTTACAAATGTTTAGTTATTTCCCTTTAATAAATCATTTAAAACCACACATTAAAAAAAAAATATTTGATTTGTTGCCAACAGGTGTTTTTTCTTTCTTACGTTGTCTTAGGTTTTCAGCTTTCGGCATTTGGTTGTCATTTTTTGTATGTGTAATATTGTAATGTCTCGTTGAAGTCTCTAGGAATGAATCAGTTGTGGATGAATTGTATGCCTTGTGTTTTAAATAAACGTTAGAGTTGGTCTTACGTTCGTGCTTTAGATAGAAAGGGATACACAGGTGATTAGTCTGTGTTTTAGATAGGAAGTAAGTAAGAGTAGTTAATAGTTCTATGTTTTTGTTTTTATTAGATAGACAAAGAGAGCGAGAAAGTAGTATTGCTTTGTGTTTAGGTAAGTGGAGAGAGGGAAGTGATAGTTCTATATGTTTGTGTTTAAGATAGGAGGACAGAAAGGTGTTATTTCTATGTTTGTGTTTTAGAAATGTGAGCAGAAAGATGCTAGTTCTATGTTTTTATTTTAGATATGTGCACAGAGAGAGGTGTTAGTTCTATGTTCGTATTTAAGATAGGCTGGCAGAAAGGTGTTAGTTCTATTTTTGTGTTTTAGATAGGAAGGCAAAGAGGTGTTATTTCTTTGTTTGTGTTTTAGATAGGTGGACAGAGAGAAGTTCTAGTTCTGTGTTTGTGTTTTAGATTAGTGGACAGAGGAAAGTTCTAATTTTGTGTTTATGCTTTAGAGATTGTATATAATAAGAATGAGGTGTGTACGTGTATTTGTGGATGAAATCTTAAACATATGACAATTAAATAAGTGTTGATTAAATATTTTTAGTAACCTTTGCGTTAATAAAGTGCACCTCTGTTCTCCGTATACACATTATATCTAAAATATATCTCAAAGTGAAATTTTAACTATGATCCTACATATACTGATGCATTTGTATGCAAAGGTGACCAGAGTTTACCTCGTCCCTCTCATAGTTATAATTGATATTATATGGGAGTTGTTCCGATTTGTGACACCGCATAAACATATTAATTTTCTAACTGAATTAATTCTAACATTAATGCTTTGTGGAAGGAAAGGGCACCAATAATGAAATATACATCCTAAGAACATTGACAGAAAGAGCTATAAAAGGATATAAATATCGATATATGTGTTTTATAGACTACACAATAGCATTTGACAAGGTAAAGCATATGGAAACAATCAATATGCTGGAGAAATTAAACATTGATGGCAAGGATATGCGGATCATAAAAAACATGTACTGGCAACAAACCAAACAGGACAGTTCCAATATATAAAACAAGTCAGACAAGGCTGTGTTCTGTCGACGGATAAGTTTTCACTTTACAGCGAAAATATTATGAGATCAATAGAGATCAATAATATATATAAAAGGAATTGAAGCTAACGGGCAAAACACAAACATTTTGCGATATTCGCATGACACAGTCATAATAGCTAAGACGGAGAATGAACTATAAGAAATGATAGGCATGATAATAAAATAAAGCAACAAAAAAGGTCTCAGTCTGACTTGTAAGAAAACAGAAGTAATGGTCGTATTGAAGAAACGGTCATCACCATCATGCAGTTAAAGATAAACAGGACACATCTGAAACAAGTGCAACGTTTCAAATACTTGGGCACAATAATAACATCAGATGGAAGATGCACAACAGAAATAAAAAGCAGAATAGCTCAGGCCAAAATCGCATTTCAGAAAATGCAAAAAATATCTTATGCAACAAATTTATGTCAATAAAAGTGAGAAAGAGAGTTCATCCCTGCTATATAGAACCAATTCTGACATATGGAAGCGAATCATGGACCGTAAGTAAATAAATGAAAAGACGATTAGAGGCCACAGAGATGGGATTTCTCAGAAGAATTTTTAATGTTACCTAGACAGCTATAAAGACCAAAAAGGAAATTCTCAAAGAGGCCAACACAAAATGGGAGCTTCTAAGACACATAAAGAAACTATTAACGTTTTTCGGTCACATCATTAGAAGAGGAAAGTAGGAATACTTAGTTATAGCTGGTAAAATACAGGAAAAGAGATATCGCGGACGACAAAGAGAGAATATACTGGGTAGCTTGGTGTCATGGCATGGAAACAAGTCAACAGCAGAACTGATATGATGCACTTTACAAAGACGTTTGTGGGAGGACATCATCGCCTACGCCAACCGGTTTGTCATATAATGTTAATGATGATAATTAATGCTTTGTTTTCTCAGTATGTGTGGCGCTAAATTGTTGCGACACTGAGTAGCACTGCCTGCCTGAGGCGCCTTCGGTGAGGGTGCCTACACAATACGGCTGTTGTTCGTGAGCATTCGTGTCCAGTACGTGAGAGTGCACACATGATAGCTGGAAATAGTTTCCAATCGAGCGAGCCTATAGTAGTAAAACCTATTACAGAAATGCCGAATTCCTTATTTATTGAGACACCCAGCCATATACCGCTTCTTTGCGCCGTGCGAGGTTGTTGTCTGCGACGCGTCATTATTTAGAGCATTTCACGCGCATCTCCCTCATTACTTGTCATAGGATTTTAGTTTCATAAATTAATTCCACCAAGTAAATGAACAATATTCTTTTATAGTGTCGCCCCAGACACACCCGATAGTGTTACTTCCTCGATTTATAAACCATCTCTTCAATGTGGGAGAATTCTTGGACCAGTCTTCTCGCCCTGCATTTGCTGGATATTTTTGACCGCAATCTGCTTTGTCTTGAGTCTTGTGTAAACACTTTCCCTGACATTTAGCAGTAACAAATATTTGTTTTGCTTTTTCTTATGCACTTGTCGTTTTCTGTATTGCATATAATATATCCTCTCCGTACGCTTTTATACTCTTCTTCTTTTTCTTCTTCTTCTTCTTCCTTTTCTTCCTCTCCGCCCTCTTTTTCTTCCTCTTAATTTTTCTATTCCTCCTACCCTCCACTTCCTGTTCCTCCTCCTCTTCTTCCATTCCCTCTCTTCTTGCTCGTTCTCTTCCACTGTCTCATTCTCTTCCTTCTCCATTTCCTCTTTTTCTTCCTCCTGAGCTTCTTTTTCTTCATCCACTTTCTCTTCCTTCCCTACTTTCTCTTTCTATCCACCTCCACTTGCTCTTCTTCTTCCTCCTCCCTCTCTCTCTCTCTCTCTCCTCCATTTCATCCGTCTCTTCCTCCTCCCTCTTTCGACCTCTTATGCCTGTATTTCCTAAGTTATTTTTCGATGAATGTGATTGCCTTTAATATCTCCTTTGTGGCGAGACGATAGAGCTGTTGTGTTGCGTATATCCACACTTGACCGGTGGGCATCTAACAATAAAACACAGACTGCTGACAAATGTGATGGCAAAGAGAGAATGTAGAGCGTGAAACTCAGAAAGTGGAGTGGTCAAGCCGTGGTTTATTCAACAGCATCTCTAGGCAGCGACACGTGTTAATAATCCCACGCTTGATTCGTTTCCAAGGTAAACAATCACAGCCCACACCGAGGCACCAGGCAGCGCGTGAGTTTTAGATCGAGGCTAGGAACCAAATGGGGGGAAAGTCTGGCAATTTTCCAGACGCTTACGTTACTTCTTTCTTCTCTTTTTCTTTCTTCTCATTCTGTTTTTCTCTTTCGCTCTCTTTTCCCTCCCCAGCTATCTTACTCACATCTAATCGCTTTCCTTCCCCCTTTTCCCAATGTTTTATGCTTAATTGTTCTTCCACGAAGGAAGGACATGATGTACTTTATACAAAGTATGTATCAGAAGTTGAATAGTTAACTTTCGTTCTCCTGTGTTCTCCGTCTTTTGATGTGGAGAAATATTTCTTTCTTTCTTTCTTTCTTTTTCTTTTTCTTTCTTTCTTTCTTTTTTTCTTTTTCTTTCTTTCTTTCTTTCTTTCTTTTTCTTTCTTTCTTTATAAAGCTCTACTTACCCCCCTGGCTTTATTTATCTCTACTTGTCTATTCTTTCTCTCATATCTTATTTTTCACACTTCCTTTATCAATTATTTGTTAATATTTACTCATTCGTTCCTACCGTAGATTATAGTATTTCTTTTAATATCCAACACTTTATCATTGTAACTCACCTTCTCCATTTAGGTTTATACATAATATATCACATTTGTATTATCGTTTCTCGGCGCTGCACTGTCGATGTCAAACATGGACATAAACATCATAAGACAAAATAAATACGATAACGCTTAAAGTGGAATGGGGATCTGCACTAGAGTAGCGATTAGTGAACCAGACGTACTGATGACAAGATGTCGGGTTCGATCTCGATGCCTTGATGATTCAACCAGCTTAAATTGGGTACCTGATCTATCAGGGAAGAAAAGACGGCACTGGCATAGTAGCTACCAGTCACATTGCTTAAAATGAGTCGAGGTGTGTATGTGTATAGGTGCGTGCCTGCGTGGGGTTTGTGTGTGCGTAAGTACATACTAACAGCATATTCCACTATATACTAACTACTAGTCATGAAAGGTTTTATTTGTATTTTTGTCTTTTTCTCCTAAGTTCTTTTTTTCCATTTTAATATCCAAATGTAATCATACAAAACCTAATGTAACGAATGAAAAAATGTAAATGAGCACATTAAAATAAGAGTAATAATAAAATATACCACAGAGAAAACTACACCTTTTGATATAAAAAGAGGAGTAAGGCAGGGATGCTTCCTATCACCGAACTTGTTCAATCTATACACTGAGCAGATTTTAAAAAGATCACATAGATGCCAGGCCTAAACATTAATGGAAAGATAATCAATAACCTAAGACATGCTGATGATACTGTATTACTAGCAGAAATCCTAAAGATCTACAACTATTGCTTAATGAAATAAACATCAAAGCAAAATACAAGGGATAGATAGAAATATCAAACGGACGAAAACTATGATCATAAACAAAAATAACACTCAAAACCTACAAGTGGATACAAAGTTGAAGGAGTAGACCTGGAGACAGTTCAGAGAAACTACTTTGGACATACTACAACCAGTGATGAAAATGTAAAACTGAGGTAAATAAATGAATAGGAATGGCAACAAGTAATTATAATGCCATGAAAAATATACTGAAATCAAAACAAATTACATCTGGGCTAAAACTAATCATCATCATTAAGTACCGGACCTGCTGCCGTAGGTGATCATGTCTCTCCACAACTTTCGATCTCGACAGTTATTTATCATTTTTGTTGTTGACCTTCTGCCAAGCCATTCTCTTAAGCTGTCTGGTATCTTTTCTCTTTGTTTCCCTCTGTCTCTTCGTCTCTAAATTTTCCCAGTTGTTACAATATATTCCAGCTGTTCTCTTCTCATTACATGGCCAAAATGATGATTGTTTCTTCCTAATATTGGAAATGAGCTCTCTATTTGCTTTGGTCTCTTTCAGAACGTTTTCAGGACATTCTTAGCTGTTCATGGTATTCTCAATATTCTTCTGTAAAACCACATTTCTACAGCCTCCAGTGATTTTCTTGTCTGTTATCATATTGTCATTGATTCACATCCATATGTTAAGACTGGCTGTACATAACACTTAAGAACTCTTTTCCTTGTTTCTATTGTCAAAAATGGATTGCATAGTATCTTCCTCACTTTTTGGAAAGCTGCTTTTGCCTGAGCCATTCTGCATCTCACCTCTGTTGTACATCTTCCGGGAGGTTAACAAAGTTCCCAAATATTTAAATTCATTTACCTGTTTTAATATTGTTCCACTTGTCTTTATTTTGCACTGATGTGGTGTCTTTTTCTTTGTTGTTGCCATTACTTCTGTTTTTTTTTTTTTTTTTTTTTTTTTTTTGCTATTCTGAGTTCTTTATTTTTGCTTTCTTTCACTTATACGTCTAACATTTCTTGTAACTCATTTTCACTCTTCGCGATTAAGACTAAAACTAAGAGTAGAAAAAATGTTATATCTTAACATTTATGTATTTATGTACAGAAACATGGACATTAGACAAGAAATAGAACATAAAATTGAAGCCTTTGAAATGTCGATTTATAGAAGAGTAGGAAGAATTGGATGGAAAGAAAAGAAAACAAACGATTAAGTCTCATAGCAACTTTAAAATGAAATGCGAATTACTAAACACAATTCAAACAAGACAGATGAATTTTGGGGGGCATGTTAAAAGACACAGCAGCCTACTAAAAGTAATCTAGTAAAGGAAAATACAAGGTAAAAGGGACAGAGGCAGACCAAGACTAACTTGGACGAGTAAACTCAAAAGTTGTACAAGTCACTCTATGACAACCTGCACCATCAAAGCAAGAGACGCTCCATGATAGCCAACCTTCCATGCGGAGAGGGCACTCAATGACTATGATGGATATAAGAGTAGAAGTTAAACCAATCCTACGTTACAACCAGAAACAAGAAGTTCAATGGTTTGAACCATTGATCTGGTTTATCAACTAACAGTATTCACCAACAAGCATAAACGTATCAAAATGCAACAACAAATCCTGGAAAAAAGACTTCATTTATCAAACGCTACCTTATCTAGTATTGATGAAAACAAACCACACAATTCTGTCACGACATTTTCTTTCCACTTTGTAAATTGAAATATATGTAATTGTGTTGTTTATTTATTGTCTCTAAAATAATAATGTATATACTTTTTTGCTTTAACCCAGCCATCTTCATCTTCACCTTCTTCACTTTCATTTTCTCATCTTCCAACAAATTCCTTCTTTCCCTATTTTCTTAATCTTCTTATCTCTCTCTCTCTCTCTCTCTCTTTCTCTCTCTCACATGACGGTTTAAGAAACATTCACATCTCACACATTTCTTCCTGCACTCCCCCCATAAGCCACTCTCTCAAGAGCTCAGACAGAAACATCACAAACGTGAGATCCAGGTTGAGCAAACCTTGGCAGCACAGTCCCCACCGAGCGCAACTCGCCAAACATCTCTCACTTTCTTTAACCTTTTAATTTCCGTTTCCTTCTTTTGCGATCATCTTTTGTCCTCCCCGTTTCCACAAAGGAGACATTAAGGCCGTGCAGCTGCTTAATGGGACTTCTGCCTCCCTCTTCTCCAGCCAGCGTCGGGAGCATCGTCATTTCCTGTCGCTGGGTCGTCATCACCGTCGTTGTTGCCAGGTTGGGAAACCACACGCAACGTCCTGTGACTTGCGCTGGGCTCAGACACTGGCTGGTCTTTTTTATATTAATAACAAAGATATGACTCTTGTGTTACAGCGGGACTGACTGCCAGACAAATTACCGCGTTTTCGACCAGTGTTCTACAATGTGAAGACACGGAATGCGCACTTGTATAGCCGCTTTCGAGTTCAGGTGGGCGTGCAGTACTGCCGATAGCAAACATAAGTGTTCGCATTTCTTGTGCCAAGTCTGTACGGACAGTTTAACGTTTCGTCAAGTGCAAAACTCTGCTTCGTCGTATGCCCTGCGCTTGCTAAAGGACTTTTAACATGCTGTTTGTCGCTGTTTTTTACATTCATTGAGGGATTGTATTTTAGTTTGACATTTTCGAGGCTCAACTACACTGCGTATCTACCATCCAAGAAAGCAGCTGAGACTGTGTGTAGGTTTGGTGGTAAGTCAATGTTTGGAGAAACTGCTTCATTGGGAATTGTATTTTTGAAGAATGGAAAGTATGAGTGTAGAATGAAACAAATACATTAATATGGTTACTTAACTTGTTTCTTTTCGTTCATACAACGAGTTACGTGCTGCGGTATTTTGCTTCCACCTTCACCAAACAATTGTTCACTATTGCAGCTTTAGCCTTTTGATTTTCCCCGTCCCATCTGGAAATGCATAACAAGCCTTTTTTTTCTATCTGTTATATATAAGTTCTCCTTTTCTTTGGTTCATTGGCCGCCAGTCTTGATCATTTGGATAGATACTAAAGTGAAGTGACATCCACTTAATCATTTGTTTTTTTGCACCTCTAGAGCACATTGTAGAGTGTTTATCTCAGATCATTCAATTCTGATCTGCATCTCTGTGGCTACGAGATGCAGGCAGAGTGGTCGTAGAGAAGATGGTACTTACCTCCTTGCTTTTCTTATTGAAAGAATTTGCTTTATAAAAAAAAAATAACAAACTTACCAAGGTCTCCTGTTTTTATTTTACCAGAGTACGTTACTATAATTGTTTTCTGCAAAACAGTATTTTTCATACTGTGCATTAATGTTATTTCAATGTAATATGTAACTATCCCAAGTAAGTAAGTAAAGTACCCCCGTCACGCCAAGTGGCGTATAGGTAAATATGGTGTTAGTGACCCTATATTTTACAGACCTTCAGCTATTGTATCCCAAGTACGATGCTGAAATTCCATCTCTGGTTGAGCACACCAGAGATGCCAAATCTGTTTTCTTTGTCTGGTGACGGTCCGGACGACCACGAGCTTAATTGATGTTGTTAGTTATTGATTCAGTAGTCAGTGAGTCCCTGCAGGGATGCTCAACCCATGCAATGACATTTTGTTACTGGCTAGTTTTAGAATGAGTGCTACAGCAGTGGGCTGGTTAGCGGACCCAGCTACTGACTCAGAAGAGGTCGAGTTCGATACCACACTTCTTGGTTCACCAAGTCTTAAATGAGCACCAAGTTTCTCTGGGAAAGAAAGTTGACACTGAAAGTATCGTCATCATCAAGTGTCATGCCTGCAGTTGTAGGTGATCAGGTCACTCCAGAACTTTCTATGTCTACAGTTATTTATCATTTCTGTTGTCCACTTCCTACCAAACCATTCTCTAAAACTTTCTTATGTTTTTTCACTGTTTCCCTCTATCTTTTATCCCCTGACTTTTTTTCCAGTTGTGACAGTGTATTTCAACTGTTCCTTTCTCAATACGTGGCCAAAAAAAATAATGACTGTTAACTTCTGATGTTGAAAAATTTATTTCTTTTTTTACTTTGGCTTCGTTAGAATTTAGTTTCAAAAGCTGTACAAAAAATGAAAAAGGGAAAGGCTGCAGGACCTAACAACTATGCAGATAAAGATGTTAAAGGCACTAGATGATTTTTGCATTTAAGTGATCACAGGCATATGCAATGACATATACCATACAGGATACATACCAAATGAACTAAAAACATCAACTTTCATTGCATCGACTAAAACGAATGGTGCAGTTGAATGTAGTGATTTGAGAAGAATAATCCTAATGTAACAAATCTTGCCAAATGTCAAGGAAGGATCCAGAATAAAATCAATATTGAATTAAAATAACAACAATTTGGATATTTAGGAAAAACGGTGGGACAAAAAAAGGCCATATTCTGCATGAGGACATAAATCAATAGGTACACAGAAGTAAACACCAATATATGCCTGCTTCATACACTATACCAGAGCTTTTGATAGAATATACGATAAACAACTTATAGACTGCTTAAAAATATACATCTAGATGACACTGTAAGACGATTAATAATGTAATATATACTGGGAGCAAACAGCAATAATAAAATATAACAATGGGAGCTCTACATCCATTGATATAAAAAGAGGATTTAAACAGTGATGCATCCTATCACCAAGCTTGTTCAATCTATACACTGAGCAAATCTTTAAAAACATCATAGAGAAGCCAGGCCTAAACATTAATGGAAAGATAATTGATAACTTAAGTATGCCAATGATACTGTACTACTAGCAGAAAAAAAAAACTAAAGATCAACAACAATTACTTAATTAAATAAACATGACAAGCAAAAAATAAGGATTAGATATGAACATCAAAAAGACTAGAACTATGATCATAAACATAGATAATACTCAAAACCTAAATGTGGATATCAAAGCTGAAGGTATAGACCTGGAGACAGTTCAGAGCTACAACCACCTTGCACATACTAAAACCAGTGATTGAAAATGTAAAACTGAAATAAACAAAAGAATAGGAATGGCTAAAAGTAATTATAGTGCCATGAAAAATATACTAGCATCAAAACAAATATCACCAGGGCTAAAACTAAGAATAGCAAAATATTATATCTTCTCAATATCCCTGTATGGCACAGAAACATTGACATTAGACAAGAAAACAGAACAGAAAATTGAAGCCTTTGAAATGTGGATTTATAGAGGAATAGGACGAATTGGATGGAAAGAAAACAAAATAAACGATTAAGTCTTAAAACAAAACAAAAAATGAAAAAAGAACTACTAAACACAATTCAAACAAGACATATGAGATTTTTTGGGGCATGTTAAAAGACACAACAGCCTACTAAAAGTAATCGTAATAGAAAATAATAAAAAGACATTTCAAGCTAAAAGAGCCAGAGGCAAAGTCTAACATGGACGAGTAATCAAAAGATGGTGAAGTCAGCCTATGAAAACCTGATATATATCATAGCAAGAGACAGAGCGGAATGGCGCTCCATGGTAGCCAACCTTATATGCGAAGGAGGCACCCAATGATGATGAATTCGGGAGAATGTCCTCATTAGTCTTTTTAGTAGTTGATGGTGTTCTCCGCAATCTTCCGTAAAACCACAATATGAGGTCTCCAACGGATTTTTTTTTTGGGTGCGTTTTCCGATTTGTCCAGAATTCATGTCTCTAAATCAAGACTGGCATCACATAACACCGAAGAACTCTTGTTCCTGACAAAGTGGGTTACATAATATCTTTCTCACTCTTTAGAATGCAGTCTTTGCCTGAGCTATTCTGCACCTCACCTCTGACTTGAACTGACCACATTACCTAAAAATATGTCCACGGAACCAAAAAAGGAGGAAGGAGAGCAGTAATGTACTGTTTCCTATGCAGTACAGGCGATGCGTTATTTTCTTCTGATTTTATACCTTAATTGATTTGCTTCTTGCACATAATTTCAATTTGCTGTGTCTTGCTACCTGCTAATATAAAATAGAACTAAATACATGTGAGAACTTATTAATGAAATTAAATTCACGAAGGACATTAATGTACTGCCTGCATTCAAAAAGTAATCCACCACAAATCAGTTTTCTCGGGAACCGCTAATTCAAAAAGTATGAAATGTTTACATGGTATATGTATGTGTACACGGTACATGAATATGACATGTAAACATCTGTATCATTCAACATAATCACTATCCACTTGTACAGCTTTACGCTAATGCGCGACAAGTGCATGTATTGCTAGCTTATACCAGTCTTTGTCTTGATCGTGTAGCCATTTCTTTGCTGCATAAATCACTCCTTCATCATCTTCAAACCTTGTTCAACGGAGGGCATTTAAGTGGACCAAAGAGATGGAATTCAGAGGGTGCCAAATCAGGGCTGTATGGTAGATGAGGGAGTTCAGCCCTACCAAATCTGGTGATTGCTTCACGTGTTGCCAGACTTGTGTGAGGGCGCTCATTGTCGTGAAGAAGTATATCTGCAGAATTCTTGTGCGGCTGAACCTTGCGAAACCGTTGATTGAGTTCCTCTCTCTCTCCTCCCCTTGTCTTAATGTAAGCTTGCGAAATGATTGTCTCTCCTTTTTGGCATATCTTCCACAAGAATCACACCTTCAGTGTCACAAAAAGACAGTGACCATGACCTTTCAGCTGAAGGAGATGTCTTAAATTTCTTTCTTCGATGTGAGTGCGGATGATGCAAATCCATTGACTGTCTTTTTGTTTCAGGTTCAAAATGATGTGCCCAGGTTTCGTCCCCTGTAACAATCTTAGCCAAAAAGTTCTCTTCATCTCCAACAATCTGAAACTCTCCAACAGCTCAGAAGAAATTGCTTTTCTTTTCAATCGGTGCTCATTTGTGAGATTTCGCGGAACACATCTTGCACAAACCTTAAGAGAATCCGAGAGCGTTTATAATATTTATAATTGCATTTGCACAACCATGCTGACTGACAACTTTCAGGCCAATTGTTGAGTAGTGATGCGCCTATCAGCAAGAATAAAGCCCTCAGCACATTTCAACATCTCTGCATTGGTGGCTGTGGCAGGTCGTCCATAGCGCGACCGATCAAGAAGCTCCGTATCTCCGCTTTTCGATTCTTTTATTCTCTGAACCCAGCGACTTGCTGTGCTCTTGTCGACTGCAAAACTTCCATAATCATCATATAGGCTCTTGTGAATGTTCACAACAGTTTCCTTCTCTAAAACGAGAAATTCTATCACAATTCGCTGCTTATAACGCTAGTTGCTAACATGCTCCTTTTCAACGGTTTAGTGCAATCGTATTATTTGGCCGATTGCAGTGCAATTTGGTGAACTCAGTCGACACATGCCATATTTAAAATGTGCAAAATTTCATGCTTTTATGTTTATTATTAGCTGAGAAAATCGATGTGGTGCATTACCTTCTGACCGCCCCTCGTGTTCACAACAAAGAACACAACGGCATAGTCTTCTGTAATGAAATTGAGAGCATCTTCTTCTACCTTTCAACTCCCTTGGTGCATAGGTCTTCAACAGACACATATGACTTGCCATTTGTATACTTTTATTCTGCACAAGCATCCAATAATAAAGGTCTGTAACTTCATGACTGTAATTTTTGTTGTTTTCCATGTTTCACAGCCATATAATAGGACTGATTTAACATTAGAGTTGGAAATTTATATATATATATATATATATATATATATATATATATATATATATATATATATATATATATATATAACCTAACTTCCTTGGATTTCCATGTTTCTTCGTGCAACGAATGGGCCTCTTGCTTTTCATATCCTTATTTTGGTATCATTCTCTGCTCCCCGCTCGTTGTCTATGTTACTGCACAGATATATGTAATATTACGTACGTCTATAGTAGAGGTATTTCTCCTATTGTTGTTTGGTTATTGCCTACTGCATTTTTCTTATAATTATGGTCTTATCTCTATTTTGTTTCAGTCCCAGCTGTTGTGATCTGTTATCAAGTATGCTAATTTTATTTTGCATCAGTTGATTATTATGTCATAGGAGAGCTATGTCATCAGTAACTTCCAAAGCATTCATCAGTCTAAACTATCAAATGCATTTTCTATATGAATGTTGTTTCATCACAGCGCGTTACGGAAGGAGGACATTATTATATTTCATTCTAGTTGGAGATTATTTTGTTTCAGATATTTCATTACTAGTTTAGCTATGTATTGTTCGTTTTATTTACTTACAAATCTCTCTCTCTCTCTCTCTCTCTCTCTGTGTGTGTGTGTCTGTGTTTTTGTGTGTGTGTGCGTGCGTGCGTGCGTGGCTCATGCTGACGGCCTATTGATCCGAAACGTCGTTTAAATTTGTGTCGTCCATTAATATAAAGCTTTCTTCTTCTTCTACCTTTTTAGCTCTCAGTGGAGCATAGGTCTTCAACAAACACTTTCCAAGTCAATCTGTTTTTTGACATTCTTTTAAGATCATTCCATGTTTTCCCCATCATCTTCATCTCTGCTTCTATCTGTCGTCTCCAAGAATTCCTTGATCTTCCTCTTTGTCTTTTCCCTTGCGGATTCCAAAAAAGGGCCTGTTGTGTAATACTCTCAGTTGGCTTCCGCAGTATGTGTCCTATCCAGCGCCATCGTCTTCACTGTATCTCTTTATCCACTGGTATTTGACTGGTACATTTCTATAATTGTAACGTTAGTGATTTTGTCCTGCCATTTCCATCCTTTTATTCTGCGTAAGCATCCATTAATGAAAGTCTGTACCTTCATGATTGTCGATTCTGTTGTTCTCCATGTTTCACAGCCATATAATAGGACCGACTTAACATTTGAGTTCAAAATTTTTATTTTATTTTTATTTACTTTGTTCAACTAACGTAAAGCTTTAACCATACCATTTCTTTTCTATTTTTGTTCATTTCTCCGTATTCATGTATTATTACCATGTAGTTTCTCCTTCATATATTTTTCTTGTAGCAAGGATTCGAATATAATCTCTCCTTGTCATTAACGTTTGCAGACTGTATTGTGTTGATCACGCACTGTAAATCGATTATTAAGTTTTCAGTTTGAACCTCACACTTTCTTAAATATTTCTTCAAACACATGCTCAATTAATCCCACACTCGTATGTGTGTGCATTCGTGTACTCCGTTAATGTGTATGCTTGTGTGTGCACGTGAGTGCTAGAGTGTTTTCTATTACGCATTTAGGCCCGAATATGTATAGCTGTTTTCAGTGAAGAGTTTGATAGTGATATTTGTAATGAAACATTTGCTCGTAACGTTTGCTCGTGCGTGTTTTTATTTTAATAATAAATACAATTTGTTGATAATTGTATCCTGTTATTGTTGTAATTATGAACAATAAATATTATTTATTATTTACACGTTAGTGAGGAATTGATGAGATCACACAGTGTAAACAAGAATGGAGGTGGACCAAGTGTGTGTGTATGTGTGTGTGCGTGCGTGCATGTGTGTGTACGTGTGTGCGTATGTGCATGTGTGTGTACGTGCATGCGTTTGTGTGTGTGAAGAATTGTAGTATATCATTACAGAATTAGAGGAGTATTTTTTTTTTTTGGGGGGGGGGGGGGAATAGTATTTAAAACTGGAATAGAAGTTATTTTCTATTTACAAAACTCGTCGCATAAATCGTCGATGTCTTTTTTTCTGTAAATTACCGAGGTGATAATTATAAATCATAATATCTTGACGGAGAATTGACATTTAAATAAAGATTCAGCGTAGTTTTTTTTCTTCTTTCTTTCGAGTTTACTTTAATTGTATTTCTGTGTTTATGGTGCTGTTTTAAGTAAACAAATATAAAAAAGAAATTAAATTGGGCATCGTTGAGGAAGACGGTATTTTATTGTATCCACACTTATGTTTAAAAATACGCATGTAAATTAATTATATCTACCTGTAATTTTGGGCGGCTGTGTTTGTCTAGCTCGACCTGTCGCGTATTTCAGCTTAGGAGCATATGCCGATATTCTACTAAGTTACCGTCGACGAGATGAGCTCTTTCGCAGTAACTGAATTCGATGCTAATCTCTTTGGCTAACATATATCAAACAGCAAAGATTTAAGAGTGCAATTGGCAGTCTTGTCCAAAAGTGGAACTCTTAAATTTTATTTTGTGGCTGTGCCTGTTCGGTTGTCAGGGCTGCTCTGATCAGATGTGATCACACGAAGAGACCTGCTGCTAATCATGGTCTGGTCTAATATGATCACACGAAGAGATTCTGTGTTAGGGCTGCTCTGATCTGATGTGATCAAACAGATTCTGTGATTCTGTGTTGGGGCTGCTCTGATCTGATGTGATCAAACAGATTCTGTGATTCTGTGTTGGGGCTGCTCTGATCTGATGTGATCAAACAAAGAGATTCTGTGATTCTGTGTTGGGGCTGCTCTGATCTGATGTGATCAAACAAAGAGATTCTGTGATTCTGTGTTAGGGCTGCTCTGCTCTGATCTGATGTGATCACACGAAGATATTATTATATCTGCAAATATATATGAAGATATTTGCAAAGAGGAGACGAGAAGGGGTAGTGCGTTTTGGGCAAAGCATTATCTCCATATTATTGGCCCATGCATAGCAAGCAAGCTGAAATGTCAGTTTCATCCTCTTTAGGACACAGCAGAAGGAAGGCACAATCTCTCTTACTCGGCACAAACAATGAGTCCTGGATTTAATAACATCAACCTCACGAATGTAACAAATATTGCATGGCGAACTTAGGGACGGAAAGAGACCAAAAAGGCAGACCAATACTGAGATATAAGGATGTTTGCAAGGCTTCCTTGGGGGAATTTTCTATAAGTGAAAGGAGCTGGGAAAATGTGGCTGCGGATCGTAGCACATGGAGAGCAAACATAATAATTGGCACAGCAACTTTCGAGACAGTGCTGATGTCAAATTCAGAAGATAAACGGCGCTAGAGAAAGGAGACAAAGCAGGGTACCGCGGGTACACCTTGCTAGTTCTGTTGATGAATCTGTCTGTCCAGGATTGGCAAATTCAGCCACGAGAAAAGATGTTCAGTAAAGCAGCACCCAGTATGAGACACTAACGCTTTACCAAACTACTGACTTATCATGATTGCTTGCTACCAACCGTCTGTCAAGACGCCAAAAGCTATATATTCTGATGTGATCGCACGAAGATATTCTATGTTATGACTGCTCTAATCTGATGTGATCACACGAAGATAACATGTTGTTAGGCCTGCTCTGATCTGATGTGGTCACACGAAGATAACATGTTGTTAGGCCTGCTCTGATCTGATGTGGTCACACGAAGATAACATGTTATTAGGCCTGCTCTGATCTGATGTGATCACACGAAGAGAACATGTTGTTAAGCCTGCTCTGATGTGATATGATCACACGAAGAGAACATGTTGTTAAGCCTGCTCTGATGTGATGTGATCACACGAAGAGAACATGTTGTTAAGCCTGCTCTGATGTGATGTGATCACACGAAGATAACATGTTATTAGGCCTGCTCTGATCTGATGTGATCACACGAAGAGAACATGTTGTTAGGCCTGCTCTGATCTGATGTGATCACAAGCGGGGAAACAAAACAAACTGTTCTTAGACTTGATTTGAAGTGATTACGAACAACAATCTGTCGGGACATGTAACAACAAAGGAAAATCACTAATTCAGACAGTTCGAGCAGCTCAAGAACGACAAATGACATAACAACGACACCTTTTAGGTATCAGTGAGAAAGAGAAAAGAAGAAAGACGAATAGCAATATTTTTAAACTTATTAGATTTGTAGTCGAACAAGCAGAACTGTACCTCCCTTGCTTTACTAATGTCGTATACTTTGTCTATTAAAGTTGTTGGATACTGGACATTTCCACTAAGCGTGCAATCGCAGTAATCGCCAATGCATCTTTAACACAATATTGTCAATGTATTTGAAAATTGACTTTGCTATTCTCTTATGGTATCGGCTAGGAATTGATATAGGGAGGTGGGGGAGGTGCGACTTCAGGACAGGAAAGACCCGAGTTCAAAGCTCACCAGAAGCGGTGGTGATGTTTACAAAAATAAGCAAAATTATTCCGTGGTTTCTTTATGACGTAACCCTCACCTGATCTCTTTTTTTGGTAGTGAGATCCGATGTCTAGCCCTCTCTGATAGCGGCAATAAACTGGAAGTCCCTTGTGTACTCGCTCACGTTAATGAAACCCTGGCAAGTAAAATCGAAAAGAGTGGGCCATAAATATGGCCGTGGCCGGGGCAAAATTGTCAGCAGAAACCTACCCATATCGTGTATCGAACGTCGTGCTACGGATTTTGTGCACGCGGACCAGGATTCTCCTCCGATTTTCCCGAGATTCTCGAGGGGGATATCGGAGCACCCATGGGTTCGTCCGGTGTGCATTGATGATCATCCTAACAACAAACAAACAAACAGACAATTGTTATTTGTACCTAGTGTGATATTGCTTGTTTTGTTGTCCGTAATCTTTCTAAATGATGAAGCATGCCATTAGTTAAAGTTTACCTACATTGTATCAACATTATTCCTTACATTGACAGGTGGTATCTCCAACAATGCTACAACATCTACGGTGGCTCTGCCCATTTCAAGGTTGATCAAGTCACCAGATCCACTTTGCTGAAACTGTTAAGGACCTACTTTTGCTAATAAGCTCCTTCGACAAAGCCTGGTCCATATAGGGAAGCCTGAATTGTGAAGAACCTGTGAATGTGAAATAGAAGTGTAGATTTATAAAATAGACGACTTGTGTATATCACTTGATCTCCCCAGTTCTGTAATGGCCTCCACTAAACTAACTTTCGTGACGGGAACGGCTGAGGTCAGGAGAAAAGGTTAGTCTGCTCACATTAAATGTTGAGTATGTCTGGTCAAGGTTAAGTGTTGAGTATGTCTGGCCACGTTGAAGTGTTGAGTATGTCTGGCCACGTTGAAGTGTTGAGTATGTCTGGTCAAGGTTAAAGTGTTGAATGTGTCTGGTCAAGGTTAAAGTGTTGAATGTGTCTGGTCACACTGAAGTGTTGAGTATGTCTGGCCAAGGTTAAAGTGTTGAATGTGTCTGGTCACACTGAAGTGTTGAGTATGTCTGGCCAAGGTTAAAGTGTTGAATGTGTCTGGTCACACTGAAGTGTTGAGTATGTCTGGTCACGTTGAAGTGTTGAGTATGTCTGGTCAAGGTTAAAGTATTGAATGTGTCTGGTAACGTTAAAGTGTTGAGTGTGTCTAGTCACATAAGTTTTGAATGTGTCGGGTCACATTAATGTATTGAGTGTGAGTGTGGTCATGTTAAAGTGTTTTGAGTGATGTTTGTTTATAATGTATTTCGTGTCTTGTCGTATGTCGAGCGTCAGGTCACATTATAATGTTTATACGAGTTTTGTCTTTCTTTATGATTTTTATGTATTAATTGAATCCTTAATTTTATTATAATTTGAAATCTGTTCCACTTATACAAGAAACAAATATAAAGTCTCATAATGGGAGGATGAAACTGGTCATCTTATATAGTTAATGTGGTTTGGTTACGTGATCAGTTTGTCAAATTTGGGAGTGGTAGGGTCACGTTAAAGTTGAGTTAATTGTTTCTTTCTGTTGTTGGACGACGTGATCTTGTTCGGTGACGACATGTTGTTTACTCTATGTTGTTCAGTGACGATATGTTGTTAGTTGACCCTATGTTGTTTGGTGGACGTTGTGTTATATTGAGGTTGAGGTTGTTTTGTTGAGTGATTGCCCATATTGAAATGTTGGATGAATTGGCTAACTGTTATTGTTGAGCTCACTTGCTCACGTGTTACATTGTGTGTGTCCATATTAATAGTTTGATGCACTAGCTATGTTATATTATTGCCTATAGAAGAGAGTGCTCTCATGCTCGGTTGGAGATGTGGGTTACGCTAGTTTTAGACACATGCCTATTATAGATGGGTCAGTGTGTGTGATTACGTTTTCAAGGTTAGTTGGAGAAGTTAATGTTAGAAAGTTGTAACTCTGCTTCAGTTTTGAATGATTGAACTTCATCTTTGGGAACAATTCGTTACATGAATTTGAGGGGGTGAGGGGTTTGTGTTAGTGTGACATGGGTAGAGCAATAATGTCATAATAATCCCCAGACAAAGCAGACAGATGGATATTTTAACTGTCAACAACAACCTGATTCTA
Source organism: Megaustenia siamemsis (assembly GCA_032433765.1). Classification (NCBI taxonomy): domain Eukaryota; kingdom Metazoa; phylum Mollusca; class Gastropoda; order Stylommatophora; family Ariophantidae; genus Megaustenia; species Megaustenia siamemsis. The sequence continues at coordinate 74,414,302 of JAVIAB010000139.1, read as the reverse complement.
GTCGCATGTACAAACTTAAATACCCATATATTATAGTTCGTTCGCAAATTCGTGGCCGTTAAATTAGATTCCTTGCAAAAGTGCATGTACAATAACACAGTTACCTTTTGGCTAGTGATGAATTTACACTTTAAACAAACTCTTCACGGTTTTAAAAATCAAGTAATCACTTCACAACAGCTTACAAATTATCACATATAAAAGAATATTCATTAATTGTAAATATTTTGTCAAAATACGTCTCTAGACCAATTTAACAAGAAACCAGAAATGAAATTACCCCAAAAATATCTCGGAGTGGCGTTTTCTTACCAATTATTACGTGTGCGAAACGGTGCTAAGATTATGTGGTGTGCACGTGAAATTTGCCTTTTTAATTGGTGAGTTGATTACAACAAATGTGGGTATTGTAAAATATTAAAATTTAGGACAAGCAAGAAAATCGTAAAAATATATATATATATATATATATATATATATATATATATATATATATATATATATATATATATATATATTGGTTATGGAAGGCCTCGGTATCACAGCAAACGAATTAAAATCCATAATTGCTCAACCGCCCGTGCCAGTGGAATCATCCGAATTACTAACTCATCTCCCAAACAAAGAAAGGTAACTGTAGTCCCCATCGTAGCAGTCTCAGAACACGCCAAAAGACATAAGGCGAAACCGCGCAGAAAGTGAACACAGCCAACTGTTCCCTGTCATACGATATCATCATTCATCGTAAACAACGGGTATCGAAGCAATATATATATATATATATATATATATATATATATATATATATATATATATATATATATATTAAATAAGCAAAAATCTTTCCTAAATGCATGGCAGTAGGGCAAAAAATCAGACTGAAGGTCGGTGAAAAAAATAAGATTTCACGAAAAAGAATTACATAAATTCATCAAACAGTTTCCGAGTTAATTAATAAACTCAATGGAAACGAATTTGTGAACGAACTGTAGAAGGTTACCAGCATGTGAACATCGTAGGCTGAACGCGCGTCTCTGTCTACACCCGACACGTGCCACGACAGCGTTCTTACACTAGAACTCATCCTGGATATATGTCAACCACAGAAACATAACAGCTGAAATCTGATCATAAGAGCGGCAATTAGCAGACATACAATAGAAACAAGAACAAGAGTTTTGAAATGTTATGTAGAGCCAGTCTCTCTCTCTCTCTCTCTCTCTCTCTCTCTCTCTCTCTCTCTCTCTCTCTCTCTCTCTCTCTCTCTCTCTCTCTCTCTCTCTGCGATCAAGACTCAATCAGAGTAGGATTCCAGACTCTCATGAAGTCAGCTGTCTGTTTAAGTAAATCGATTGCCCCATATAGTTTCTCTTCCAGGGAGGTGGGTGTGGACCACATTGCTCTTCTCAAGTCTGTGTACTGGGGGCAATCCTGTAGAACATGTTTTGTAGTCATATTGTCCAGTGTTCAGTGGCATAGGCTGGTTGTACCTATTTTGAATTTGGTGAACATGTGATTTCTCATTCTATTGTGGCCAATGCGTAGGCGAAGTATGATGCGTGATCCCTCCTTGATAGTTGGTGGTATCCATCACTCTCGTTATGCTTTGGGTGTTCTCGTTTCCATTTTTCATGGAACTGACCTTTGAGGATGGATTTGGCTTCATCATAACTGAGCGGATGGTTCTCTTGTAATCTCCCTCCCTCTTTAGCTAATTTGTCTGCGCGTTCGTTCCCGTGTATATTATAGTGTGATGGTATCCACTGAATGACTACTCTCTAGAAGTTATTGCATAGTTGGTCCAGGGTTGTTCTCAAGTCATCTAGTTCATTGTTCTTGTGGCTTTTTAGAGCTGATAGTACTGACAGTGCATCAGTCAGAATCACCAATTTATTGTGCATGTTATTTTTGTGTTGAGCTGCCAGTGTTGCAGCATCTCTGATGGCCTCAGTTTCTGCTTTAAAGTTGTTTGAGAATTTCCCAGTAGCTATTGACTTGGTGATCTCGTCCTGATTATTCAGCGTCAAGAACACACCTCCCCCTCCATTTCTTGTGTAATGTGGTCGGTATTAAGCCCGTGCCGCTTCACTTTCCCAGAAAAAAATCCGGTACCCATTAAAGGCTGAGTGAACCCGGAAGCCGTCGGTTGGGATCGAACCCTACCCCTTGTCCTTTGTAGTCCAGTTCACTAACCACTGAGCTATCGCGGCTCCCAGTTAATGTATAGGTCTGTACCAATGATCTCTGCCTCTCCGTTTGTGACTACATCTATCAGTTTTGCTGGAGGTGGAATTTTTAATAAGTATAAGAATTCCACTCTTGTGAACTTCCCTGTCCTGTCTAAATGTTTGGTAGCCCCTGGTCATAAATCTGTGCTGAGGATTAAGATGAGTTTCCTGGATACAAGCAACGTTTATCTCCTCCTCTGCTAGTCTGATTGTTAGAGCTTGTTTTTTTGTGGTATATGCCCTCCGCATTCCAGTGTATTATATTCAACTGTTTCTTGAAGCCTTTCCGGTCAGCGGTAGTTTCTATCATAATTAGAGTCTGTTAGATCCAGTCTGATTGATTACATGTTAAAACGTTGCACTATGTCCTGTGCCAGTGGCCCAGTGCATCCGATTTCAGCCAGCATTTTATTCAGGTTTGCTTTCCTTAGCCTTTGATTGTCCCCAATCTTCCTGCAAGGCAGCAGATTGTCTTTTCTGTATGGGGATTCTAACCCTTAGATGGTCGGCCCTCCCAGGTTTACGAGCACCATCTGCCCAAGTTTGATGTAGTATTTAGTTGGTGATTAGACCATCACCATCACACATCAAACAACAGACTATAAGACCCTCATAACTATCACGAATCTCCGGGAGTCTCACCGATGCTGACAAGTCATGTACGAAACCCCACTCCGTCTTTCATTGATTAGAGTACGACCGTCCTAGGGCTATGCAGCTAACTTGATGACGTAGCTCACACAACAATGGCTGCACTCACAATATCCCAGTTGCTATAGTAAAAGCAGCCAACAGCACACGAAAAACTGATGCACAATTTCCAAAGTGAAAACTGCTACTGACTAGACTGAGCTGAGCTTAGTAAGGAGTTGTACAATGCAAGAACTTGGCGTCATACAATTACATCGACGGTTTTGGAACATCACACGATGTGTTGACGTAATTCACATATATCGCTAGGCAAGGGAAGGTCGTATTCACAAACTTTTGACTTGACAATGAAGAACAATGAGGTGAGTACAACCTGTTACTATCGGCGAACTTTGCTAACTGGATCAGTTGATTAGCTCAGACGCAGACAATTACACCGTAGAGCCGAAGCTAATGAGTTCCCTAATGCAACTTCTGCAGCGGTCTAGCGAACGTGACCTCATTCCACCATGTTTGGAAACGGAAGAGCCAGTCTTAACATATGGATGTGAATTATGGACAATAGGACATCAGAAAAGAAAATCACTGGAGGCTGTACAAATGTGGTTTTACAGAAGAATGTTGAACATGCTATGGACAGCTAAGAAGAGTACTGAAAACGTTCTGAGAGAGGCCAAAGCAAAAAGAGAGCTACTTCCAATATTAGGAACAAACAAACATGATTTTTTGGCCATGTAATGAGAAGGTAACAGCTGGACTATATTGTGACAACTGGAAAAATGGAGGGAAGAAGAGATAGAGGAAGCAAAGAAAAAAGATGCCAGACAGTTTAAGAGAATGGCTTGGCAGAAAGTCAACAACAGAAATGATAAATAGCTGTCGAAATCGAAAGTTATGGAGAGATATGATCACCTACGCCAGCAGGCACGGTACATGGTGATGATGACTATGGTGTGCTTCTGATGACCCCACTGCTAACTACTTCATTTTCAATTAAGAAACTAGTTTTTGCACAACCTTCCAGGCATAGAAAAGTGAACGCAGTAAAATGGTGTGAAACAACTACTGTTGCGTGTTGTTGAAAAAAAAAAAATCCCAGTTATTTTGGCTGTAATTCAGCGCTGCCAGTTAATGCACACTTTCTGTGGTATGTCATTATCACTGCTAGCGCGGCACGTCAAAACGCACGTACATCATACATGTCAACTTTTGTTGCTATTTCAAAATGCTTCCTTCTCGTGCCCACAAGGCACTGTGATACCATAGCTAAATGTCGCGACGACTCATCGCTTACTACATGATTTAGGATCCATGAATAAGAACTGATCAAGATCTTATTCCACCTTCCTGTGTTTCTTAGAAACAGGTTAACCAGTCTGATCAAGCAAGTAGGGATCGAAAAAGGCAGGCAAACCCGATACACCAAAATGTCAGTCTGAAGTATGATGAGTTGGGCGGAATGCGCTGATGTTGCATTTACTGTAAATAAACAAAGCATCCCCTTAATGTTTATTTAAATTCCTTATAAAGACATGAGATGAACAAACTGCGTAGATGAATACAATTAATAGAATAGCAATTAAAAAAAAAAAATGTTGGCGTCAAATGTGAGCTGCATTTCCAGCAGATTAAGTCGCACAGTCTAAGTACTGTGATCTTATTAAATGTAAATACCAGAGCGTTAAAAAGTGCATACACATAACGCAAATCTCACAAACACACACTTAACTGTATCCTTTTGTGACTATCTCAGAATTGTTGCCTTTTTTCACTTGACCATTGTAGTTTGAGAACTCCTCCAACCTTTTATTTCCTTCCAAAAAACACAAGAGCAGTTAGTTAGTCAAGTAAATAGGACATCAGGTAAGTGTACACTTGGATGATTCCAGTCTCTGTGTGGAGTTAACCTTAGCTAGTGTTCATCTTGCACGGTTGTTATTTCACATTGAAAGTAGAATTTTAGCTATAGGCACAAATGGCAACGATATTAAGTTTTTGCTGCCCTCGAGGATTGTGATATAGGGGTTTTAGATTGAGGACTGAAGCGTATGTGGCTTCACTTCAGCTGGACACATCATTCTGGGATGCCCGATTAACTGTCAGCTTAGCTATAATTGTTCATATTTTGTCAGCAATAATGACCGGGATCTCATTCTAACATATTCCCCTCATTATTAGCATTACTATTTTATGGAGTGATTCAGATTCAGAAATCACACTAACATGTGAATGCTCTAGATGAATTAATGTCACCTATGTTATACTTTTGTCGGGTTAGCGCAATCGATAGGCGGTTGGCTTACCACGGCAACAGCCGGGGTTCGTACCCTGGCGAGGACACCTGGGTTTTACTAATTCCCTAAAAATTAGTGGGAGCCGCGTTAGCTCAGTGGTTAGTGAACTGGACTACTACGGACAAGGGGTAGGGTTCGATCCCAACCGACGGCTCCGGGTTCACCCAGCCTTAAATGGGTACCGGATTTTTTCTGGGAAAGTAAAACAGCACGGGCGTAATACCGACCACATTACCCCAAAATCATGTGCTGAAGGTCTGTAAAATATAGGGTCACTAACACCATATTTCCCTATACGCCACTTGGCGTGACGGGGGGTACTTTACTTTTACTTTACTATGTTATACTTTAGTAGATCATTGTTTATGAGCAGTATTGTAGAGATAATTAATTTGGCATTTTCTTGTGGGAATTGTTTTATTCGCAACCATGGGAAACTGTGCGGCTTTCATCTCCTTTATCTTGACTGCGGAGAATGCAGGAAAACAGATGTCGTAGACCGAGTACCGTCGTCACGTGGTGCTCAGGATTACTTCGCCACGGTTGAAATAACAATACAAATACAATCTTTCACTGTAAATGCTATTCATATTGAAACTTATGGTTCCTCTAATTATTTTATTGCGCCATAAGAGAAATAATTTACTAAATTATATTTATAGAATGAGTGAGAAAACGAAAATATCAATGAGAAACCGCTATGAATTACTTATATTGTTTCAAGTGCTGGATTAGAATTTACATTTCTTCCTGGCCACAGGTCTCCTTGGCTGCGGGTCAGACATCCTAGGCTGGAGTAGATATCGGCTGACAGAAAAATAACTCTAAGTGTATATACAGCAGACGCAGTACATACACGTTGTAGCGGGGCAACATATTTTAGCCAAATTCCTCATAGGTAAACATCCAAAACCCCGCACGTCTTAAATTCGGCCTCATTTCCCCTGAAAGTCGCAGTTGGGTTGCTATCTTTTAGGGATACAACAGGAAAACCTGTCATTTTAACGTGGTGACCTACTTAATGCGCTGGCCGTGACTTGGACTGTCGTGCTCTGTGTTGTGTAGCGGCAGCTTTATTCTGTTAGACCTGCTAGGTAGCTACTTGTGTCTAATATTTTTTTTTCATTAGATTGTCTTCTCATTCTCTTCCTCCTTTCTCCCGCCCCCTCCCCCACCTTTTCTCTCTTCTCTCCTCCCACCCAACCCCAGATCTATCACACTTTTTTCTCAGTGGTTATGGTTATGGAAGGCCCTGGTATCACTGAAAACGAATATAAATCCATAATTGCTCAACCGCCCGTGCCAGTGGAATCATCCGAATTACTAACTCATCTCCAAAACAAAGAAAGGTAGCTGTAGTCCCCATCATAGCAGGCTCAGCACACGCCAAAAGACATATGGCGAAACCGCACAGAAAGTGAACACAGCCAACTGTTCCTTGTCATACGATATCAGCATTCATCGTAAACAATTGGAATATCGAAACATGATCAAAACGGATGAAACACACAGCTCACGATGTGCACAGAGCACTTAACTCAGTAGTTCCTGCAACAAGCCGGACTTGGAATATGAGGAAACTGCAACAAGGAACACTTTTCATACATAGCCGTCAATGGTTCCTGCCGTTTATCCACCATATAGACCGAAAGTTCACGTCCTCCTGAAAATGATGATCGTCATATTTTTTTTTTCCAAATGTATAACGCTTGATGATGTTAGGACATCGTTTTTGCCTCCAATTCCGAACATATAAAACACAGTCGTCAGATTATCACCGTCGCACATCAAACAACAGACCGTTAGATCAGCCAGCGTATGGTCGTTCTAGGGATATACGATGAGTCATTATGATGACGTAGCACACACAACAATGGCTGCGCCTATAGATTCCCGATTACTCTAGTGAATGCAGCCTACAACGAACGAAATACGGTGCAAATTCCCTAAAGTGAAATAAAAACTTCGGCTGACTTGACGGAGCAGTCCACATTAATGAGTTGTAGCATGTAAATAACTTGCGTCAAACAATTCCAGCGACGGTCATTGGACAGCACTCAATGTGTTGACGTAAGTCGCAGATCAACTCTAGGCGGTGGAAGGTTGCATTCACAACACTTGACTTGTCAAAAATGAAAATTGCCGTTTGTACATCTCCGCTTCATCGGCGCAGATTTGTTAAGTAGAACATCATTTTGACTTTAACGCAGAAAATTGCAATGGAGAGCCAACATTAATCAGTCCTCAAATGCAATTTCTGCAGCGATCGAGAGAACATGAACTTCGTTCTACCATCTTGGAAACGGAAGCCCTTTTTTTCTCAACGTGAACTGACACTATCAAGGGCTGGACTTGGACATTCATTCTTAGAGCTTGACATATATTTGTTGCCCATATAGAGCGTGACATATGTTTGTTGTCCTTATAGAGTTTGACATATATTTGTTGTCCATATAGGGCTTGACATTTGTTTGTTGTCCTTATAGAGTTTGACATCTGTATGTTGTCCATATAGAGCTTGACATATGTTTGTTGTCCATATAGAGCTTGACATATGTTTGTTGTCCATGTAGAACTTGACATATGTTTGTTGTCCTTATAGAGTTTGACATATGTTTGTTGTCCTTATAGAGTTTGACATATGTTTGTTGTCCTTATAGAACTCGACATATGTTTGTTGTCCATATAGAGCTTGACACATGTTTGTTGTCCATATAGAGTTTGACATATGTTTGTTGTCCATATAGAGCTTGACACATGTTTGTTGTCCATATAGAGTTTGACATATGTTTGTTGTCCATATAGAGTTTGACATATGTTTGTTGTCCATATAGAACTCGACATATGTTTGTCGTCCATATAGAGCTTAACATATATTGTGTATCCATATAGTTTATTTTATGTAGGCTGTTCATATAGAGTGTACCATATGTAGGCTGCCAATGTAGAGTGTACCAGATGTAGGCTGTCCATGTAAAGTGTACCAGATGTAGGCTGCCAATGTAGAGTGTACCAGATGTAGGCTGTCCATATAGAGTGTACCAGATGTAGGCTGTCCATATAGAGTGTACCAGATGTAGGCTGTCCATATAGAGTGTACCAGATGTAGGCTGTCCATATAGAGTGTACCAGATGTAAGCTGTCCTTATAGAGTGTACTAAATGTAGGCTGTCCATATAGTGTGTACCAGATGTAGGCTGTCCATATATAATGTACTAGATGTAGGTTGTCCATATAGTTTATACCAGATGTAGGCTGTCCATATAGAATGTACTAGATGTAGGCTGTCCATATAGTGTGTACCAGATGTAGGCTGTCCATATAGAATGTACTAGATGTAGGTTGTCCACATAGTTTATACCAGATGTGGGCTGTCCATATTTCCTTCATGCAAAATTATGACATTTGGGATGTCAAAAACGGGATCGACCGGGAAAGTTTAAATCGGGAAGAAAAATTGATTGATTTTGGATACATTTATCTATTATTTAAAAAGAAAGGAAGAAATTAGTGTTTTTTTGTTGTTGTTTTAATTAAAACAACGGGGCAGCCGGCAAATATGAAAAAAAAATACTGTACCGTGTGTGGTCAAGATGAAACATAAGGCGTTGCATGGTAATCAGCCATCTTTTCGAAGACGGTACATAATGAGTTACTGGTGACTTATTCGTCAGCCTGTTCTGAGTTGGATGTAATTATTTTGACTATTAGTCTAAGTCTGAATGCTTCCAATTATCTAGCTGGTCACTCACTAATTATTGAAATAAAGGTCTCAACTCAATATGACAGCGGTTACTACACAGTCACAAGGAGGAATGGTGAATCCGCTCAGTAGACTCTTTAGCATAACAGATGAAGGATTAGATTGCGAGCTCGGAAAAGTGTACACATATCATCATGTTCTTGGAAGAAAATGGTTAGAAGTGTGTTGGAGGTCAGGTTAGAAGTCAGCAGTGGACATAAAAGAGTCTGTCACTTCTCTAAAAACATTATTCTTACGTTTCGGTTTTTTAAAAAAAAACCTGAAATTATGATCTTTCAATAATATAATAATTATAATCTTGTATAGTCGAGCACTCCGATATATATATATATATAATACATATATATATAACCCCATTTTTCACACTTTACTTAATAATATTTCGTTCCTCTCTCGTTGTTCACCAGTGTGTCATTCTTTCCATGTTGTATGGTTTTACCTTGACACCGTAGATTTGTGTATTTTATAAATAGTGTCGCTATGAAATTGATGTCATTTTCATCTCAACTTTCTCTATGTAATCCTTTTTTTAATTTTTGGCATGGCTTTGTTATGTTTATTCAACTAGAGCACATTAACCTTGAATTTATTGCCAATAAAAATATGTGTAATATTCTCATTCATTTCGTATTCCGGAAGAAAATAACGCATTCAGCGTAATGAATAGTTAGATTATCTGTCACAAGCGTTGATTATTATCTGATTACAAGGGAAGGAGGAAGAGAGAGACAGACAGACAAACACGTGAGATAGACAAAGAGTGTAAGACAGAGAGAGAGAGAGAGTGAGAGGGAGAGAAAGAAAAAAAAAGACGAGAAATATGTTATCTTGAGAAAACATGGCAAAGACAAAGAGAAAAGGAGTATTAAAGCAGAAGTTTTGTTATCGATTGTTGTGTTGTAGCGGAGTTCGTGTGATAACATCATCTTTAGCCCTCGAACAAGGCAAGAATAAAAAAAAAAAGAAACAATGTTTCGACAGTAAGTTCTTCAACATAGACGAAACAAAACAATACAAATCTTTATAAAGCAGTAGAAATCTGAGCAGTGGCGAGAGAAATCTGATGCCATCTTGCAAATACACTCAAACTGAGACGTCGTATAATCAACATCAGACGAAATAAGAGCGGTTCTAAAACTGGCACCCAACTTAACCCTGAAGATTTGTTTCTTCTGATTGAAGCGATGCAGTTAGATAACTAAATGTTATATAACTGATAGAAATTCGTGAAATCTAACTATCTAGTGCTCATCATCATCATCATCATTGAGTGCCGTTTCCGCATCGAAGGTTGGCTACCATGGAGCGCCATTCCACTCTGTCTCTTGCTTTGATGGTGCAGATTGTCATTGGCTGACTTGTCCATCTTTTGATGTTCCTTGTCCATGTTCGTCTTGGTCTCTGCCTCTGCCTCTTTTACCTTGTATTTTCCCTTCCAATATTACTTTTATTAGGCTGTTATGTCTTTTAACATGACCCAAAAATTTCACTTGTCTTGCTCTAATTGTGTTTAGTAGTTCTCTTTTCATTTTTAGTTGTTTTAAAACTTCCTCGTTTGTTTTCTTTTCTTTCCATCCAATTTTACCTATTCTTCTATAAATCCACATTTCAAAGGCTTCAATTTTCTGTTCTGTTTTCTGGTCTAGTGCTATGGTGTGTCAAATAGCCACTGGAGATTCATGAAATTTAGCAACGTAGACCATCATCATCATCATCATCATCATCATCATGTGCCATACCGGTTGGCTTAGGCGATCATGTCCTTCCACAATCTTCTATGTACCGTACATCGTATCAGTTCTGTTGTTGGCTGTTTTCCATGCCATGACACCAAGCTATCCAGTATTTTCTTTCTCCGTCGTCCGCGATCTTTCTTTCCCTGTATTTTGCCAATTGTAACCAAATATTCCACCTTTCCTCTTCTCATGATGTGACTGAAAATTGTCATTGTTTCTTTCTGATGTTTCTTAAGAGTTTCCCTTTTGTGTTGACCTTTTTCAGAATTTCCTCGTTGATCTTGTTAGCTGTCCAGGGACTTTCAACATAATAAAAGCATAGTGAGATATATTTTGAAATTTGTAACTCATCATTATATACCATGCCTGCTGGCGTAGGTGATCATGTCTGTCCACAACTTTCGATCTCGACAGTTATTTATCATTTCTGTTGTTGACATTCTGCCAAGCCATTCTCTTAAGCTGTCTAGTATCTTTTCTCTTTGCTACCCTCTATCTCTTCTTCTCTCAATTTTCCGAGTTGTTACAATATATTCTAGCTGTTCTCTTCTCATTACATGGCCAAAAAATCACAGCCTCCAGTGATTTTCTTGTCTGTTGTCCTATTGTCCATGGTTCACATCCATATGTTAAGACTGGTCTACTTAACATGTAAGAACTCTTTTTCTTGTGTCTATTGTCAAAAATGGATTGTATAGTATCTTCCTCATTTTTGAAAAACTGCTTTTGCTTGAGCCATTCTTCATCTCACCTCTGTTGTACATCTTCCGTCTGAGGTTAACAAAGTTCCAAAATATTTAAATTAATTTACCTGAATTTGTAACTACTTTTTCTGAATTGTGAGATACCTTTTCGAAATTGATGAAATCTTATAAAAGCTATTGAGCTATTTTAAACTCATGAAATTGTCTAACTATTTGACTTGTGTATTGGAAAATCTAGAGACAGATTATATGGCCTTAAAGCAAGTGTGGTTTTCGTCACACTTGCGCACAAAGTGTCATCACGTAAAAGACTAATTAAATTTCAGCTTTTTATTACGCCGGTTCGTTGCTGTCAGATGTGGTCCTTGAGGATTGACGATCAAAGTGCATTCCTTTCGCGGTCTATTCAACGCTTAATTATGCAAGAGATCGGTGTCGTTCTGCTGGTCTGATCATGGCTTTCGAACGAGCTGAAGAAATAGCACAACAACCTACATACCGTCCCTGCTCTGTTCCTCATGCCTACCCCTACAACCTGTTCTCGATAATCTAGGTCAGCGCTTCTCAAGTTGTTTAATAAGTGCCACAAACGTTGGGGAAAAAAGCACCAAGTGATTACTTCCTAACATTGACATTTCCTGGTGGAATAAAGCGCGTGAAAATTGTGATGGATATATTTATCCTCCTTACTCAAGTGATGCTATGGTCATGTTAGATACTGTAAAGCTTCTCAGTTTCTTACAAACTGTAGCTGAACGACGTACGTTCGTTTTTTTTTTTTAATTATTTCATAACCTCCTCTGCTACCGAAAACATTTCTCTTCGTCTAGTTCGTTTATTTAATTTATTTGTTTGTTTGTTTGTTATTTGATAACCTCCTCTACTATTTAAAAAGTATTGCAAATGACGACGAGACAGGACACCATTATATCCTGGCCTGGGCTGGGAATAGGTGCTGCGGTTGTTCAGTAGTTAGAGAACTTGCTGTTGAGGAGAAGAGGTCAAGTTCATTCCTGATCGAAGTTCATCCAGTCTTAAATGGGTACCCGATTTTTATTGGCAAGAAAAGCGGCCTAGAGTAATACAACTACATCATTCATAATATCTGCAGCTTGTCGATGAAAATATATGGGCACTAACACCAACTACCCCATATGATCATTAACCTATGGAAGACCATGGTACAAATGATGATAAACTTTTAAGAAATTCTCTTCAGAGTATTTCAAAACGGCCATTTGTCTTGTGCCCTCAAGGATCTAAGTAGAAAGGAGAAAAGACGAACATGCAGACAAGAGAGTTAACATGAGATATAAGGAGACATGGATTGAACGGGAAGGAAAGTATATCAGAAGTGGGGAGAAAAAAAAAACATTGCTAAGGACATGTGATACACAAGGACCTGAATGGCTTATGGTTATTTAATAGTGCAGGCTAAATCGAGCAGGATCGTATCAAGAAGAGATACAATTATTCGGATATGTACCACGATGAGCATCAGACAGCATCCTCCCATCAATGTGGCGAGGAAAGAAAATAAGTATAACTTGTGGTCATATACATTATTCGAATAGTAGGATAATGACTGTGATTCAAACATAGAGAAGGTACAACGAGTCATTCAACAAACACGAATGTCAGAATAGTAAAATGTCTTAACAAATCAGCAAAACAATTTTTTTAAAAGTACAACTAGCCATTCAACACACATGAATGTCAGAATAGTAAAATGTCTTAACAAATCAGCAAAACAATATTTTTAAAAAGTACAACTAGCCATTCAACCAAATTGACTGTCAGAATGTTCAAGTCTTAACATATCAGAAAAACAAATAGCGATTTGGTAAAGAGAGCAAGAACAAAATAAACGTGTTATATTGGCAACCAAATATGCAGTATCAGAACAGGTAGGCAAGAATGTGTGCTATCGGTAGATCTGTAGAGTTTCAAATGTAGGAAAAAAACGATCATTAAATGGCAGGTATGTTACTGAAGTTGAGAGAGAGAGAAGGTGGGTGGGGAGGATGGGACTGGATTAACACTTTTAATGAACTCGTGAAGAGAGAGATTCACAAGAGATGGTTGATGTAGTTCTAACAATGAGCTCAACAATATAACGTGACTTCAAAAGGTAAGATGGAATAAAAGTAATGACCTCAAAACGCAACATCAAAGTCTATCTGATACTGTTGAAACAAGTGCTCTGATTTAGATACATAGACACTGTAATAACATCAGCTTGGAGATGTAACAGATAAACAGAGCGGAGGCTAACTGGCACAAACCAACGGTGTCCCTAATGAACATTGCACCCTGCACGTTTTGTTGTTGTTGGTAATTTAGATTTATAATCGTGTATTGTTATGTAAATGGTGAAGAGATAATATAGTCGTACAGGCAAACAAAACGTTTTTGGATAATAACCAACTCATTAAGCAGCGAGAGAGATAAACAATGATCACGGTTTGGCTTTATGTCCCAAGGACGGTTGCTAATTATCGGCGAAAATGCAGTCATCGACTCATAGCTGGCTGCTGGTGTTAGAATCAGAACAAGAAGGAACGAGGGAATAAGGCAGGACGCGTGTGGAGTAAATGAAATATAATTTTAGTGTCCTTATTTTGATGGCCATTAACATATTTTGGTCGATGTGGTCAGCACAACGCCGGGCTGTGCTTCAAAGAATAAAAATCTCCTGTATCCGTTTTAAATTGGGTGAGCCGATATGTCTGGGGATGAAACTCGACGTCTTCACTAGACAAGTTCTCTTAGCACTGCTTTAGTGAAGCTTCTAGTGCGAGCATTAGAAGTCAGGAAGAATGTCATGAAAGAAGGATATAACTAGCAGTGAAGTTTTGAAATTGAAATCTGGGTGTGTGGGGATGTTGGTTGTTCTAGATAGAGGCAAGACTTCGGCCTCTAAGAGGGTTGCTTCATTAGCTCACCGTAGACGGTGGGCATGTTTATTTTTAGATCCATGGTTTGATTCATGAACATGAATTGAATTAGACAACGTTGAGAAGTACTTTCAGGCCTTTCTTGCACTTGTTGGTCAGTTATCATAAATCAACGTAATTTATGTGAAAGTCTCGTCAGTGACAAGTCCAGAGTGATATATATATATATATATATATATATATATATATATATATATATATATATATAATATAAATAAGATCCAGTGAACTGATAAATAAAGAGTTGGACTGATGAATACATTTTATTTTGTTACCATCAGGAAAGAAATATATATTGTTCGCTTGCTTCATCGTAGCTAATTTTACATGCTGAGACGGCAGAATATGATTTTAAAAAAGGGAATGACAGAAAGTGAAAAACGTCGTGGAGCAACATGTCTTTGTGATTTAAATGAAGAAAGTCACGTAGTGTTAGCAGTTGATCCCCTTCATGTCAGTCTGAAGCGAAAGATAGGCATCAAATAATATTATTGTATATCACTGCGAAGAGACAGGAGGTATGCACAAATATATCATGTCGTACAAGGGTAGTGTAAAGCAGGATGAATCGTGGAAACCAACATATAAATTGTATTAACAGCTTTGCTGAAAAGAAGACATTACTCAATTATGATTATAAATGTTTGTGATGCTGACGAAGGCTTGTGGCCGAAACGGTTATAATTTTGTATTGTTTTATTTTTAGTAAAGCTACGTTGTACAATTTAATATTAATTTTTCCATGTCATAAAAATGTTTTTTTTTCTTCTAAATTTCAAAGAATTGAATGCTAAATCGTAACTTACAATCCCATTAAGGAGCATGGCACTAAGCCTCACTTGACTGGGCCACAACATCTGAATCGGTGTTCTCCCTCACTGTTATTCCCTCTCATAACTCAGTGAATCACTTTATCCTATATGAGATGGGCGGCTGGAAATCTCTAGGCTTGAATTGAACCCACGCTCACTACATCATGAAACCCGAGCTCTAATCACAACACAGCGCAACATACGCTACCTTATGTGCTTTGAACAACTTCAAACCGAAAGGTCCCTGCTGTGATGCGCCAGCCTGTTCGCTGT
Source organism: Megaustenia siamemsis (assembly GCA_032433765.1). NCBI lineage: Eukaryota > Metazoa > Mollusca > Gastropoda > Stylommatophora > Ariophantidae > Megaustenia > Megaustenia siamemsis. The sequence continues at coordinate 74,398,884 of JAVIAB010000139.1, read as the reverse complement.
CATATCTGTAAAAACTAATTTAACAACAATAAAGTTACATTCGTCCAGTTTCTTGGATCAGCTGAAGTGGAAATAACCAAGATTAGCTAGTCAGTGCCACAATTCCGTAGATATAGGATACAGTTTTAAAAACACCCCAATCCTCTCATCCTCCCTTTCTTCATCAAATTTATTTGGAATCTAGCGGTTTTAATCCATCTCACCTCCCCGTCCCATTTGTTATATAGACCTACTTCTGCACAATTCAGTCTTTTTATTTATTTAGTTTTTTGGATGACTGGTATCATATAAGCTTTTTACTAAGCACAAGAAGTGGAAGACAGTATCGATTGGAAGATGCTGATGAAAGTCGACAACTGGAGGGATTTATTATAAGCCGTAGAGAGTAAGGTAAACATGCGAACTTCGTACAAAAGGTACAGCGTGATAACACACCCCAGTTAACCATTGTGTATAAATGTGTGCTTGTTTTTACAAAGTTAGAAATGGTTTAAAAAAATAAAACTGAAGACTTTATCGTAACCTTATCTTGCTTTATGCTATGGTACTAACTTAGGCGGCTTAGATAAACATTTGGATGTGACATTGTCAAGAGTCATATTTAACAACGCCAGCTGGCACACATTAACAAGATGCAATTGTTCACAGTGATCTTTACATCATTTTACGCCTCAGTATAAATGTTCTGTTCTGGACAATAATATTGTGCTGGTACACTACTGGCTGCAGTCACATAGAATGATCACAGTACTGCTCATGAATTTAGTACCAGTGATAGTTGTCCGTGGTAATATAACAATTCGTTAATTAATACAGTTGCATTTATCGTAGAGATCTTTATCGTATATTCAAATAAACGTACTATCAACTCTTACGTATGCATGTGAGAGCTGGAAAATAACAAGAGACAGAAACATAGTTTAACGCATTCGAAAATAAATGTCTAAGGAAAATACTTGGTATAGCGTGGAACGAATTCAAAACAAACGAGGAAATTAGAGAAATCGCCAATCAACCACTAATATCTTCAGTAATCAAGAAATGACGATGGTCATATGTTGGACATGTGATGAGGAGAGATAATAACCGAATAATAAAGGAAGCCTTAATGTGGGAAACAACAGGTAAAAGGAAAAGAGCCCGACCGAGAGAGACACTGAGAAGAACATTAATGAGAGAGGCAAGAGCAGCAGGAATCGGCTTCCTCAATGAAATAGAGTTGCTTGCAAAGAACAGAGACAAATGGCGAGATTTTATAAAATATCTTTACAGGGATTGAAAGCTGCTAGAATAAAAATTTAGATAAAAGAAAGAGTATCTGTGTCTATGCCCTATGGGCCGGCTACGGCTCGAAAGGTCAATAGATAGATAGATAGATTTATCATCGAGATATTTTATGTGTGGACTTTTTTGTATTTTTTATTTTTTTTGCGTGAGCGTTGGCATACATGCTGAGCTTATCAAATGTAATCTTCAAAAGTAGTTGTCACCTTCCCAAATGCGTTTAGCTCGTTCTATTCATCTCCCATATTGCTAAGTACTCTACCATATCTCCCCTTGGATACGTCATGACATTAATACAAGCTGTAGCTGAATCATCTACGTAATATGTATGCTTATGAAGATCTATAGTTAGATTTTGCCATGTCTTTTACTTTGACACACACACACACATTACAAGAAATAGCTTTCCGCCAAGATTTTAACTTGACTTGTTTTTCTACAAATCTGCTTTTAAAGGGAGATAAATTTTCAAGTTTAACATTTTTTTTTTTTGTTCAACCATGAACTATATTTATAGAGCCTTTCAAGAGAGATAACTCACTCATTAGAGCCTGGTACTCAAGAATCGCTCTCCCGCGGCTGCCTGTTCTTCAGGATTGAATCTGTCTGTAACTCCTGCGTTGTTCATGTGTCTCTAGAGATGCCAGATAAACATCTACATATTCATCCTAAGTGGTAAATGTCAGCGCAAACGAATTTTCGTGTAACTTTCAATTTTCAATGTAGTAGTACTGTCCCTTTCTGAACTTCAAAACAGAGTGTAGTAGCATGAGCAATAGAATGTAAAGGACGGAATTAGTTCTCTTTCTCCCCCAACTCTTCCTGTCCGTTGCCTGTCCTTTAACAAGCAAAATACGCCCACACAAATCAGCTTGTTCCTTTGTTGGCATTCTTAAAGAGGGAATACATGGATAACAGACAAGGAACTGATCAATTGCTGAAGAAAAAAGCAATTCTATTTCGTAAAGCAATAATTAATATAAGAAAATACAGTGGCGATATATTTGTGAGTGCATATCGTTAAGTTTGTTAGAACTTCGCTCCCATGACAGTTTCTAAAGTCTTCTCTGCCCAGCGTCGGTAGCAGCTAATCTTGGCCCCTCTGTAACATATTACATCCACTTTCTTATACGTCTTCATCTCTCTTTTCCTGAATTATGTATGCCCTCCATTATTATCTTCTCTATTCCATTATGTAGTTTTACATAACAAACATATTTTATTTTCCTTGTTATGTTCTGTATGAACCAATTTTCTGGATTTTAAAAATTCTTTCAATATTGACATGTTTATTCTTTTAACTGTATATTATGCTATTCCGAGTGTTCTTCTACAACACTTGCATTCAAAGATACTAATGTTTTTTTGCAGCTTTTTTTGGGGTGTGTTTTGTTAAATGTTTATGTTTCGGTAATGTTTATTTGAAATGTTAAGTTATTTTTGTAAATACTTTTAGTATCTGAGACAATTCTGAGTTTTTAAAATCTGAGACTGAAACGTTCATAGCTATATGGGGAAAATAGGGGCTGTCTAATACCTAAGTTTTGTTGCTATCCTTGTCATACATTGTGAAATTATGTTAATTTATTCATGGTTATGATGAACTTTCTTGTGATCTACTTAAAAGTGTTTCCATCGTTTGTGAGCCAAGATATACAAAAATGTCTACTCGTTCAGATGGTTGTTCATTAATATCCATTTTTATATCTGTTTTAATACTTGTCAACATTTTTATGTTTGATACATTGAGATAGAAGTGCTACCTTTAACTTTTGCACTGTACTGATGCTATCAGTTTCTTAGTGCCATTTATTGAGGTTGATAAAAGTGCTGTATCATCAGCGTATTTCTGGTAGCGTGTGGCATCCAATCGTAAAAGCATCAATTAATTAATTTTTTTATTACTCGCTTCTCTGGCATTTCTCATTATATTTTCTACATGTATGTTGAGTATATAAGGTAATATGATGCACCCGCTAACTCCTTGTCGTTTACAAGTCCATTCCGATGTATCACTCTTAAAAGAGCACAGCTGCTTGCGTTGTCTTTATGAAGCACTTCCATCACGTATAATAAATGAGGTGAAAGCCCCATCATCATCGCATGTCCTTTGCAGAACGTTACATTCACCGCAGCCTGTCTGAATAAATCTTTATCTCTAGCCAGATCTCCCACTTCTTCTCTTGTCCTGTTCAAGGTCTCCTTGATAAAAATCACCTTCTTCTTGGTCTGCCCCCGATGCGTCGCTCAGGAACCATGGCTTCCATTTATGTTCTTTCCACCTCGCTGTGTCTTTTGACGTAGCCATATTATTTTAATTCCCTTTGTAGAATGCTATTTAAAAGCCTGTTCTTTTTAAAGTTTAACTCTTTTAATGTGTCTTCATTGCTCTTTTTCATTATCCAAGGTATCATAATGATTTTCTTTAGCATTTTGTTTCCAATGAATCGATTTTCTTCTTTGCAATTTCCGAGATTGTCCATGATTCACAACCTTACGATGCTGTTGAGAAGATACCTGTCCTTAGTAATTTTAATTTTAATACCTTGCTGGTATTGTGGCTCTTGTTCTTAAAGGCGTATAATTTTTGTGTTGCTATTGTTAATCTTAAGGGAGCCGCGATAGCTCAGTGGTTAATGAACTGAACTACAAAGGACAAGGGGTAGGGTTCGATCCCAACCGACGGCTTCCGGGTTCACCCTGAAACAGGGAATAGATGAGGGTGTATGAAACGGGTATGTAGCGGGGCAACAAGAGAAACAGAGCATTGGTGGGAGTTGAATGAAACAGACGATAGTAGTAGAGAAATAATAAACATCTAGGGGAGACAAGCAGAAGTGGTCAGGTGTGAGTGAGTGAACTGTTTTGGGAAAAAGGCGAAATACAGCGTGAATGGGTGAGATGTTTTCAAGGGAAGTAGGGAGATGAGAATAGACATAGATTTTAAAGGTCAGTTGCATTTTGAGCCGGGTCCAGTGCGGACGTCTAGAGAAATCCAGTTAGCTTACCGCGGACTAGAAAGGAGTTGTAAATAGATGAAAGTTAAGATAGATATAGGGCGACAGCCAATTAGTTTAGTTATTCTATTTCCAGGAGTTGTGATTGTTAATTACTAAATGTTGTGGTAGATATGGCAATATAGAATAGGTGTGATTGTCACTGTTAAGGTTAGGGTTACCTTATTGGCAAAGAAACTAATTGTGAATCAGCGAAATTGAGACAGTAGAACATTGTTGGAAACTTGTTAAGTGTCCAGCGCTCGCCGACTTTGAGGAAGTCGTAGAGCAAGACTTATGAATAATATAGAATCAGTGTGATTGTCACTGTTAAGGTTAGGGTTACCTTATTGGCAAAGAAACTGATTGTGAATCAGCGAAATTGAGACAGTAGAACATTGTTGGAAACTTGTTAAGTGTCCAGCGCTCGCCGACTTTGAGGAAGTCGTGGAGCAAGACTTATAAAGAATATAGAATAAGTGTGATTGTAGCTGTTAAGGTTAGCGTTACCTTCTCGGCATAGAAACTGATTGCGAATCAGTGCAATCGACACGTTGTTGGATAATCTCGCCGACTTCGAGGAAGTCGTGGCGAGAACGTTTAGGAAGCCTATGACTAAGCTTCTACCATGAAGAGAGACTTTCATCGATCGTGTAGATCGTCCACATCATTGGGAAACTTCAAGTAAGGGTCCTCAGAGACTTGGGAGCTTATGACTAGCTTCTACGACACACAATTGAACTTGTTAGTCAAGTAGTTTACACAGAGTTGGGAACTCGACAAGAGAGTTCCACAGAGTTTGGGCTATATTAGCCGTCCATGAGGAGTGCACCTGAGGGTGGCACTAATGTTAATCAAGGGAGGGAATTATCACTGTTAATATATGTACTGTTAATTTGTGAAATGTGTTTACATGATCCGGACATGTGCCTTGTCAAATAAAGATGTTTTGTGTGTAGTAAAGACTTGTGTTGAGTCATTAAAACATCTTCAGTGTTACAACCATCTAGCGAGTGAACGAGCTGGGAGAAATCGCGGGGAATTGATAAGTTACAACGTGAAGTACTACACTATAGATCATAACGGTCCAAGGAGAGTCGCGGCGGAATGACGTGAAGTACGAGGCATCAATCATGGCGGTCCAAAAGACTGGCATGGCAGTTTGAGCAAGGGGCAGATCATAAGAGTGGCGAGCAACTCGTCATTCAGCAATCCGGCCATAAGCAGCATCACGAGCCCTCGCTCATCGTGCTAAAGCACCTCTGGTACTCGGGCTCGTGGTGAAGAGGGGTGATCTCAGTCTCAAGGGTGACGAGCGGTCAATCGATCGTTCATTTCATCGGTCACGACATTGATCAGTCAAGTTGATCATCAAGGTTATAAGAAGTTGAGCGTCAAGTTGATTATTACTGGTCTCTCTGTATGGCAAGAGATATCACATCAAGAGTACATTCTCTCGTTGAGACCTCTCAAATCTCATTATTACAACCCAGCCTTAAATGGGTACCGGGTTTTTCTGGGAAAGTAAAGCGGCACGGGCGTAATACCGACCACATTACCTAAAAAATCATGTGCCGAAGGTCTGTAAAAATTATGGTCACTAACACCATATTAGGGGTACTTTACTTTTTTTTTCTTTTTATTGTTAATCTTGAAATTCAAACCCCATAGTAAAACATTATTCTCCATAATATCTGATGTAAGCAGTTAAACATTTTTTAGTAGTCAGCAAAGAATGCAAACACCTCTCAGAAAAGTCCATCACAGATGAAATATGTTGATTTCCTCGTCTATTTATGTATATATTCTTCCCATGATTATTGTAATCATGATCTTGCTTGTATACAACTGTTCTGTAATTGGTGACATCATATGTAGAATGCGCGAAAGTTCAACACTGGACATGGTTGAAAGTAAAAAATGCTTAAAAGACAGACTGAATATCGTTTTCCCTGTTACCAGCATGCCCGTTCTCGTTTCCATCTAACCCACGTTTTTCTGGTTGTGCTGTTCCTCTTTATTCTTGTAATTATAAACTATTATCTTTTAGAGCTACTTTTACCTACTGTGGTTATTCTTAACAGTAAATTAAGTAGTGTAACCTTGCTTTATAACCAAGAAAATTATATATCTATAAATTCTTCTTCTCATCTTTTCAACTTTTTATTATGTATACTATTATCCTATCTATCTATCTATCTATTGACCTTTCGAGCCGTAACCGGCCCATAGGGCGTAGACCAAGATACACCTTCTCCTATATGAATTTTTGTTCTAGCAGTTTTCTTTTAAAGATATTTTATCAAATCTCGCCATCTGTCTCTGTTCTGTGCAAGCAGTTCTATCTCATTGAGGGAGCCGATTCCTGCTGCTCTTGCCTCTCTCATCAATGTTCTTCTCAGTGTCTCCCTGGGTCTTCCTCTTTTTCTTTTACCTGTTGTTTCCCATATGAGGGCTTGCTTTGCTATTCGATTATTATCTCTTCTCATCACATGTCCAACGTATGACCATCGTCTTTTCTTTATTACTGAAGATATTAGTGGTTGATTGGCGATTTCTCTAATTTCCTCGTTTGTTTTGAATTCGTTCCATTCTATACCAAGTATTTTCCTTAGACATTTATTTTCGAATGCGTTCAACTTTGTTTCTATATCTCTTGTTGTTTTCCAGCTTTCACACGCATACGTAAGGGTTGATAGTACATTTGATTTGAATAGCCTAAGTTTTGTGTTTGTGCTAATGAGTTTTGATTTCCACAACTTTTCAAGGCTTCTGAAAGACATTGCTGCTTTAGCCAGTCTGATTCTAATTTCTTTGCTCGTATCCCCTTCTCGATCAATGTGACTTCCAAGATAGATGAAGTGATCGATCTCTTCTACTGGTTTGTTTTCCATGTATATTTTGTCACTTGTTGGAATTAAACTTTTCATGACTTTAGTCTTTTCATGATTGACCTCAAGCCCAATTTTGCTGGCTATTGATGATAGTTCATTTGTGTTTTCCTGCATCGTTTTTATCTGATTGCTGATGAGAACTATGTCATCAGCAAAGTCCAGGTCCTCCAAATGGTCTCCTTGTATCCATTCGATGCCTTTATTACCAGTGCAGCATTTCTTCATTATGAAGTCCATAACAATTCCAAATAACAAGGGCGATAAAATACATCCTTGTTTAACCCCAGTTTCTATTGGGAAACATTCGCTCAGTCCTTCCTCTGTTCGAACTGCACATGTGTAACCATCATACATGTCTTTGATAATATTTATGATTTTTGATGGTAAGCCATATTGCTTCAGAATTTTCCACAAAGAATCTCTATGAATACTATCAAATGCTTTTTTGAAGTCGATGAAGTTAAGTACAAAAGGTTTTTGCTTTTCAATGTGTTCCTCCAATATAAGTCGTAGAGTGAAAATGTGGTCAAGACAGCTTCTCCCTTTTCTAAACCCAGCCTGTTCTTCACGCATTACTGTATCTATTGAATCCTTTATTCTATTTAGGATGATTTTACAGAATAATTTTGAGGCAACTGACAAAAGTGTCACGCCTCTCCAATTGTTACAATCTCTAAGATTGCCCTTTTTTGGGATCTTAACAATGATTCCTTTTTTCCATTTATGAGGCGTCTTCTCTGTTTTCCAAATGATGTTGAACATTTTTTGGAGATGTATTAAATTATGGCTATCAATTGCCTTGAGGATCTCAGCTGTTAACTTATCCTCTCCAGCAGCCTTGTTATTGGTCATTAGCTTTAAGGTGGTTTCTATTTCACTCAAGGTGAAGTCATCTAAATTTACATCTAATTCTGCTGCTGGTGTTTCAGCTTCAAAATCTATTAAACTGTGAGGTAGTGGACGGTTAAGAATTTCTTTGAAGTGTTCCGCCCAACGGGCTTTTATGTCTGCGCTTGTTGTTAGCATTAATCCAGATTTGTCTAGAATTGGTGTTCCACTGGATGTATAGGTGTTTGTCAGCATCTTTTGTACAGTATAAAGAGTTCTGCTGTCTCCTGTAATTGCAGCCGTCTCTGCTTTCTCTGCCAAGTTGTCTATATAAGCTCTTGTATCTCTTCTTGCCGAACTTTTCACTTTGTTGTCTAATTCTTTGTATGTTGCTTTTGCCAGAACCTTTCCAAGATCTGTCTTTACATTAGTCATGGCTCTCTTCGCTTCTCTTCTTTCTTTGATGTATTTCCATGTGGTGTCTGAGATCCAAGCTCGTTTTTCCATTTTCTTCAGTCCAGCACTTGCTTCTGCTGCTGTCATTAGTATTTTGCTCTGTGAATCCCACATTTCATTGATATCTAAGTCTATTTCACCAAGTGCTGAATAACAATTACTTAGCTCTATGTTAAACTTTTCCTTTATTGCTTCATCTTTCAGTTTATGACTATCAATTTTATGTGTAATTGACCTCTTCTGTTGGTTTCTAAATTTTAATCTTATTTTCCCAATGCACAGGTTGTGGTCACTATTAACATCAGCACCTCTGTATGCTCTTACATCTATTAATGATGATCTGAATTGTTGTTTAATACATAGGTGGTCAATTTGATTTGATGTTCTATCATCAGGAGATATCCATGTTGTTTTGTGGATATTTTTATGTGGAAATAATGTCCCACCTATAACTAAATTTTCTATTAAACATAATTCTATTAATCTTTCTCCATTCTGACTTGTTGTATTACAGCCTTCTCTCCCCATCACATGTTCCACTCCTGCGTTATCTTGTCCTACTTTGGCGTTGAAGTCTCCCATTACAATTAAAAGATCGTGTTTTGGTATTTTGTTTATAAGTTGTTGCAGTTGGTTATAAAAATCATCCTTAACTTCATCATCAGCTTCGTTAGTAGGCGCATAACATTGAATAATTGAAAGTCTTCCATGTTTTGTTTTGTATCGTGTTCGTATCAGACGGCTATTTACCGGTTCCCATTCTAATAAACTTCTTGCAGCTTTGTCTGTCATCATTATGCCTACTCCTTCACGGTGTTTTCCATCTTCCCTTCCAGAAAAAACTACTATTTTATTATCAATAGATCTCCTACCTGTTCCAGGCCAGCGCATTTCGCTTAATCCTAAAATATCTAGATCGTATCTGTCCATCTCGCTCGCGACCTGTGCATGTTTCGTCGGAGCGGCCATTGTTCGCACATTCCAGAATCCTATTTTTGTTGTTGTTTTAGGGCCGAAAAAACTATCACTACTATCTACTGCTAATTTACACATTCTGTATCAGGTCTACGTTTCATTAACAACATCGTTTTTACGATAGCGGCTTGTTAAACCTCTGATCAACGGTTCTATACCAAGCCGGAGAAAAATAATTCCTCCATTTTGGAAACAACCGGAAACCTTATCATATTATTATTGCAATCCATTTTTGACAATAGAAACAAGAAAAAGAGTTCTTAAATGGTATGTAGATCCAGTCTTAACATATGGATGTGAATCATGGACAATAGGACAACAGACAAGAAAATCAATGGAGCCTGTAGGAATGTGGTTTTACAGAAGAATGTTGAGAATACCATGGGCAGCTAAGAAGAGTAATGAAAATGTTCTGAAAGAGGTCAAAGCAAAAAAGAGAGCTAATTTCCAATATTAGGAAGAAACAATCAGCATTTTTTGACCATGTAATGAGAAGAGAACAGCTGGAATATATTGTAACAACTGGAAAAATTGAGGGACGAAGAGATAGAGGGAAACAAAGAGAAAAAATACCAGACAGCTTAAAAGAATGACTTGGCAGAAGGTCAACAACAGAAATGATAAATAACTGTCGAGAACGAAAGTTGTGGAGAGACATGATCACCTACCCCAGCAGGCCCGGTACTTGATGATGATGATGATGGTGATGATCATATTATATATTATCTTGCCTTACCTTCTTAGCTTGTATAGCCTTATCTTGCCTTGCCTTGCCTTACCTTACCTCACCTCACCTCACCTCAGCTCACCTTACCTTACCTTACTATACCTTACCTTACCTTACCTCACCTCACCTTACCTTACCTTACCTTACCTTACCTTACCTTACCTTATCCGAGTGTGCTGTGATGCTGTTGACAACTACAGTTTATTAAAATCGTGACTCAAGTGTGTCGCCCATATGCGTTTCGCTGAAGGATTTCTGTGTGATATTTGACTCAGTTTTTTCTCGATCATTAGAGCAAGCTCGCCAGCTGTTGTAGGCACATATACGTTCAATTATTGTGATAATAGATGTCATTTGTCTGTTGTGTGTGTGTATATTCTTTTATGACGAAAGGTATGATTCCAGCCATCATTTTCCATACTGCCTTTTCTGATGACGTAATATTTTCTAGTTGTGGTCTTATTTGCGCTTGCCTTTAGATTTAGACCCAGTTTACACCAGTAACAAAGATGCTGATCAGTTTTTGCTTGTTAACATTTTTTTTTATGTTTGAGTTGCTAAGTGAAAATTGATAGTTAATACGTCACTGACTGGCTTTCTAGAATTTTGATTCATGTCCTTTCTTCCCTGATCTGTGAAAATGATTCTCGTGAAAATGATTCTCGTGTAAATGATTCTCGTGTAAATGATTCTCGTGTAAATGATTCTCGTGAAAATGATTCTCGTGTAAATGATTCTCGTGAAAATGATTCTCGTGTAAATGATTCTCGTGAAAATGATTCTCGTGTAAATGATTCTCGTGTGCTTGAATTCTGGGACTGAGGTCTGTTTACGTTTTGTTCCGCTGGCAGGATTTTTCAGTGGACCATGTGATCAATTTACCCTCACTGTTTGGGGGAGCAGAAGCGCCTGCGACTTGCGGTCGCAATATCAGCGAATCAATTCAGAGGAAGAGGTATGTTTACAGCACTCGGAAAAAATGACAAATAATCAACAACAGAAAAAAATATGGACCAAAGCAGGATCGAACCCGTACTCAGTGGCACAGCGCCTTGCCACGAAAAGCCAAACGCTAGGGAACACTGCCACTCAGCTAACTAAAAAATTAGCTATCGTGGACAATGTCTTTTCGCGAAGGTGTTTTCATGACTAGAGCATAAGGCTGCGATCACAGCTCGGAAATATTTTTCCTCTTAAGACAAGTATCTCCCGGATAGGGTAGGGCTGAATACTTGCGTTGCAGACAAACATTTAGGACGAAACAGCACGAATAGTAGTTTCCAGTGGTTTAGACTGGAGACAAATAATAATAAATGAATATTATTATAGAGGGAAACCTCCGAGGCGATACGCAATAGCAGGGTCGGCTCACCGTCAGCTGACCAAGACCTAGCAGTTCTACCTCCTCGTGGTCTCCTCCGGTAACGGTCTGCGTCAAAACAGGCTGGCTAACAGAAGCTAGGATCGCCGTGTTCCCTGTAGTGGTGGCTGTTGCTGATATAGATGATCCAGTATTTGCAGTGTATCTCTGTGCTGGACTAGTAGTTTCCCAGCACAGCCTGAGATAGACTAACTCCAACTTCTCCAGTAAGAGCCGGGAATGTCAAGAGAGCCATTACGACCCCCCCCCCCCCAATCAATGGGCACCTTCCCCCCATCAACTCGTAGCATTATGTCAACTCAATTCAACTCTCACTGTTTCATTCTTGTATGTTCCAATTGTCATGCTACCCCTTTTATAAGCAGCATTTTAGTATAGCTGTCTGCTGTTGCAGTATCTACATTTTCGTTTATTAATTACATTTTCATTTTCTGTTTTTAAAAAAATCCGTTCAATTATTGATGCAGGTTCTGAGTCTGTTTCATCAGATGAGTTTACTTCGCCTGATGGGATTGTCTATCTTGATCGCTCGCCTCTGATGTGATTCTCTTTATACGTCGTGTAGCGTGACCTTAAACATCATGCCGTATTCACATGTTGTGCACATTTGAAGAGCCGTCGTTTTAATTAAATATTCATTCCCCCGGTAGTGCTGAAATAAAAACTTTGAATCATCTCTCTCTCTCTCTCTCTCTCTCTCTCTCTCTCTCTCTCTCTCTCTCTTTTATATATATATATATATATATATATATATATATATATATATGGTTTCTTATATATATATATATATATATATATCGTTTTTATTACTTTAATTCTATATTTAAACCGGTTTATTATAGCTTTGTTGCCATAATCCAGTGAAGAGTGATTTGTTTCCTTCCTTCCTCCCTTTCCATTCTCCTTTCCCTTCCTCCTTTCCTCACTTCCTTCTTCCCGTTCTTTCCCTCCTTCTCTTATTCCTTCCCATCTTCTTTCTTTCCTTCATCATATTACTTCCCTTATTCTTTTCTTCCTTCACCATATTCCGCTTTTTTCCCCCTCTTGTGTATAAAGCTTAACATATTCCATGGGGAGATAGTAATCCAGTAAAAGTATATTGAAAGACAAAAAATAGGGAAAAATATATTTATACATAAAAAGAGTAAAGGTCAAAGTAAATAAATAGGTACTTAGAAGAAAAATATCAAGAACAGGAGGGCAAGAGAAGCTAATGAAGACATAAATGCATGTATGGGACACACAGGCACAGCTGTTTAAGGAATAAAGTGTTTATGAAATAATGAAACCACTCGAATAGACAGATGGGTGTGAAGGGATTTCATATTCATCCCCATAAATAACAACACCCTTCTAGAATAATACGATCACCGCCTTGTTAAACAACATATGTGGTTGAAGAAATATGAACCTGTTTGTATTTAATGTACATCGGACAGTTATTGTTCGTACGAAGTATTCATTCACATAAATGAAGTGTAGAAATTCATGACAGTTTAAGAATGATGGTTAGCAACCCTAACTATGGAAACTCTAGATTTGTCTTATTTACAAGAACCGTAACTCAATCCATCACTATCTACGTTATCTAAGATACAGCCATATACTGTGACAAGTCTGCTGCTACGTCCTGCTATGAAGCGTGTGTACACTATTTACACATATCACTTTCCAATGTGACGTATTTCTTTTATATGCTTGCTTTTATTTGTTTTTTTTTTTTAAAGGTGGTTACGGAACATAAATTCAAACTGTGTTTCTTTCAAGATTACGGTTACTATTAATTAGTAGTAATCTATGAAAATGCTAGCTCAAAGTCAGGAGGAAGCGCACCAGTTTTTATATTTTTATGAAGAAAAAAAAAACACTGATGTATTCACTAATGAGTAATGAAATTGTAATAATTCTATTTTTTAAAATATATTTTATTTATTGTTGTTGTGTGTGTACTCGCGTGAGTGTTAAAAAAAAAAGAACTATTTGTAATCATAAAATAGGGCTATCCTGGTCTAGAGATAAGATGTTTGGTCCGAACCCCACTGCAGCCTTTTGTTCATTTTTCACTAGTAACTCATGGTTTCTTCGTGCTTGTACCCTCTGGCTCCTCTAGGTAGTGAGATCCGATGTCTTGCCCTCTCAAATAACAGCCAAAAAAAAACCATAAAACGTGGAGGTCCTGTGTGCATTCTGAGCACGTTAAAGAATCCTTGGCAGTTGGCAATCCAAAAGAGTAGGCTAAAAAAGGCCGCTGCCCAGGCAATATTGATAGGAAAAAAGATCTACCCAAAAACATTACAACTCTTGATGATAAAAAAATTAGAGTAATTCTGAAGTCAAAGAATATCTGCCTGTATGGTGAGGGACACCTGAGCACATGGTTGCTGATATGAAACTGGAAACAAAAAAATTATACCCAGGCAAAAATTCAATCCACTGGGAATAAGCTAGAGATGTAGAGCTAGCATACAAAACAAACAACAAAAAATATTTATGGAACTCACAGCTGCAAGTCACAACAAATTACTGTTTACTTTTGTGTGTGTGTGTGTGTGTAGGTACATATGTTTGTGTGTGCATATTGATATTATGTTCCTCTGCTTGTCTGTGCCCATATCTGTTTGTTGCATACAGTAACAATAAATAAAATATTTATATCAACATTATAGCACAACACTCATGAGAATATACAGCTGGAGATTTATGAGAGGTGTAACTGTACATCTTATCGTTACAGAGAAATGTAACCAATACTGTTAGTGATTAAAAATTGTGATAATACAACCTGGTCTTAAAGAGATATGGGAATACACAACTGGGATATTGTAAAGAAATAACAGTAGTAACATTAACATGCACCTTGCACCTGGGCTTGTAAAGTAAAGTAAAGTACCCCCGTCACGCCAAGTGGCGTATAGGGAAATATGGTGTTAGTGACCCTATATTTTACAGACCTTCAGCACATGATTTTTGGGGTAATGTGGTCAGTATTACGCCCGTGCCGCTTTACTTTCCCAGAAAAAAAATCCAGTACCCATTTATGGCTGGGTGAACCCGGAAGCCGTCGGTTGGGATCGAACCCTACCCCTTGTCCGTGGTAGTCCAGTTCACTAACCACTGAGCTATCGCGGCTCCCACCTGGGCTTGAAAGAGAAATATAGTTAAAGCTGCAGAGGTTAAAGAGAAGTGTTTCAGTACATCATCATCATCAAGTACCATGCCTGCTGGTGTGGGTGATCATGTCTCTCCACAACTTTCGATCTCGACAGTTATTTATAATTTCTGTTGTTGACCTTCTGCCAAGCCATTCTCTTAAATGAGTAGACATTTTTGTATATTTTTTCTCTTTCCTTCCCTCTATCTCTTCGTTCCTCAATTTTTTCAGTTGTTACAATATGTTCCAGTTGTTCTCTTCTCATTACATGGCCAAAAAATGATGATTGTTTCTTCCTAATATTGGAAATTAGCTTTTTTTTGCTTTGACCTCTTTCAGAACATTTTCATTACTCTTCTTAGCTGTCCATGGTATTCTCAACATTATTCTGTAAAATCACATTTCTACAGACTCCAGTGATTTTCTTGTCTGTTGTCCTATTCGCTGGACTCTAGAACAATAAGAAAGATAACAACCACCGAAATGAAATGTGTCAGAAGAATGACAGGAAACAACTTAAGGGACAGAGTAAGAAACACCAACCTGAGAAAGAAACTCGAGATTGAACCAGCCATCGAATACATAAAGAAACAACAGATAAATTGGTTCGGCCACATAACAATACAAAAAGAACTAACAATGACTCAAAGAGCCATAAACAAACGCTACGAAAACGCCAGATTAAGAGGAAGATCGAGAAAGAGATGGATAAAGGGAATACTAGAGACACTCTGAGGGATAAAACCAGAAGAGGCCAACAGAAGAGCAAAGAATCACAGATTGTATCACCCCTCGATGCCAACAGTAATAGAAGAAGAAGAAGAATAGAAGAAGAAGAAGAAAGTTGTCCTATTGTCCATGATTCACATCCATATGTTAAGACTGGTTCTACATAATACTTAAGAACTGTTTCAGTACAGTAAATAGAAAATAAACATTCGCAGTTTGGTGCTAAGAAGTAATCAGTATAGCTTGGTATTATGTAGACAGCAACCAAGGTAACTTGATATTAAGAAGTAACCACCATTACAGCTTGGTATTTAAGGTGAAGTACGGCTTGGTATAAGAACTATAAAGACACTATATGGCCCTTTTCGTCTTGTCAGACAGTCTAGTGGAGGCTATTGTGTATTTTTTGAGGTATTGTTTTTATCAAACAGCTTCTCTCATGGCTAATTCAACCAATGTTTGACAAACACATGCAGTCACATAATGAACAAGTCAGGCTCGCTGATCCACAGGGTTTTCCATCCTTTTTCATGAGTCTTTTCTCTTCTAAGTTTTGCCTTAGCACAGTCTCAAATGATGTTATACCGTTCCTTATACAAGTTCTCCATGATGTGCGATTACTTGCCAGATGTTCCCAGTCATTTTCGCATATGAGAAGTCTTTCAGAGATGATTTGCAGATATCCCTATATCGTAAATTAGGTCTGCCGATTTGTCTTTTTCCATGTATTAGTTCACCATATAGTACTTGCCTAGGAATGCGCTTTTCTTCCATTCGTTGGACATGCCCCAGCCATCTTAGTCTTCGACATCTGAGCAGCGACATGATTGTTGGTGTCTTAGCATGTTGCGGGACAGTTAAGTTGGTTATTTTGTCCTGCCATTTGATGTGCATTATTTTGTGGAGACATCGCATGTGGAAGACATTTAGTCTTTTTTCCTGGTTTGAGTATGTTGTCCAGGTTTCAGATTCATATAATAGTGTGCTAAGCACACAAGTTTGATATATTAAGAATTTAGTCTTCAGTGTTAGTTTCGTGTTGTTCCAGGCCCTTTCTGTGAGTTTGCCGAAGGTCGTAGCTGCCTTACCAATTCAACTGTTTATTTCTTCATCAAGAGAGATGGTTTGCGTAATTGTGGATCCAAGATATTTAAATTTCTGTACTGATTCTAGTGGACAATCTTTTAGAGTAATTGATAGAGGTTTGATGTCGCCTTGACTTAGTATTACTGTCTTCTGAACATTAATTGACAGTGAAAAAAGGTCGCATGCTTTGTTCAAGTTGTTGATCAGGGATTGTAGGGTGGCTTCACTATGAGCGACTAGGGCAGCATCGTCAGCAAATAAAAATTATTTAAGTAGGGCAACATTTGTTTTGGTTTTTGCTCTTAGTCGTGCTAAGTTGAACAGTGAGCCATCTGATCTTGTGCGAATGTAAATATCTCCTGAGCTGTTTTCGAAGGCGTAATTTAGGAGGGCAGCAAAAAATATACCAAAAAGGGTGGGGGCAAGGACACATCCCTGTTTCACTCCTTTGTTGACTTTGAAATTCTTAAAGACACTGTACAGTAAATATTATCTGGATTGTGGGTTGTAAATGTTATCTTTTTCAACAACCACTATACAATTACTACTGATGTTGTCTGTACCACACCAGACCATCCAGTTTCACAAGAGAAATCTCCCATACTCAAGACTGGGTGAACTCTCAAAGCTGCGATGCCAGAAAAATACAATGAACACAGCTGAGAATTGAACTTGTAGCTCCTAGTGAGTAGGCAAGTGCACTAACCACTTTGCTATCATGTATCTAATCGAAGTAGAAGCTGAGAAAGTGTTCCAACTTTGATTTTTAACAACAATTTTGCTGAAAGAGCATCATCATAAATTGAAGCTAGATTCAGCAACTACATATTTAATTGTTGATGTAATGTATTGGCAGGGGAACATGCCTCACAGACTTTCCTTAAACCTTTTTAAACTGACATTTATTTACCACAATACAATTTTCCCCTTGCCTTAACCCCTGTTCTATCATTGAAGTCATAAATTTATATTTAAAACATCACATTTTGAAAATGTTTAGTAAATGTTCAAATATGTCATACAACTTGCCTATGTGTAGTTGAACTACTAAGTCTAGGTGAATAAATGTATTCCTTTGTGAATTATAAAGGAACTTTTATAGTGCAATGTAAGCTTTTAAATGTGGGCCAACTGAATGAAACGTTCAAGTAGTTATGCAAATATCACATTCAGCACAGAGTCATATGAATAATGTTGATTTGCACTTCATTTTATTTTGTTTATGATATATTTGAAATGTATGTAAATATATTATTTATAGAATTGGTAATGCATAACTGTATCATTTACACTTATTTCTTTTTCAGATCCGAACTGGGATTACAATTCTCAGCCCCCACCTGAGCAGCGATTGACGACTGAGCCCAGTATGCCTCTGCAGGTGGTGTACGTTGATGGGAAGTGTACCTGCTGTCCTTTTGGTTACCATATAGATCTAGATTTTCTGAATTTTTGTCGTGACCTGGAGAAGGGTTCAACTTTGAAGAATCTTAAACGGATACAGCGTACAAAGAGAAAGTTGCGAAAGTCAATGGAAGTAAGTAGTGATGGTTACAGTTAAGGATGTGGTAAGAAGTATGTGGGACATATAAGAAGGAAAAAACATAGAGGAATGAGTATGGGTGTTTCTGAGAACATGAGAATGAGGACGCGTTTATGGAACATGAGAATGAGGACGCGTTTATGGAACATGAGAATGAGGACGCGTTTATGGAACATGAGAATGAGGACGCGTTTATGGAACATGAGAATGAGGACGCGTTTATGGAACATGAGAATGAGGACGCGTTTATGGAACATGAGAATGAGGACGCGTTTATGGAACATGAGAATGAGGACGCGTTTATGGAACATGAGAATGAGCACACGTTTATGGAACATGAGAATGAGCACACGTTTATGGAACATGAGAATGAGGACGCGTTTATGGAACATGAGAATGAGCACACGTTTATGGAACATGAGAATGAGGACGCGTTTATGGAACATGAGAATGAGGACGCGTTTATGGAACATGAGAATGAGCACACGTTTATGGAACATGAGAATGAGCACACGTTTATGGAACATGAGAATGAGGACGCGTTTATGGAACATGAGAATGAGGACGCGTTTATGGAACATGAGAATGAGGACGCGTTTATGGAACATATGAGAATGAGCACACGTTTATGGAACATATGAGAATGAGCACACGTTTATGGAACATATTAGAATGAACACACGTTTATGGAACATAAGAGAATGAGCACACGTTTATGGAACATATTAGAATGAACACACGTTTATGGAACATGAGAATGAGCACACGTTTATGGAACATAAGAGAATGAGCACACGTTTATGGAACATATTAGAATGAACACACGTTTATGGAACATAAGAGAATGAGCACACGTTTATGGAACATATGAGAATGAGCACACGTTTATGGAACATGAGAATGAGGACGCGTTTATGGAACATATGAGAATGAGCACACGTTTATGGAACATATGAGAATGAGCACACGTTTATGGAACATGAGAATGAGGACGCGTTTATGGAACATGAGAATGAGCACACGTTTATGGAACATGAGAATGAGCACACGTTTATGGAACATATTAGAATGAACACACGTTTATGGAACATGAGAATGAGCACACGTTTATGGAACATATTAGAATGAACACACGTTTATGGAACATGAGAATGAGCACACGTTTATGGAACATATTAGAATGAACACACGTTTATGGAACATAAGAGAATGAGTACACATTTCATTGAATAAAAGGGAATAGATCTCATGATACTAGAAACAAGGGGATGGGCATATATTTCATGGAATATATGGGAATGAGTACACATGTTTCTGGGAATAGATGAAGAAAAATGTCAGAATAAATAGAGATGGTTGTGAAGAGGACATAGAAATAAGTAGCAGTGTTGGGAAGGTAACACAGAAGTAAGTAGTGATGTTGGGAAGAGGACCAGAAGTAAAAAGAGATGTTGGGAAGAGGACACAGAAGTAAATAAAGATGTTGAGATGAGAATACAGAAGTAAGTAGGGATGATGAGAAGGATGACATGGGGGCAATCCAAAATGTTTGAAGGAAGAAATTTGAGACTTTAGAAAGTAGAGATACATGGAATGAGACATAGAGAAATAGAAGTGATTGAGTGAAGATATTGAAGTAAGTATAAATGTATGGGAGAAAGGGTATTTTGGAAGAAATAGATATGGATTAGTTGAGACATGGAAGTAAATATAGGCTTGGCGGATCTTTGGAAATATTTATAGAAATAAATGAACTGATAATCAACTATTGACTGACAAAGCAAAATAATGAAGAGGGACTGTATGGGTGCATAATGTTAATTGGTATATAAATTTACGATTTTCAGATTTTATACCTTGACGTACATTTTATAATTGGTTTCCTTTCCTTTTCATTTTAAAATAGTTCTGTTATATATTCCTGCCATCTGTTTGAAAGGTATGATAGATAAATTGTTTATCATGCAGGTGATGCTTGGCAAGCAGGAAGGGATAGCTGCAGACCCAAATTCAGCGCCTCCAGATGTTGTCCATTCAACAGAAGCTGGCCGTCTCATGCATTTGATCAACTATGAGCGTTCAGCCACACACAACATACTTCAGCACATTGACTCATCTGTTGGCAATGCAGCTCACTTTGAGAAAGGAATGAAGTACATGTCCTCTGACAGTGATGATTCTAATACTCCCAATAATTCTCCTCATGGGTAAGCATGAAGGGAATCTTCTCATGAAGATGTATGTTATATGAAGTGTCACTACTCATTACCTAAGAATAAGAAGCCATGTTCAATACCCTGAAGAGTGTGGATGTGTATGTTATGTATATGAAATGTCAGTTGTTACCCTAATATATGAGTATGTTTTATGAAGTGATACCCTTGCCATGATGGATGTATATTTTATGAAGTGACACTCTTACCATGGTTGATGACTATAGTTTATGAAGTGACACCCTCACTGTGATGAATGTATATTTTATGAAGTGACGCTTTTACCATGATGGATGACTATTTTTTATAAAGTGACTCTTATTATGATGTATAACTGCATATGTTTCATAAAATGACACCCCTTCCCTGATGAGTGGGTATGTTATATGAAATGACATTCCTTCCCTGATGAGTGGGTATGTTATGAAATGACACTCCTTCCCTGATGAGTGGGTATGTTATATGAAATGACACTCCTTCCCTGATGAGTTATGTTATGAAATGACACTCCTTCCATGACGAGTGGGTATGTTATATGAAATGACACTCCTTCCATGATGAGTGGGTATGTTATATGAAATGACACTCCTTCCCTGATGAGTGGGTATGTTATATGAAATGACACTCCTTCCCTGATGAGTGGGTATGTTATATGAAATGAAACTCCTTTGATGAGTGGGTATGTTATATGAAATGACACTCCATCCCTGATGAGTGGATATGCTATATGAAATGACACTCCTTCTTTGATGAGTGGGTATGTTATATGAAATGACACTCCTTCCATGATTAGTTTGTGTGCTAAGAAACAATTCTTACCTTTTTGGTATATATGTTAGTTATATGAAGTGACATTCTTTACCTTTATTACATGTGAACTTATGAAGTAGCTATTTACTCTCAAAATTAAGTATTTTTTGTGAATTTAATCTCCTTGATGAAAAAGAGGAGATTAGTTTCTTTCCTTTCTCTGGCTAGTTGATCAAGCCACTTTAATTCCACCCATTCTTTTCTTCCTGTTTTGGCTTTTAATGTTGAGAAGAGATACAGTTTGTGGTCTTTTGCTCTTCTGTTGGTCTCTGCTATTGTTATCCTTCATAGTTTTTCTGATATTCCAACAATCCATCTTTTTTTCGGTTAGCACTTGGGTTTGGTGTTTTCACAACATTTATTTAAGACTCATTGTGTTGTGTTTTGATCTTTCCCTCTTATCACATGGCCAAACCATTTTATATGTTGTTTCTTTATGTATTCATTAGTGGAAATTACTCCAAGACATTTTCTCAGTTTCTCATTTCTGATCTTATCTCTCAGGCTGTTTCCTGTCTTGCTTCTAACACATTTAATTTCGCTAGTGGTTATTTTTTCTTATTGTTCTTGAACATAGAGTCCAGGTCTTCCATTGGTAGCTCAACATTTGGATGACAATTGTGTTGTAGAGTGCTCTTTCCATTTTGCATCAATAGTGTTATCACCTTGTTGGACAGCAGTTGTGACATGACAGATATGGTAAATCTACAAATTAGTAATGTTCCAAATGACAACTAAGGCAACATTCATACTATGACTAAGAGACTTCATCATGGATGACAGGCAACACGATGAAAAAATACTATAGGCTATTTAAAGATTGAAGATCTGAAGATTCTCTCATCTACAGGATCTATAGTAGAAAAAGACAACTAAACAAATAATACCACAAAATGAAAAAAAGACTGCATTCTACTAAAAAAAAAAAAAAAAGGAATATATCTGCAACAAAAATAAAATTGCATTAAACAATTTGGATTTTGAATTTTGCAGATTTTATTTATAAGAGATGGGTTTGGTTATGCTCAGTGCTTTTTTCTATGAAAAAAGTTTGTGGTACTCCACAAATGTATGTGCCATCAGCTACAAATAATTTGCAGTTCTAGAATAAGGAACAGTATAATGGGAAAAGGTACCAGTTCAGCACACCACCAGAAAAAAAAACACTGGATATGATAAAGATAGATAAAGATATGGGATGGTGTGGATCATAGATGAGTTTCTATAGAATAGGGAAAAAATGGTAGACTTAGTGGGTGTATAACCGATGTCATTGATGGTTTATCCTCCTACTGAAAGCAAGAAAGAAGGAAGGTGCTCTTAAATCATATGTCGTCTGTTTAACCTAGTGACCTCACGACCACTGACAATTGACACACTGTTGACTGGTCGGCTGTGACCTCAAATGCCTGGTGTTGCATTGCCTGTGATGGCGTCTTGCCCCTGACAGCTTATCTTGAATTCCCGGATCAGCTCACTTGACACCTGCTGGTCTCTGCTCCATACAGCCACCAGTTGGCTCAGCTAAGGGCTGGATTGATACTAGCCCCTTTGTGTGATCGATGTGGTTGTAAACTTTAGCACTTCGAGCTGTTGATGGAAGAACTGCGTCTGCTTCAAGGACGGGCCTGATCGCCCTTCCCTAGTATCTTTCATTGTTAGGCACAGACAAACACCGGTCTTAGGCCATAAAGCATTCAAGGAACACCAATGTAAAACACACTGTGAATTTTAATGATTGATGCCAACCTTCTCCACAATTCACAATGACATCAAGAAAGTTATTACTAATACAACTCACCAGGCCTCGTTTCAGTGAAGTTTAAGAGTAACAGTGGCACTGCAAGCCTCCCATACATGTTGGCTGCTCGTGCCTGGACTGACACTGTTGGTATTGAATCTGTCAAGGAGGCAAGGCCTGTCTCATCTACCTTCACCTGACCCTATTTTCCTTGAACTCCCCACTATGTATGGAGAACTCCTACCTGGCTGTGCCCGAATCTTTGTCTCTAATTGTTCATGAAGCTACACTGCTTCGCTCTAACTAATATCATGCTTATTTGCTATCGTGAACACTGGAACACTTATGTTCACCAGCTCTAAATGTTTTTCTCTCTCTGCTAAATTACACAGCACTACTAATATCACAAGTAGGTTCAAGCATAATCACTGAGACTATTTCTTCTATTGGCTCTAACTGTTCATGAAGCTACACTGCTTCGCTCTAATTTAATATCATGCTTATTTGCCAACCTGAACACTGTTCTATTCACTAGTACTAACTGTCTTTCTCTCTCTGCTAAATTACACAGCACTACTAAATATCACAAGTAGGTTCAAGCATAATCACTGGGACTATTTCTTCCATTGTCTCTAACTGTTCATGAATCTACACTACACACTCTAATCTAATATCATACCTATTCCCCTAGCACTATTATATCACTACCCTACAAAGAGGATGATCCATAACTCTGCCACACACAAAATGTTCTCCCATCCAGATGTCGACCACTCATCCTGCTCGCGGTATCAGCTGGTCGAAAAACCACTGTCCGCACTGTGCTCCCGTCTAACTCGAATGACTTTCTAACCTATTCTTTTCTCTAACTTTTTCCCTCCAACCAATCATCGTCCCCTTTACATTTCTTAACTCACCCTAACTGCCTCTCATATTCCCCGTGCAACACGATGTCCCTAAGTTGTTTTCACTACTCATCACGTCTTCCTGTGACTCGATGATTCCATGTTTAACCTTTCACCCATTTTCTCCCCCATCTCTCACACACTCCCCTCTTATCATACCACTCCCTAAACACTGCTACACTCTCACACACTCCCATATTATCGTACCACTCCCTAATCACTGCTACAGGTGGAGGATAGACAGAAAAAAAAATGTACTCTTGAAGGCAGAAAATTCTTATTTCTTTGTATTTTGTAAATCATTGATTTCACATATGTCATTTAAGCATTTTGTTTGTCATTTTTTTTAAATTCTGAAATCTAATGACCATGGTTCTTTTATTTTCTCTCTTGTTTTCAGGGCTGTTTACCCATTTGATGAGTCCAACCACATGGCAACATCATTCTCAACCCTAGAGCGAACTAACTCAGTGGGTTCATTGTCCTCTGCGTCCACACTGTCTAATGAAGCACCACAACATCAACAGGCTGAGCAGCAAGTGTATTCCTACTCCTCAGAAACTAAAACAACCACTAAGGCAAGGATGTTGCTAACTCGGCTTTTGTTACAACATTCTTTTTCCTCTTCTTATGCTTCCATCAGACCATTATCAAGTACCAGTCTTACGAGACATCACAACTTTCTATCACTGCAGTTGTTTATCCCTTCAACTGTAGACTTCCCATTATACCATTCGCTGTAGCTGGAGTTAAACACAAATATATAATGCCGTGCGAGTAAAACCAGATGAGATGAAAAATAAACATAAAATTGCACATAGCATCTTTACTAAAAAAGAGGACAGTGCAAATTAATAAATGTTTCAGTCGCAGTCCTTTTTTGGTGTGATGAAACAACAAAGGCCTGCAAGATGACTATCTATTGACCTCTCGAGCCGTAACCGGCCCATAGGGCGTAGACCAAGATACACCTTCACCTATATGAATTTTTGTTCTAGCAGTTTTCTTTTAAAGATATTTTATCAAATCTCGCCATCTGTCTCTGTTCTGTGCAAGCAGTTCTATCTCATTGAGGGAGCCGATTCCTGCTGCTCTTGCCTCTCTCATCAATGTTCTTCTCAGTGTCTCCCTGGGTCTTCCTCTTTTTCTTTTACCTGTTGTTTCCCATATGAGGGCTTGCTTTGCTATTCGATTATTATCTCTTCTCATCACATGTCCAACGTGAGATGACTATACAATTACATAAATTTCTATTTAGCTTCAGTCAGAACAGGGCTTTGTGAACAGATCTCCACGAGGTCCTAAAGGAAATCAAAGTCTGAAATCTGTTTATGTATTTGTGTAGTCCAGTTGTCTTGTCATAATGACTAAAACTTGTGGACATAATGTTTATTATTTTGTGCTGTGCTTTTTTTTTTTACTATTATTATTTAGTCAACAGATTGCCGAACATTCTTATGGCATCCTTCCCAAAAGACATTATAACACATCTGACCCCTGAGGTCAAATTCAGGTTATAAATTAACCTGAGACGGGAAATCCAAGTTCCCTGTGTTTGTCCTAGTGTAAACACACAGCTGTGTGTAAACAAGTTCAAAGAAAGCACTATTTTTAGAACTCCTAATATTATATTTTTAAGTTACAGTAAAATATTCACTAAACTACGGTATCCAAAATGCATCAGTCACAGATTGACATTGTAATCAAGCACAGAGATTTACTTTCTTAATGTTTTAACAATTTCTTACTACAAATTGGATTCCCTCCCATAAAATATCATTTATAACAGTTAGTGGAATGTACTAAACAAACCAAATCAGCCTATGACAACCTGCACCATCAAAGCAAGAGATCGAGCAGAATGGCGCTCCATGGTAGCCAACCTTCGTTGCGGAGACGGCACTTGATGATGATGATGACTAAACAAACATCTTTACTCATAAATGCTGAAAAATGTCTAGGGATGTAACTGAAATACCATTGTGGTGTTAAAATAAGCAACTGTGCTTAAGGTGTTACATGTACTTGAGTGTTCTATTTGAAATATAGACAAACTGATATGTAACTAAGTAAAGTCACTTTTCTTCCTTGAAGTAATGAGACTAATTCTCCATCTTTCATTCTCTACTTTCAAAACATCAATAGCATTGGTTTGGAGTTCAATAGTTAAATGGATTTATAGAGTTAGCAATCAAGTCACCCCTCAAACCACATATACATCAGTCTTGTGAAGTAAAAATGTTTCTACACTCAATGACAAATGCTGGGGTGTACAGCTTTTATTTTTTTTACTAATACTTTTTTGTTCTTGACGGAATGCCACGAGTTGATGTGGGCAGGTTGCCCATTGACTCATTTGATGTGGCGAGTCGTAATGGCTTTCTTGATATTCCCGGCTCTTACTGGAGAAGTTGGAGTTCGTCTGTCCCAGGCTATGCTGGGAAACTAACTAGTCCAGCCCAGAGGTACTGCAATACTGGGTCTTCTATATCAGCAACAGCCACCACTACAGGGAACAAGGCGATCCTAGCTTCTGTTAGCCAGCCTGTTTTGACGCAGACTGTTACTAGGGGAGACCACGAGGAGGTAGCACTGCAAGATTGGTCAGCAGATGGTGCGCCGACCCTGCTATTGTGACCGCAGGTCGCAGGCGCTTCTACTCCCCCACTAATATTTTTATAATATTAATATTAAAACTGTTTTGTTCTGTATGTAGATTTGTCATCACACTTGTGGTCTACAAACAAAACTAAATTTATTCTGAATAGACATTTTAGTTACATATTTTAAAATAGTCCCCACCATTAGAGTAATTTCTAAAGGTGCAGAGCTAACTTGTGTTGTAAACATAAAGCTGATATTGTATCATTGTTTTTTTTATATTTCTGTATCATTATATTTACACTATAGTCCGTTCTTAAATTCATGAACATGTTCTCTATCGATTTGTGTGAAAACGACCTGTTTGATTGCAGTGATTTTGTGCAGGCAGCCTTAGAATGTTCATGATGTTATGTAAATACTTTCTGCTCTTAGGCATTTGATGTAGTTTGCAAGATTTATTCATTAAGCTATATTATAATCAACCTCTTGGATAATGACATAATTTTAGCAGATTTATGGTGTTTAATCGTGTTGTCCTAAATATAGCTTTGTTTTCTCATTGGAATAGACTGAAACAATGGTTTTCATGTGCACCAATACGACTTTCAGTTGAAACTGGTAAACTAGTAACGTTATAAGGCAGTGCAGCCATTCATGTTAAAGGCGCATCCAGTTAATATTGTGAAATTATTGTGGTATAATGTTGACTTCTAAAAACTGGCATTTATATCAACATCATAATGAGTTTGAAATGCAAATTTATAACTATGCAGAAGGTTACCCTTTTACTATGCCTGCACTTCTGTGAAATCCGGGTCAGTGCTGACCACACCTATGCTAAAGAATAGCAATCAGTAGATGGTGATCAGAAAAGAACAATTTTCAGCAGTAAAGGCCAACGCATCATACATGCTGGAAGAAGTGAAAACAACCTTGTCTTTGACGCTGGACTTATTTTCCAATAAAAAAGTATAGATGATAGGGACTACCACACAGAAATGAATAAGCAAATTTTCAGGCACTGGTTGGAGAACAATCTTCCAATCCTGGATAGACCTTCATACCTAGTAATGGATAATGCATCTTATGACAATGCTGTGTCAGTGGAAGACAAAGTACCAAGTGCATCAAATACAAAAGATCAAATTAGGACATGGCTTGCCAGGGAAAATGTCAAATTTGACAACACATATTTAAAACCTTAGTTGTTGTAGCTTGTGAGGAATACAAATAATAAGCAGATGCATCATATTGAAAGAATCAATGAGGAATACGGCCACACTTCTCTGCAACTCCCTGCATATAATGCGCACCTCAATCTGATCAAGCTTGTGTGGCTAAAGTCAAAGGACAAGTTGCAGAACAGAACAGGATGTTTAAGATGTCGAAGTTCTGACACGTGAGTCCCTCTCAAGAATAGACTTTCAGTTCTGGAAGAAGTGTGTTGCACATGTGCTCCGGGTGGAAGACAAGTACTGGCAACGAGATGGATTACAATTTGTTCAGCCATTAACCATTATCATCATCTTGGAATCATCAGTTTCAGAATGATGAAGACCATATTTTGTTGGCAAACAGAGTAAGAGCCTGGGATGATTAAGCGTATGTTGAGAAAATGGTTATGTGTATGTACAATGGCAGCAAATAGATTTTCATATGAAAATTTATCTACTATCATTCGATTTGGGGTGCAGATAGGGCAACACAGACAATTACTTGATCTATAAAAGTGTTATGTAGGAACGACTCTGAAAATAATTGAACTGGAAATTAACAGGTTTGCTGTAAAATCTAAAATTTGAATCAATTTATTTGCAATGGTCTTTAAAAATCAAAGGAATTCACCAATGTTCAAAATCTGTTGTATCTGTGGAATAAAGAATCGCAATATTTTTGCATCATGGCTACGGCTGCATGCAAAAAACCACTGAGATGTAACAGGTAGTTTTTTTTCACACAAATCAAAAACAAATGTGTTCATGAATTTATGAAGGGACTATAATTCCAGATTTCTGTTCCATTCCCTCTAGAATTGGTTGAAATTTTGTCATCTTATTAATAATAATAACTCTCTTATAGGTCATTGAAAACCCTGTCATTGAAATGGGCACAGCAGAAATGAAGCACTATTCTACATCTTCTTCAGCTCAGCTTGCAGACATTGAAATAAATGAGCCAGACATCAGACCATTTGTGGAGAAGAGGGTACAGCATCATTTTCTTTGTGTGTGTGTGTGTGTATGCTCATGTGCGTGCACAAACATTTTGGTCTATTTGTTCCTATTTGAACCTGATCTTTACTCCCTACTTCTCTTACATCTGTCTCTAACACTCTTGTTTGTCTATTTCTATGTGTCATCTTCATCTGTATCTTCTTCATTGAAGATCTTAGAGCAACATTTTTAATGAAATTCTTTGAGCTGGTTTTCTTTGTGCTGTTTCCAATGTTTATTTTGTCCTAATTTTTTTCTTCAATTTGACTTTTCTTTGTTTGCTTTCATAGTTGCATCTTTAGAAATCTTAGAATACTATGCCAGTCTTTTAATGCTTATACTGTGCGTCTATTAATGAAAGTCTTTATTTTCAGGATTTTTATTTTCATTTTGAAATCATGGTTGAAAAGATTTGTAATTTTATCAAACTTACTTTATATGAAACATAATGGACAATTTAATGTATGTGTTTATTCTTAAACATATATATTGATTTTGATCAATATGGGATCTTTGATGGTTAGAGATTACTCCTTAAACCAAATGTACCAGGATTGTTCCACTCACTGTATGTACAAACAACCCACTGTAAATGAATGCCTCACCTTTTCTGAATAGATTGATTGGTTCATCAAATGTGACAGATCAACACCAGCCATTGTCTCTTAGACTCTGGAAGTTGATGTACCAGTTGCAGTGACTTTCGTGATTTCACTAGGTCTGCTGGATAAGTTGAAACTTATCCATTCTAATGGTACCACAACATTAGGTCTTCTATATCAACGAACTGCCATTGGAGCAGGTGTTGGATGGTGTTGTGAGAGCAGCCGACAAGTAGTGCTGGTTATGGTCCCCTCTCCGTTATGGCAGGCAGAGGATCTCATTTATAGAGACAATGGCTACAATCTCCGACTAGTACAGTCACTGTCAAGAAGGAAAGGAATGGCAAACTACCTTCTTATATTGCCAAGTAAAATTGTGTCCAAACACAGAAGAGAGAAAATACTGGATAGCTTGGTGTCATGGCATGGAAAACAGTCAACAACAGAACTAAAACGTTGCACAGTAGATAGAAGATTGTGGAAGGACATAAGTGCCTACACCAATCGGTATGGCACATTATGATGATTTCAACGAACCACACCACTGCGGGAACTAATTTGCTGAATAAGAGAACATTTAAGATTTTCATTTGCACAGATATAGAATATATTAAATATTAAATACTTTTTGGGGCCTTGAGTACAGCTGCAGAAAACAATATAAAATGAACACAGAATGGCATGATGAAGCTAAACTTATAGAGAGACAGGACAAACTATGACATTTCTGCAAAATACAGTTACAAAACACAAACTATTCTATAATAAACACCAGAAATCCAGACAGGAAAACTAAACACAGTAACACTTATCTGAAAAATGGACTAAACAGAAAACACATTTTGTATTTACATACTTTATGTGTTGTCTAAAACACGACAATGTTTGAAAAGCAAGTTTTATAATTATAATGATTACATCATAGTTTTAAAGTTGGAGACAGACACAGCAATCCTGTATAACTGATTTTGTTTGAGCGCTAGGGAGACAAAGACAGGAGATCTCATTTCTTAGTGATACTGATACAAAATCCCTCATTTGTTTTGAATCCATTCCTCCAGTTTTGTTTAATGTTAAATGTTAATGCTTTCCCTAACTGCAGGAAAAATTCTAAACTTCCCTCCAACTCAGCAAGGGCAGATATCCATGTCTGGGCTAACTGCATGTTAAATAACATGAAATAAATCAGGAGCTGTGAAAGGAAAAAAAGTGAACATAAATAATATGATTTATTTGCTTGCTTTGTTTACAATAATATTAGAACGTCTTTAGGAAAATGAGCAATTTCTTTGTGTCCTCAGGAATCAGTAGTAGTTAAAAACCCTCCACCACCCATAGTGATTAAAATATCTCCAGCAACTAAAACTCCACCAGCAACACCAGTTAAACCATCTTCACCAGCTGCAGCTGTTAAAACACCACTGGAAACCATTCCAAGGACCTCTTCTGACACCAACCAACTGTCTCTGCAGTCAGTGCGAGAGGCCATGGCAGTTACTCTTCAACGAATGAGAGAACTGGAAGAGCAGGTCAAAACTATTCCCATATTGCAGGTGATTTCACATCTTTGTGATTGTTTATGCATATAAACACTGGTCACTGTGCTTTTGTAAGATACTTAACAATTTTTTATTCTTTGGTTGCTGCTTGTGGGGGGGGGGGGGGGGGGGTGTGTGTGTGAAGGACACGACGGCGACTATGCATTTATAAGATACTATTTTGTATATTTTGTTTGTTTGTGGTACAAATTTATATGCCTCTTTAATGTGTTCAAAGAGAACAGCAGTTCATTAGAGCTTATTGGTATTTCAACTTCTGTGATCATAGTTCATTCAGCCTGTATTGCAAACTCTCAGGTAAAGTCTGCTGTCTTTTTCTGGGTTTCAATCCTGTCACAAGGTGACTCACTGTTTGAGTGTGTGTCAAGTAAATGTCTTGAATTTCAAGGACAGTTCTCAGTTTGTTCTTGCCACATGATTGAGGCATGGTATAGTGTGACAGTTATGAACAGCCCTTTACATCATATATAGGATAGTTTTCTTCCTCCTCGCATGCCCTTGAATAATTGTTATTGCTTCTTAATAGCTGATCAGACAGTCTTTTGATGGTAATTTCCTCTTTTGGCTAATCTCATTTCCATGCATGTTGAAGCATGAGGGTATCTACAGAGTCATTGTTCTTTGTAATTACGAGATAGTCACTCTGAGAATGTCTTTCTTCATAATTTTTGTCCTTCAACAAGACTACTGATGACGATAGCACAAATATTAAATACTATGCGGGGCCGCAAGTAGATCTGCAGAAAACAGTGTAAAATAAACACAAAATGGTATTAAACAGCTAAACTAATAGAGAGACAAGACAAACTATGATGTTTTAGCAAAAGACTTCATTGGTACAAAACACAAAATATAGAAACATGACCATATGAACTTTGTCTGTGTCTTGCATGCTGGACTCATAATGATATATGTCACTTCTGTAACAATTATTTATCTTATTTTATTGTATATATTATTATTTATTTGTTCTTGTACAAGTATCATTGTCCCTTTAATTTGAATTTGATATCTTCAGAAATGAAACTGCCATGTGCTGTAACACATTAATGACCTTTGTGAAGTTTGGTTATTGTCTTTGGCACGTTTCTCTTGATAACATATTTTTGTATAATCTCTTGCTTGTTTGGGTCTCTTTAAAAACAAACTCTGTATGACATTTATCCCATTTCTGAATGTCTAAGGGAGGGTTTCCATATATTCTGGAGAGTAGATGCTGCATGTCACAGTACATTTACTATATAGTGAACCCATAATTTTAACTTCATCTCTGTGAGAAAAATACATTTTGGCAATATCTGAAATCAGACTTGCATCCATTTGTTAGGTGTACAGATCATTTCACTTCTTCAATATCTAGCTTTTATCTGCTGAATTGAAGTTTTCCTAACCATTTGTCATCTTTCTTATTTGCTTATTTGATCTTAATCGTTTTTAGATGTTATAATGTTTCCAAAAAACCTTTCTTTATTACACTGTTTGTTGATGATATTTTATAGTATTTTTAGAAATGTTCTGAGTCTGCAACAGGACTAGAGTACAGTTCTGCTATAGTACTTTAATAATGATCATATGAGATGATGCTATCAGTGAATTTTTGGAACACTTGTGGTTAAATTACACCAGAAAAGGTTAAATCTGTCAAATTAAAAAATATTTTTCTCATTGACCTTTTTAGACTAAAATATCAACAGCAAGAAAATTAACTAGGGAGCCGCGATAGCTCAGTGGTTAGTGAACTGGACTACAAAAGACAAGGGGTAGGGTTCGCTCCCAACAGACGGCCTCCGGGTTCACCCAGCCTTAAATGGGTACCGGATTTTTTTTCTGAGAAAGTAAAGCAGCACGGGGGTAATACCGACCACATTACCCCAAAAATCATGTGCTGAAGGTCTGTAACATATAGGGTCACTAACACCATATTTCCCTATATGCCACTTGGCGTGACGGGGGTACTTTACTTTTTTTTAATGAAAATTAACTATTCTAGAATATTCATATTTTTGTCCCTATTTTGATCCACTCCAATAAAATATAAATCTCAAGAATGATTGAAACATAGTTTCCTCAGGACATCTTCATTTATAAACATAGCATTTTTATGATTATGTCTAAAATAATATCTTTTGTCCTGTCGGGCCAAAGATGGCACTTAAGGGCAGAAACACAATCTCAAAAAAACAGAAACCTTGCATGCCAAAATGGCACATATTGCAGAAATCACTGCTTCTGAAATCTATGGCCTAAAATACAACTTTCAGATAAAAGCAAATAGTTATGTAGTAACAATACAGTATTTTATAATTTTTCTGCCATTTCCACACTAGTTATTAGATTAACATAATACCTTCACACATATTCTAGATGTTTCACATCAAAATTAAGTTGATTAATGTTAGATGTATACCATGTCTTGAAGCAATATAATATCTATTTCTCCAGGTTCGGATATCAGTTCTGAAAGAGGAAAAACGTCTGTTGAACCTTCAGCTTAAGGCCAGCAAGACCACCACCAAGCCATTAACAACATCTGTAGGAGTAGGAGATAATAGAGTAGATGTTGTTGAAAAAATAGAGCAATCAGTTTACTCTCCTCGCAATTTTGAGTTCCCAAAATCTTATTTCTCAGATGCTGCATCTTCACCAGTTAAGTCTCCATTGGTAAAAACCCCACCTGTGACATTACCAAAGCCTGTAAGGACATTCTCAGTTGGTGTTGGTGATCACACTGTTACTGAACCATACAATTTGCAGCCAGACTTGCCAACTGGGTACACTGTCAGGGAAAACGAAACATCCTTTGAAATACATTCCAGATCAGTGATAGAGCAATCAAGCCTGCCATTTAACAGAACAGTTATTCCATCATTATCAATGTCGTTCCAACATTCTCCTAACTTTGACAACATAAACAGAGAGGTGAAGGCTCCATCCTTGCTTCAAACAGTGCCAGACTCCAACCAACCACTCTTCACAATTAACCAGATACAGAGAAGCACACCAAAAGCTCTGACAAGAACTGTCGGCACTGGAGATGGTAATGTTTTTGATGGTTCTGGGCTGCATGTTCATGAGAAGGAGCTGAGAACTGTTATCATTGGGCAAAACAGCCCTGTAGCTAAGAGGAATGTGGGCATTGAGTGTCGTGTACCAACACGAGATGTTGGTGTGTTATTCATATGTGATGAGGCTAAGCCTGAGACACGAACTGTTGGTGTTAATGTCAGCTATGATACCAGTGGAATTCTCACTTCGTTGGATTTCAAAGGAGAAAGTGAGCTTCGTTTGGCACTTAGAGATGTCTTGCAGAGGAATGTTCGAAGTATTGGGACAAACTGTAACTTTAAGCCACCTACCATTGAAGAAGGTACTATAACAGACAAAGGCACTGGTATCAGTGTTGGGTGTGGCGACGAGGAGAACAGGATTAATGTTGAGGTCAGGCCTGCGACCGTGAAGAAATCAGTAGCTGTTGTAGCCAAACCAGAGACAGGACACAAGTGTGTCAGCACTGAGGCAGGTTGGGTGTTGGATGTAGCCACAAATACATACCAAGTGGACACTTACCACAAATCTGTTATGACTGATAAACAAAAACAAGCATTTGCAGCCACAAATACTGAAAAAACTTTGTCTCACGCTGTCTTTTGCCAAACTGAAAATCAGATGTTGATGAACTCTGACCTGGTAAGACATGCTGCCAGCAACACGGAACAAGTCAAAACATACTCCACAGGCATGTCCACTGATATCATGCCTACTTTTAGCACAGGAGTCAACACAACAGAAAAGGTCTCTGATCTTTTTCAAGCTCCTGTTGAACAAAAAAGTGTAGTTAAGACTAAAGAACTGAAGTCAATATTGAAGAAACCAAAGACAAGTGACTCAGAAGTAGGTGAAGTCAAAATAGACCGAACTTATAACGAAAACACAGAAACTACTAGAAGAACTCAAGAAACAAACAAGGAGACCACCTCATACATGCAGTCAGAGTTCCTCTTGAAATCAAGATCTGAAGTTGGCAAAAATAATTTATCTAACACAGAGACAACCACTCATTCTGCACCTTTAACTCGAGATTTTGCCAGCAGCAGGGAAGATCTTTTACATTCTAGCCAGGAAGATTTAGATAAAAGAAACTCAGCTTTTGAGAGAGTATCTCCTGCTAAATCTGAAGACAGATTCTCAGAAACTGTAGTAGAGCATTACATTATAACTCAAGATGGCAAAAAGCTCATTTCAGAGGAGAAAACAACCACCTCATCTTCAGGTACTAATAGGAGTTTCATACAATACACAGACAAAGACCCTTGGTCTCGGCAGACATATAAACCTGTAGTTGGCAGCAGTAACCGTGGTTCAGATAGCATGAGCAGTTCCAATTCAGGAGATGGTACAAGTTCAAGTAGTGGCTACACTTTTAGTAGAAGCACAGCAGCAGAGAAGAACTATGCTAATGTGATAAACAACCCTTATATGACTGTAGAAAATTTAGCAGAGGTTTCATCCATTTTAGATTCTGAGTTAGATAGGGGATTAGAGCTGCGCCACACTTCCAAAACTGCTAGTGAAGATGATATATATATAGAAAGTAGAGAGAAGAAATTGTCAAGTACAGAAAAAGCTGGTCCAGAAGTGGTTTATGATATGAGGAGGGCAGGATCTGTGGAAGACTTCATGCCAGATGATATTCGTCGATACATGTCCATAGATCCCAGTGCGTCCAAGGATTCAGGATTTGGAGAGGATTTGATTCAGAGATTTTCAGAAGAGCTATCAGAGTCATCTTCACAACCATCTTCAGCAGCAGAAGTAGGTACCTCAAATACTAGTGAAACTAAAAGTGTTAAAACAACTAAGACCATTATTAAAAAATTTACTACCAAATCTGGAGACAAAGTTGTTGTACAAGAGACAGTTAAAGGGCCAAATGGTCAGTCTACCACCATTTTCACAGAAGATGTGAAGACATTGGGAGAAGATAAGGTAAATATTGGCCAGCAGTCCAGTCCATTGATAAGTCCAAATGACCCTGACTTACTGACCTCTTCATCTGCCACAAAAACATACTCTTCGAGTAGAGTTAGTGGCCAGAGTGGCTCTGACTCTAATCTGTCCTTTGGGGTTGCTAAATTGTTACCTGGGAGAAGTTTCGCTGCCGGTGGTACAAAAAGTTTCAGTGAGACCACCATGACAGCAGTTGGTGATAGTGATGATGAGTTGACAGCTGCCATAGGAAACTATGGGTCCCTGGACAGAAAGACAGGGAAACTCAAATCAATCATGAAGCGTAGATCATCAGATTCACAGCAGATCAGCAGCAGAAAGGGCATCACATTTGCTGAATCTGTGACTGGAGGGTAAGTAAACTTTCCTTTAAGATTTCTATCTCATACAAAGTAATTAACTTACTGATGTGAGTAGTGATTGATAGAATAACATGTTGTATAGACAGAGGAACCTTGGTAGCTGAGTGGATAGTGCCATTACTTCCTGATCAGAAGGGTCTGGATTTTATTCCCAGAAGTGGTACATTTTTTTCGATCAACAAAGTTCCAGTGC
Source organism: Megaustenia siamemsis (assembly GCA_032433765.1). Classification (NCBI taxonomy): domain Eukaryota; kingdom Metazoa; phylum Mollusca; class Gastropoda; order Stylommatophora; family Ariophantidae; genus Megaustenia; species Megaustenia siamemsis. The sequence continues at coordinate 74,362,625 of JAVIAB010000139.1, read as the reverse complement.
TCAACCTGCCACTAAAATTGGGTACCAGCAATTTTTCTGAGAAGTAAAGACAGCCTGGCATGATACCAAGAACCATATCACCAAAAAATGTGCCATGGTCTTGGCAAAATATCATTAACACCATATTCCCCTTACACCTGGCAAGATATAGAGGGAGCCTTTACTTTACTATAAATAGATTTCTGAGAGTTTATTTGTATGGCACAATTATGAGTTGGGAGCTGCAATAGCTCAGTGGTTAGTGAACTGGACTACAAAGGACAAGAGGTAGGGTTCGATCTCAACCGACGGCTTCCAGGTTCACCCAGCCTTTAATGGGTACCGGATTTTTTTCTGGGAAAGTAAAGCGGCACGGGCGTAATACCGACCACATTACCCCAAAAATCATGTGCCGAAGGTCTGTAAAATTGATGGTCACTAACACCATATTCCCTATACGCTACTTGGCGTGACAGGGGTACATTACTTTTTTTTTTTTTTTTTTGCAATTATGAGTTATTGTACAGCATGACTGATTTTAATTTAATTAATGGGCGCCTGTGAGTTCTGTTGTACTGTTAGCTAATGTGTTTTATTGTACTGCAGGTTATGAAGACTAGAAAACATTTGAAATACTGAAATTTTGTCAAATGCTTGTAGAATTAATTTTATCCTCATTGTTATCAACAAAATCAATAAAGTTGATTATATTGTAAGGGTAGTAAAGACACCTCTCATGCCTAGTGGCGTATGGAGATTACATTGTTAGTGTCCTTATAGCCACTAGCCCTATTATGGGTGATGTGGGCATTATCACATTTGAACACCTGACTGAAATACAGTTTATTTGATGCATTTATGTCCACAAATACTGTGCTAGAAGTAGTAGTCTTTATAAGTCCATTATTTGTCAGAAATAAACACAAATTTAAAATTAGTGAAAATCTACATCACATACCATGCCAGTATCCACAGGAAGTGCTTATAAAACATCTTCTAGGTATTCAGTACAAATATTGATGAATATAAAACCAAAATTGGCTCTTTACAAAACAAAAATTCAGCAGTACCCATCAGAACCTATATATCAATTAATGGTCTGATCTGTTGTGTGCTGATCATTATTAAACCGATATATCAGATTGGTCCACAATGTGTTAAGAAAAGATTTGTTTCAAAAATTGTATATTACAAGTGTGTAATCAGTACAAAGGTCGACATATTTGAGCAATGTGTTTGCATCAAATTTTGCATGCATCTTGACAGATCTGCCACTGTAACTCTTGAAATGCTTCTTCAGACCTTTGGTGAACATTCTTTAAGTTGAACACAGATCTTTGACTGGTATGCATATTTCCAGGCCAATTGAGTTCCAGTTCAAGATATGTGCACATGATGTCCTGTCACCAGTAAAATGCCAGAAAATGTGGAAACATTAATGAGCTGGTCATTGAGGACCAAAAGCAAACAATCCATCAACTCTCTAATGCGGTTGCTGCTATGGTATTTGTCAGAAGATACTAACAGAAAACCTGTAACATGCCTCGTATTGCATCAAAGTTTGCTCCAAAGCTCTTGGCTTGCTGTAAACTAGCTGCACAAGGCATCTATGTTTACTTAATGAGTGTCCTCAATAAATGAACAGGAGGATTCATCAGGGGAACACAGCAGTTGAAAGTTTTTCAATCAAGAAAAAAATGTTGATATATGTTGACCTTGTGATGAGAAAAGAATAGCAAAAGACATCCACTGAAGAAACATACTGATAACAGAGGCATGAACTGCATTCATGATAACCTTGTTGCGATTCAGGAGCTCACCCCAAACAGAAATCTATGGCGAGCTACACTGTTTGATTTTAGACTGCACTAGAACATTATAAGGATAATGATGATTTTCATTCTTGGCTATTAAAACTATGACACCTAAATGCCTCAGGTTGTTAATAATATAGCCACTGACTGATATTCCAGGAATGTCCTTCATGGATCTTAGTATAATCTTGTTATACATATTGAATAAATATGGCGACAGTATACCCTGTGCCCAGCCCCTTGTTTTATTTGTTGAAACATTCCCAATTGCTTGTCCTCTTGGCTACATTACCTCATTTTGCCTGTACAAACCACATTTATTATTTGATCACCTATTGTTAGATGTTAACACCAAGTTAGACCAAGCGAAGTCAAATAAGACCAGTCCTTGAGTATGAAGTCACAGCCTGGGCTACAAATTTCAAATCACAGTTTAGCAAGTTAACAAAACCAGGCTGCTTGTATCATCACTGGTGCTTATGAAATCCACATCTATAGAGACACTAAAAACAGTAACAGGCTACAAACTTTGTAAGACAAACAGAAAACTAAAGTAACATGCGGTGAAATACAAAAAGCTCCCTAACTAATCCATGCACCAAAGAATAACCGACTTTGGAAAAAAGAAGACTATTGAGATTTAAATAACAAGGAGAAACTTCACAGCAATCTCCAAAGATTTGACAACTAGCGATCTAGTACTGTCCCAAACAATGTCAAAACCCATGTACCCATCCAGTGTGACTCCCCTTGGGAAATATAAACTACCAGCACTTAAGGAAGACATAATAGTATTCAAGGAAAAGGTACCCAAACAGACACAAAGAGAAATCACATAGCAGAAAAAAACCACATAGATGACAACTACCCGCAGGACTCCTGGTCCCTCATATACTCGGATGGCTCTGCTGCAAACGCCACCAGAAATGGAGGAGGTGTGTTCCTGAGGCTGAATAACCTGGAAGAGATTACCAAATCAATAGCTACAGGGGAATTCTCAAACAATTATAAAACTGAAACTGAGGCCCTCAAAGATGTTGCAAAACTGTCTACTCAGCACAAAAATAACCTGCACAAGAAATTGGCGATACTGATCAATGCACTATCAGTCTTAACAGCACTAAAAATCACTAAGGAAGAATGAGCTAGATGACCTAAGAACAACCGTTGAACAACTTATCAATAACTTCCATTGAGTGGTCATTTAGTGAATACTATCACATCGTAATATGCAAGGAAGTGAATGCGCAGACAAACCAGCCAGGTGGGAGGTAGATTACCAGAAGAGAATCATTTGGTCAACTACAATGAAGCTAAATCCAGCATCAAAGGCCAGTATCATGAAAAATGGAAAGAAGAGCACCAAAACCATAATGAGAGGGACAGATACCTCCAACTATCAAGTCATCATATTTCACGTACACAAGAGAATAAGAAACCACGTTTACCAAACTTAAAATAGGAACTGCTAGCCAATGCCACTCAACTCTAGATGACATGACAACAAAACACATTCTAAAGGATTGCCCCCAGTACACAGGCCTGAGGAGGTCAATGTGGCCCACCCCCCTGGAAGAGAAACTCTATGGGACACCTGAATCACTGAAACAGACACCAGCTTCATAAGAGAATCTTGAATCCTAGTCTAAATAAGCCATGATTGCAGAAGAAGAAGATGTTAACACATTTTAGTTGTTGAAGCTAAATGATGTGCTTCTGTTTCATTTTACCTACAACTTGTTCATTAAAGAATATGACATGGCATGCAACTAAATGCTGTGGTTATGTTTTTGCTTTTCCAGGACTGGCTCTAGCTCTCAAGAGGATGATGAGAACAGTAGTGATTCTGACTCCACCACAAGTTATGAAGAGGGCTCTTATGATGGACAGCAAGGGGAGGTTATTTATTTCTGTAAAGATGATGAAGCTATTGCTCAGGGACTACCTGGTGCTCAGATGTTTGATCAAAATATCAGGGAAACGTGAGTGCTTATTTCTTCTAGCTTTCTTCTACTTTTTCTTGTACCATAGTGATATATGATTGTTGTATTGTGAAGTATTGCTATTTTCTTTCTCAACTTTCTGTACATTAGTGATGTATAATTGTTGTATTGTTATGTTCATACTCAGATTTCTGTACATTGGTGATGTATGATTGTTATATTGTTATATATTTTTTGGTGTTTTTTAGTGAAGCCATGGTTCATATCTTGCTGTGTTTCTGTCCTAGCCATGGCTCATATCTTAGCTTGTGTGTGCTGGCCATGGCTCATATCTTGGTGTGTGTCATGTTAGTGATATCTCATATCTCGGTGTGTCTGTGTTAATCATGTCTCATATCTTTATGTGTGTCTGTGTTTAGTCATATCTCATATCTTAGTGTGTACCAGTGTTAGTCATATGTCATATCTTTGTGTGTGCATGTCTGGATTAGTGATATCTCATATCTTTGTGTGCATGTTTATGTTAGTCATATCTCATATCTTTGTGTGTGCATGTCTGTGTTTGTCACATCTCATATCCTTGTGTGTGCATGGCTATGTTAGTCCCATCTCATATCTTTGTGTGTGCATATCTATGTTAGTCATATCTCTTATCTTTGTGTGCATGTCTATGTTAGGCATGTGTCATATCTTTGTGTGTGCATGTCAATGTCAGTTATATCTCATATCTTTATGTGCATGTTTATGTTAGTCATGTGTCATATATCTTGATGTGTGTCAGTGTTAGTTATGCCTCGTATCGCTGTGTGTATGTCTGTATTAGTCACATCTCACATCTTTGTGTGTCCGTGTCTGTGTTAGTCACATCTCACATCTTTGTGTGTGCATGTCTGTGTTAGTCACCTCTAGTGACTCGGCCAGATGGTGCTCATAAACCTGGGAGGGCCTACCATCTAAGGGCAGAATCCCCCTACAGAAAAGACAATCTGCTGCCTTGCAGGAAGATTGGGGACAATCAAAGGCTAGGGAAAGCAAACCCGAATAAAATGCTGGCTGAAATCGGATGCACTGGGCCACTGGCGCAGAACACAGTGCAACGTATTAAAGGGTGTTCAGTCAGAGCGGATCTGACAGACTCTAATTGTGATGTTCTGTCTGTGGGGGCGATCAACACACATTAACCTGACAGCTGACTTCATATGAGAGTCTGGAATCCTTACTCTGATTGAGTCCTGAACGCAGAGAGAGAGAGATATTGTTATTTTCTTACTCAGCTTTCTGTACATTGGTGATGTATGATTGTTGTATTGTTATTTTCCTACACAGCTTTCTTCCAATGATTATTCCTCTTTGCTGTCTACCCTAAAAGAACATTAAATGTGTGTTGCAAGGCAGCATTGGTGTTTAAAAACGATTAGAAAAAATAAAAACATAGCTTAAGATATTCAATCCTTACACATGTAGAAGCTGGAAATTATAAGAACAAATGTCTAAGATTTAAGACTGGTTAAAGAATAAGGCTGTTATATTACTTGCAACTGTAATCAGGAAGAAAAGGTGAACATATAGCAGCCATATGATAAGAAAAGATAAAAAGAGAGTCACAAAACAAGCACTCAAATTTAGAAATAACAAGAAAAAGAAGTTGAACGAAAGACAGAAAAACACTGACAAGAGAGACAAAGATGGCAGGCATCAACTTCCTTGCTGAGACTCAAAAGCTTGCCCAAAATAAAGAATTATGACTAGGTTCACTGGTAGTGCTCCATGACAGAATAAGAGCTATTTTTTAATAAATTTGTTCTGAATGTTCATTGTTCAAATATCAATTCAACATTATATCTCCTGGTCGTATGTCTGAAAACCATTTTAACATGTTATAGTTAGGGATGAATGAAGCATAAAATGGGAGATGTTCATGTGAGGCAAACTTAATAAAACCATCAGTTTTTATACTTTTTGTTTTTAGCTGAAACAAATTTATAATTTTTGTTGTTGCTCATAGTGCTGCTATTTCATTTTATGGTAACAAATCAGGTAATATTTCAGCTCTTATTTACTGCTATTGGTTTTGTTTTTTACAATTATTTGAATCTGATTGTGCTGGTGGGAAGAAGGATTAATTGTTTGCTTTACTCTGTTCTTCTTAGCTATGAATTGCCAGCTGAGGTGAGAGATGCATGCCATGTGCTGGCCACTTACTTAGTAGACTCCATCTCCATACAGACAAAACAGCTGGTGAGTTCATTATTTATTATTTATCCCTGGGTTTTGTGCCAGATCTGTGTGTCATTGAATTGTGATGCTGTCTTGCCATAACACATGGTGAAATGTGCTTGCTTTTCATACAGAATACCAGAGTTTGAAACATACTCTAGTTTTCCTTGATCCTACTGAAGATAAGTGTGTGCCTGGCCTTAGGTATGGGACAGGCATCTGGTAAAACAGCATTACTAAAAGGCCTTTATCCTATTTCATTGTGTGTGTGTGTGGGGGGGGGGGTATGCTGTGAGCCTGCATAATAAAGGCTATTACCCAGTTTCACATCCTAATACAAAATGCCCAGTTTCACTTATTTGCAGCAAACAACATGTAATTCAAGTCACAATGCTAACCACAATACATTTAGCTCAGGTTAATACATTTGTTACAGACATTAACAGCTGTCTGTACAACATCATAAAGTAACAATTTATGGCATCTCAGATATAACAGAACAAGATCCAGATAAGTAACAGATTATAAATGGAAAATCTAGATTGGATTAGACTAATGCTAAACAAATCTGATTTCAGCATCGCTTAACAGGCAGTGTAATGAAAACCACATGGAGAGAGAAAACAAGGAGTGCCCACAAATGGATAAAGATAAATCTTGGAACCCACAGGACATTTGTTTTTACTTTAAAGTAATGCTTGCTTGCATTTGCCTGATGACTAAAGTGTTGTAGAGTATTCGTAGACTGTAGAATTCCTCTTCGTCATCCGTCCTTAAAAGGACATTAGGTGGACATGTCTGCGTTGTGTTGTTGTTTGCAGTATAACTGTTATATTTGCGCCTTTCGGCCCAACGCATCCGACTTCAGCACAACATTTTTGAGTACCGGGTTGTCTTCCCTCTTCGATCCCTACTTGCTTGGCCAGACTAGACAGGTTAGTCTGTTACTAGAGGCACCGCGGAGAGGTGGAGCAAGGTCTGGATGGTTTTGGTTCACCGATCCTGGCGCAAGCCATTAGCTGTGGGTCGCTGACAACTTCCAGCTCTGGTGCTGAGAGGCGCGCCTTTGATTCCACTTTAAAGTAATTAAGAAAATGTCCAAGAATAAAGATGTTCATGATTTCTCTATGGCCAAAAGGTGTCTGAAAGGCTTTAATTGATTGGTTGAACACAATCATCTTATTATAATCTATCTATGCTAAAGCAACTTAATTTTTAAGAACTATCTTTCTCTACCACACCCAAACAAATACAGAGATAACTGTATAAATTCACACATTCCTCCAAGTTGTATGATGTTTACACTTGTAATGTGATAACTTGTTATCCTCTATTTTATCTGCTCACCAGAATGCCAGCCAGAACATTATCCAGCAGGAATGGTTTCAGGTGTCCAGCCATAAACTGTCAGCGGCCCACCAAGTTGAAGACTTCCTCTCTTCAGTCAATGAAATCTCTAAAAGACTTCTAGAATATATCATCAATATGGCGGATGCAAATGTGGGTCTCATTGTGAAAATATTTCTATCTTAGCTGCATGATTAACTAACTAGTTGTGCAATTATGGATTCTCTTTATATAAGGACACAATTATATATTGGAAGGTAGCTTTTTATGAGTCCTAATCATCACTAAGTGCCATGTCTGCTGCGTAAGTGATCATTATTCTTGTCCCTTATGTTCCTTATCTGTTCAGCACTTGATCTTGTTCCAGTTAAAATTCTTTTCAAACAAGAACTATCTAATATTTTATGTTGTTTTTTTGTCCATCTTTCCTTATATGGTTCCCATTTTTTTAGTACATTCAAATTTTCTTTTATGACTTAACCAACAAAGGTAGACTGCTTGTTTATTTAGTGTGCTTCTAAAGTTTGCTTTGTTCTTTGGCTTTCTTCAAGATGTCTTTATTATTACTTTTAGTTGTTCACTGAGTTCTCAATATTCTTCTGTAGAACTACATTTCTGCTTCCAAATGATCTACTTATTAACCTTACATGATACCTATCTGTGAGTCATGTTTTTACGAAACCCTGGTAAAAATTATTACCACTGAATTGTTACATTTTGAGTTAGGAAAATATGATTTTTTTTTTTACATTTTTGCTACACAGCTGTGTGTTTACCCTAGCCGCAACATTGGAATTGGATGCTGTTATCATTTCCTGATTTAGATTAGATTTGTGGCCTGAATTTCAGCCCCATTGTACCATGGCTATTGGAGTTGCTAAGTTATCTATTGACATGGTGACCATCAGTCCGTCAATCCAGCCATATGTTGGCTTCCTCTTAGCATTGTTCGCTGGCTATCCAGTGTTACAAAGTTTTGCTTGATGTCTGCGCTGACAGCCGAGGAGACGATCAAGTATCACCTGTAGCACATGATGTCCCCTATTGAACGAGGGTTTTCCATTGGAATCCCCCTTAACGTTGTTGTCGTTATTTCTATTGATGTGGCGATTCATGATTGTACAAAGAAATTACGACGGTGGTTTTCTGTTGCCTTCCATCGGTTTGTTTACGGTTGGCTCAGCTAGCCTCTGACTAAAAAGTCTCACCCACAAGGCAGTGGGGTTGTTTTACTTCGGGGTACCCTCCCTTAGCCTTTTACTCTCCCGAGCTTACCTGCAAGGCAGCAGGGCAGCAACAGGTTGTACTGTTTACTGCATACAGTAACAGGTAAAATTACCTGACCTGACCCTTTATATCAAAAAAAGCACAAAAAAATTCTCTGAAACAGAAACTGCTTTCAGAAACATAACAGAGCAAAAAAAATGATTGCATTTGAGACACACATATACTCACGATGCCACCATACCTCGCTCAGAGTATTGAGTTTGTTAAATTAAGTTCAATATCTTCATCATCCTCAGTTAACAATTCCCCATCTGTGATGACATCATCAATCGGTACTTAAATCCAAAATAGGGATGAATAATTAGATGGCATTTTATTAGTAAAATAATCGATTTTAGACATTCGGTCGAAGAGCCCTGAACTGTCAGCTTCCAAAATGACGTTGTGTCAGACAGAAATTTAGCGTGGTCTGTAGATTAAATTTCAATAAACTAAAATTGAAACATTTTTTTTTTTCACATTTAATTAGTCTTACTTATTAATGTTGATATGTGATTTCTCATAATTTTTCCCCCAAAAAAATATCTTGCAAAAGGCTTGGCAAACATTGGATTACCAATCGTTAAAATTTCTACAAAATTCATGTGGACTGGACATTTAGGAGTTAACATTAGATGATTCTGTTTTGAATAAATTTACAAAAAATGTTCACTATGATCTCATTTGTAATAAAATATTTGTGTCATTTCCTATGTTGGGTTGTTGCAGAAAAACATTTTTTATGACTTTGACTTATTGCACAATTGAAATTGGTACCAAATTTTTCTGGATAAGAAAATTGGCATAGGCATAATATTGACCACAATAACACAAAAATATGTTGATGATCAAAAATGTATGGGCTGTAGCACCATATTCCCTATTTGCCATTGGTACTGACTAGGTTATTTTAGAAAATGTGAAGGGAGAAAGAAAGAAAATTAAAATATGCACAGATTTTATTCTGCACTGTCTTCAATACTTAAGGCTATTATTATTTGTAATTGATCTTTATTTGTAATTTTGCCTCTCAAAAATCATTGACCATAAACAAACTGTTTTTCTTCAAAACATGTTTATCACTTTATCAGTTCATATATATCCTAAGTTATGAACATTTTGGCAGTCTAATATCATAGGATGTTTATGTATTTTGAGACCCTGTCTTACTCAACCTCATTTTGCTATGAAAATCTTCTTGGAGTAAGATAATGTTTTGTTTTAAGATAGACAGTTATTTTTAGGTATTGCTTTCTAGTTATTTTTTGGGAGTAAAAAAAAAAGTAAAGTACCCCTGTCACGCCAAGTGGCGTATAGGGAATATGGTGTTAGTGACCATAAATTTTACTAACGTTCAGCACATGATTTTTGGGGTAATGTCGGTATTACGCCCGTGCCGCTTTACTTTCCCAGAAAAAAATCCGGTACCCATTAAAGGCTGGGTGAACCGGAAGCCATAGGTTGGGATCGAACCCTACCACTTGTCCTTTATGTTTTTTTGGGAGTGCTCCCAAGTTATTTTTGGGCAATGTTTTTCATAACTTTTGATTCATGGTAGGAGGAAGTGTGTATTAAGATGTTCCTGACCATGTCAATCATATTGCCTTTAGTTGAATTATCCTTTGGACATGTCCAAACTCTAAGAGGTGGCTGAAGAGGTTCCAAGCTTTTTTCTTTTAAATACTTCATGAGTTTGCTAACACAATGATAGCTTGATTTTATTCGTCTTTTATTTATTTATTTATATTTTTTATTGCACAATTAATGCAAATCTGTGTGATGTTGCTATGCCATAACCACATAACAATTTATACTGTTTGAGTTATTTTGTGTGTTCAATGTTTCAAAATTGTATTCTTCCACATTGGGGGTTACATACACATGCAAATGTGTGCAGCAACATGGAACAGCAGTCAAAGTTTTCTGTTAAAATACACTCTTCCGCCTTTACACATCTCTCATGTTCTATCCATCACTAGTATATTTTTTCATGCTTTAATTATTTCTTATAGGGCAACACAGCTATTCACTACTGTGTCTCACATTGCAACTTTGAGATAGCCAGTCTGCTGTTAGACTCAGAAGTTTGTGACATCAACAAGCAGAACAAAGCAGGCTATACACCCATCATGTTGGCTGGACTGGCCACTCTACAAAACCCAGAACACCGGGAGATTGTCAAAAGACTCTTCTCTCTGGGGGATGTCAATGCAAGAGCAACTTCAGTAAGTTCTTGTTAACTCTTAATTGCATTGCCTATCTGTGACTGACATCTTTATGAAACCATAGTAAAAATTACTACCACTTGAATATAACATTAGGTGCTCTAAAAAATAGTATTTTCTCTGAATTTGACACGCAGCCATGTGTTCACACCAGGCGAGACATGGGAACTCTGAATCCCTGGTTGAGGTTGATTTATAACCTGAATTTGACCTCATGGCCTGGATGTGTTTCCCTGGTCACAGAAAAAAAAGGTGGGGTTGGGGGGACCACCAAGTTCTCGAAAATTAGCCTTTTTTTCATATTATATGAGATTGTATCTCACGCAAAGAGGGAAAAAAATCCTACAACAATAGTAACAAATCCAACACTCAGGGGTCACTGGAAGTAGTAATTAGGAAGGTACAGGGGGGGTGTTTGACCTTGGAAAACTAAAAAAAACTCAATTTTTGAAGTATTTGTGTTTTGATGCAGTAATTTTTTTAATGGTTTCACATTGTCTTTAGTTTACTGCCACAAGCACACTTGCCTATTAAGTAAAGGCATCAAGATGCATAGAGATGTGAAGCTGCTGTAAAGCTGATGATAATAGTGACAGTTTTTAAAAAAAAAAGCAAACAAATTTTTTTAATTTTAGCATATTATCGCCATGTAGTTAGATTTTTGTATATCCTTATAAATATGTTTGTGTTGTTGTTTATTGTTCCAGCTGAAAGCCTACTTGGCTGAAACATTGACTTTTGTTTTGTTTCTTACCTACATAAAGCTGTTAACGATACCACTTTTTTTTACTTTTTTTTTTTTAAATTGTCATTGCCTTAAATGTACACTTGCCTACGCCAGAGCCTCTTTTCCAGCCAACTTCACTGGTGTAATATTGACCACATTACCCAAAATTGTGTCAGTGGATACAAAGTAATTATGGACACCAACACCATATTTTTTATACCCCATGAGACATAAAAGGTTCCTTTTTCTGCATATTTTCTAGCAATGTGCTCAATGCATGAACAACCTGCTAGCAAAGTTAGTTTTCTTCTAGATAATGGAGTTTTATTAACACTTCTTTTGGGCCAAAGTGTGTCAGCTACCTGGATACTGGATCTATAACATTAACATTCTTACCTCTCTCCTCTCTCTCTCTTCTACCTTTCAGCTCCCTGTGGTGCATAGGTCTTCAACAAACACTATCCAAGTCGTTCTGTTTCTTGCCATTCTTTTAAGATCATTCCATGTCTTTCCCCATCATCTTCATCTCTGTTTCTGTCTGTCTTCTCCAAGAATTTCTTGGTCTTCCTCTTTGTCTTTTCCCCTGGGGATTCCAAAAAAGGGCCTGTTGTGTAATACTCTCAGTTGGCTTTTATTCTTACCTCTAGTAGCAAGTCATTGTATTGAAGAGTTACGTTTGAGTTTGGATTCTGGATAAATCTTCCCATTGTTTGAAATGTTTTCTGAGTGCTGTTGAAGAGAGTTGTGTTCTTGCTTCATTTATGCACACGTTTATCACATCAGAGTTTTTTCCCTAAGGAATATTTATTTATGTGTTATTGTTATGATTTTATTAATATATTATTTTTATTGTTATTTATGCTTGTATTGATTTCTTTATCTTTCTTCTTTAAACTCATTTATGTCATGTAATATTTATTTCGCATCACATTGTTTTTTGTAATTTTAACCTATGTGTTCTTTAACAAAATTACATTTGTCATTGAAGAAAAATGATATAAGAGGCTAAGAAATGCCAACATATATAATTTTCAGTGTTAATTTTAAGGAGAATAACAGCTGAAATATTTCAGTTGCAAATGTAAGCCTAAATTATTAAATGATATGTCTGTAATATGTTTTTTTTAAATTATTATTATTATTATTAAATTTGAAATTTGAATAAATGAAAGTTCATTATTATATCCAATGTTATGAAGAAGAGATAAAATCAGAAGGGAAATTTTAGAAAAGTAATGTATCTATAAATAACAAATGAAGTGGTTTATATGTTTAGACAGCTTACTGCAGCAAACATTAAGACATTCACTACCAATGAGCCTAACATGCTGTGGCTGTGCAGTGTTTTTATTTTTAAATTTTAAATAAAAAATGTTTAATAACAGCGAGAAAATAAATGAAAATTGATCTTGGTTGCTTGCGTTCGCCCAATGACTAAAGTATTCTAGAGTATTCGTAGACTGTAGAATTCCTCTTCGTCATCCGTCCTTAAAAGGACGTTAAGTGGGCGTGTCTGCGTTGTGTTGTGGTTTGCAGTATAACTGTTATATTTGCGCCTTTCGGCCCAACACATCTGACTTCAGCACGACATTTTTGAGTCCCGGGTTGTCTTCCCTCTTCAATCCCTGCTCGCTTGGCCAGACTAGACAGGTTAGTCTGTTACTGGAGGCACCACGGAGAGGTGGAGCAGGATCTGGATGGTTTTGGTTCACCGATCCTGGCGCAAGCCATCAGCTGTGGGTCGCTGACAACTTCCAACTCTGGTGCTGGGAGACGTGCCTTCACCTCCAGAAAATTGATCTAAAACAGGCATTTTGTTCTGACAATTTGCTTTGGAAGTTGGAAAAGCAGTTAAAGATAAAAATTACAAGGTTGTAGTGGAAATAATTGTGAAATGTGGATAAATTAAAAACCTGTGAAATGCAGCTCCCAGGTTTCTCATATCAGCTAGTAGAGCCACAATTTGCAGCTCATGGTACAGAATGTGTTAACAGTCACATACAACAACGTTATAAGAAAATAGGAGATCCTCACAAGATGAATTTGTGAAATTTCAAACACCAGGAAAATTTTAATGAACAAAATACAGAGCTCAATTAAAGACATTATGTTTTCACTAATGCTATAGAGTACAGAGGAACAAAAGAGAACCTAATAACTGTCTTTTTTATTTTTTTATGGCCTTCAAATGTAATTATTTTATTTAACAATTTTATTTATGCAAACTTTTCGTAATGTAATTTGCTGTTTAACTGAAAAAAAATGTAGGTAGATTAGATTTTTTAAAAATTGTTTAAACAATATAACTTTTTTAATTTTTGTTTTAATATTTTTATTTAAATAAATTTGTTTTTCTAAAGTTGTTTATTGAACACCCTGAAATTTGGAATCAAAGTTATAAAGATATTTATTGGACACCATGAAATTTAGTCTCAGAGTTGTAAAGCTTTTTATTTCATACCCTGAAATTTAGTATCAAAGTTGTAAAGCTATTTATTGAATCCCCTATATATCAGTCTATACGGACAGTTTATGTAAATGAATATTTTGTAGACACAACAGACAGCTCTGATGTTGGCAGCCAGTCATGGGAGGACAGAAATGGTCAAGCTGCTTGTTGAGGAAGATGCTAACATCAACCTACAAGATGAAGATGGATCAACAGCCCTTATGTGTGCTTGTGAGCATGGCTATTTGGAAATTGTCAACTTCTTACTAACTCAACCTGATATTGATGCAAACATCACAGACAATGTAAGTCTATTGGATAGTAATAAGAAACAGATTTTCACATATTGAAATTTTATATTGTTTTTATATTTGTCTACTGCTGGACTTGGACTTAACGTTAATTTAATCTGATGTAAAGGAGTGAAATATTAAACTTCACAGTACTAGGCCACATCTAGTGAATGTAAGATGGTGATGCTCTTCCATGCTATTGATGCCTTCTTAATGTGTGAGAGTAATAGTTGCATGTTTGTTAGCTATCTTGCTAAGTGATACTCTGTTTCAATCCAGGCTGACACTCAACTTAGCTAGAAGAAAGAACACAAGCACATTGTCTTTGACTTGCTGGGTAATTGAAGATATTGACAGCAAGGAAAAGCACCATCTCTCCCAAATGCTGTGGATTAGTACAATGAACTAATACTTTATACTCCCTCTATCTATCTCATGTGGGAAACAACAGGTAAGAGAAAAAGAGGAAGACCCAGAGAGACACTGAGAAGAACATTGCTGAGAGAGGCAAAAGCTAGCAGGAATCGGCTCCCTCAATGAGATTGCACAGAACAGAGACAAATGGATTTGATTTGAGATTTGATAAAATATCTTTAAAAGAATTGAAAACTGCTAGAACAAAAATTCAGATGAGAGAAGCAGTATCTTGGTCTACGCCCTATGGGCCAGCTACAGCTCGAAAGGTCAATAGATAGATATCTATCCCATGGAAGTAGTTTCATTACAGTCAGGACATCCCTATCTAAATCCCATCCCAGCATTTCTTGAAGCATGTTGTGATTGTCCCTTTTAGGTACTGATTGCAAAAACATCATCTTCTCCTCACAAGCACACAGGATCAAGATAAGCACAAATATCCCATTTAAGCAGTTCTTCCTTATCATCCATCCATCCTTAAAAAGACGTCAGTTATGATTGTGTTGTGTCACAAGCCTAATGATAAGCTGTGATATCTGTGCCTCTTGACCCAATACATCCATCTTTGACGTGACATTTTTTGTTACTGGGTTGCCTTTTCTCTTCATTTTCTTCTTGTTTGGTCAGACTGGTTAGTCTGTTTCAGGGGCACCACTGGTAGGCAGAGTAGGGTATGAATCAGCTCTTATGTTTACTGTTCCTGACACATACAGTCAGCTGTGAATCACTGATCACTCTCCACATGCAACTTGCATGTACATTCTGACATTATGTTGCCTGCTCTGTGTATTTAATTGTAAATGTGTTTCTCTTTTAGAGTTGCATTTTGCCAGCTTGCTGTTGCCTCAGATTTTTGTTTTACACTCTGTGTTAACCCTTATGTGTCCTTGTTGTTATTATGTCACAAAAACTACAAGTTTATTTCACATACTGACATTTTGAAATACAATTTTATATAAAATATATTTTCTTTACATTATATATTTCTTATATAAGTTAAGGACAAAAATATAATGACTAATTGAATATGATAGTATCCGTGTGACTGTGTTTTTGCTTAGTTCGAGTTCCTATTATTTTCTTCAATATATCATTGCCTTACCTGCAGGAAAATAGTACAGCCCTGTCTATCGCCATGGAAGCAGGTCACAAAGATGTGGGTGTTGTCTTGTACAAACATCTGAATTTTTCTAAAGCTCCTGCTTCTGTAAGTGTGCTCTTCATTGTTTTTATTTTATCCATTTCCCTGAATTATAGACACTAATTTTTTACTAATAAAATTTAAAGACAGCTCAATTCTTATTGGAAGGCAGAGTTCTGTGTCATGTGCACATTTTCAATTTCGTTTGCTTTATGTTTTATTCAAATGCAATTAAACTAAGAATATACTTACCAACTTTATAATACATACATAACTCCCTTGCTTCATAAAACAGAGGGAATTAACCAGAGCTGTAGTGTATCAGCTATTATGATTGTTAGTAACTGAAAATGCTTCCAGTATAAAATGACATAATTTGCAAGGATGTGAAATAGTGTTCAAGAGCTGTAGTTTGGGTTGTACCCTTAGATAATATTGGCAAATACAATTTGATTTATATAAAGTATTTTCTTTGTGGTTTTTTAATTAGAGAGACCTATTCTATTGTGGCATAACTTCATTTAAGGTTTTCAAGTGGTCTTGAAGCGAAGGTTGCTGGCACCTCAAAGTGAAAGGGTTCTGGATTTTTACTTTGATTACTTTGTTCTTTAACCTTACTAGACAAAAAAAATTGGTGCCTGATTTAAATTCACTCAGTTACCTGTTGCCTTCAATAGATGCTCTAGAGTAGGACACTTATTGTTATACAAAGTTTTTTTAGTGCAAACAAAATCAACTAAATTGATTTCACTTTCAGGTTTTTATTGCAAACAAAATCAACAAAATTGATTTCACTTTCAGGTTTTTATTGCAAACAAAATCAACAAAATTGATTTCGTTTTCAGGTTTTTATTGCAAACAAAATCAACTAAATTAATTTCCCACCTCGTGCACTAAAATAAATAAATTTTATTATTCACAGTCTGTTTCTGTTTTGGGCAATCTGAACTCTTTACCTTAGGTCTTCTCTCATCTGTTGTAATTTGTAAAAATACCTTTTGAAATAAAAAATGGGGATATAATTTGATAGAAACAGATTTTTAAAAATATTTCACTTTTGTTTGTTCGGGGTTTAAATGTGAATGAACATAACCAGTTTGATTATCAAATACGTTGTTAGCTTGTCACCTTGGTTTCATTTCTTAAAATTCACATACAAATATTTCTAGTTCAGGAGTTATTGTTTAACTAATAGACTATGGTTCTACCGTTTTTCAACTAATATAAAATATACTATCAAATTTTATATAGTGCATGGGAAACTCAAATACCAATGGAATATACAGAAATACTTTGAAAAGAATAACATTTGGAGTACTGGTTGTGTTATATTATATCATCATGTGGCCTGTATTAGTATTTTGGTGAGTTACGTATTTTTTCATTCTGTGTTAAATATTTTTCAGCTTATAAATAAATTAGTATTATTTTTTCCCAATTTTCTAGTATGATTTTGATTGCACATTATATATAGCAACTTTTCTAATCTGTTATTTAATGTGACCAGTTTAGTTTAAAACTAATAGAGAAAGGTGTTTGAGCTAATGAACTAGCTGTTTCTATAGCTCTTATTTCAAATTATGATAATTCAGCTTCAACCAGTCAAAAAGACTCCAAAGGTGAAGAGTTCATCTGTGCCCAGATATTTCTCTTACTTTAGTCTTTTTCCAATTTTCTCCATGTTCTCTTTGGCCACATTTATTTCCACTTTCCTAGTGAGACAAGGCTGTGCTTGTTTACAATAATTGTTTTATTAGTTATTGATTCTCTAGTCCATGGGTTCCTACCATTTGTCTCAGTGCCATACTTTTTTTTTATTTTTTTATTTTTTTGCAGAAGTGAATTAATTGATTAGTAAATAATGATTATGAACAAATGTGACTAAGCAACTAAGCCCTAGTAAGAGTTCTTGTTAGAGTTTAATGGATATCTTCTTAAATAGGTGTATTTATTCTAGTTATTTGTTGACAAGAAAGATGGTGGTTAAGTGGTTTGTACTGGTCATTTCCCAAGTTTGATTGCAGTAGGACCATTGCATGAGGGCTTGCAGTCTTTATTCTCCAGCCACTGCAGACAATGAAATAAGTGCTGTACACATTTTTATTATTTTCTTTGCTTGTTGATCAATAAAAGATGAAACAATATTTTTAGGCTGGGCTAAATGTATGCAGTTTTATTTTTTTAATAGTTAGGTACACATTTTCATTTCTTGTTATTGTGAAAGTGACAAAAGTGACCTTTTTTTGGTGGGGCGGCAGATTTAAAGATAACAATTGTTAATGTGTGTGTGTAATATATATATATATATATAAAACTCAAAATAGCTCAGTGGTTTGTAGACTGGGCTACTAAGGACAAGAAGTAGATCTTGATCAACATCTTCCTGGTTCACCCAGCCTTAAATGGGTACCAGATTTTTTTCTGGGGCTGACCACATTTTCCAAAAATCATGTGCCAAAGGTCTATAAAAAATATGGGCACTAGTACCATATTCCTTATATCCCACATGGTGTGACAGTGCTCTTTTATTCTTTTTTTAAATTGTGACTATTTACAACTTTAGGTAACATTTTATGTATGTGATTCTTACTAAATATTTGTAGCTTTATGTTGTCATCACAACACTCAGGCAGAACTCATATAACCTAAATCACTTTACTGCATATACAGAAATTTGTGCACGCTGATGGTTCCAGTAGCTTACTGGTTGTGCACAAACCTTGAATCACACTTAGACATTGCATATACAGTTATCATACATTTGTTTGATAGCATAATACAATGGTCTATATCAGATTTCATATTTTCTACAACTATGCATGTCAATGTATCATATAAAGTGTATGAATGACGTGTATATGGCATGTGAAAATTATGTTCATGCACATGTGTGTGTAAAAGATGAACATATAAGGGCATGCTTTATGTTATTCTTGCTTCAATAAATTCATATTTGCATCTCATTATCTGCACATAATTCATGTACTGTGAGTAATATGAGTTTATAAAAAGTGTATCTGTGTGTTTTGTTGTTGTTGTTTTTTTTAAACTATGAACTGAACATAAAACTAGTGTAAGCGTGACTCTTTAAACAAAATAAGTTAATTTTAAACAGAAGAAAGGGTTTCACAGCTGTCTAGGTAAGTTGTTAATCAGGTGGCTCAGAAGCTTGGACATTGTCCCCACAAATATCACATTCTTTGTTTGTTCAATTTAGCCAGGGAAGGCAATCTTATCACATGACAACCAAAACATGGTGAAACATAAAGAGGTGCAGATAAATAAGATTTACTTAAGGTCTGTAAAATGGATGGGGTGCCAAAAAGAAGGGATCGAGTGATAACATTAAAAGTGGTCACTAAATGAGGAACATGTATGCCTACCCTTCAACTAAGGCACCTACATGTTTATACAGCCTACTCCCCGTCCTATTCAACTTCAAAATGAGATTTTGAGAAATCTGTTAAGTTAGTAATTTTAAACATTTAGTAAGTAAGATCTATTCAGTTAGTAAGTTTAAACATTTAGTAAGCAAGATCTAAACATTTAGTAAGTAAGATCTAATCAGTTAGTAAGTTTAAACATTTAGTAAGTAAGATCTAATCAGTTAGTAAGTTTAAACATTTAGTAAGTAAGATCTATTCAGTTAGTAAGTTTAAACAATTATTAAGTAAGATCTATTCAGTTAGTAAGTTTAAACATTTAATAAGTAAGATCTATTCAGTTAGTAAGTTTAAACATTTAATAAGTAAGATCTATTCAGTTAGTAAGTTTAATCATTTAGTAAGCAAGCAGTGAGTGGTGAAGTGGTTAGTGTACTGATTTCCTGACCAGATGGTTGGAGATTCAGCTGCCAGGTGCGACATGTTCCTTTTTTTCCCAACGACATAGCTTCTCAGTTCACCCATCTCTGAAAATAGAGACCGGAGATTTGCATTGGACATAGTAAAGCCTGGTATGGTGTTGACCATATAACTTATATTATTTGCTGATGGTCACTGACACTACCACCATATTCCTCATATTTCAATAGCGTGATGCTACTTCAGTGTTAACTTCTATATTGGTGGATAATAAAGTAGTTTGAGTTTAAAATTAAGTAGACAATTATTGCAGATTTTTAATAACAAATTGAAAGAGAACATTTTAGGAGTCAGCCTGAGAGAAACTTTATGTTAAGAAAAGTTACTGGAAGTAAAAAAAAAAAAAAAAAAAAAAAAAAAAGTCATATTTTGTCATATCACATTTACTGTTGGATGTTAAGTTGGTTTTGTATTAAGGCTGATAATATGAGCCTTCTCTGCACTGCATGCACCTCTGATCTCTTGTCTCTGTAGGCGAGCCACAGGAAGAGAAGAAGCTCCAGCTCCCCGATCCCAAGGTAAAATTAGCCCATCACTTTCTCTTTGCTCGTTTGCTTGCTTGATTTGTTACAGTTTTTATGGCTTTGCTTTTATCTAAATGGTTGTTTTTGTTGGTTTCATTGTACTGTCTTATTTTTATGTTTTTGAAGAAATCTTAAAGGTGTACAATCGGATGGGTATAATCCTGAAGACAGCCAGTCAAACAGTTCTTAACTCTTTAATACAAGACTCACAATCATGATGTGTAAAAATGGTAATGGTTTTGGTAATGATAATAATGATCTTGATTAATAATTGTGATAGTAATTAATAATTTTTAATAGTGAAAATTATCAGACTTTGATTAATAATGATAATTATAGAAAAGACGATGGACATACGTTGGACATGTGATGAGAAGAGATAATAATCGAATAGCAAAGCAAGCCCTCATATGGGAAACAACAGGTAAAAGAAAAAGAGGAAGACCCAAGGAGACACTGAGAAGAACATTGATGAGAGAGGCAAGAGCAGCAGGAATCGGCTCCCTCAATGAGATAGAACTGCTTGCACAGAACAGAGACAGATGGCGAGATTTGATAAAATATCTTTAAAAGAAAACTGCTAGAACAAAAATTCATATAGGAGAAGGTGTATTACGGCTCGAAAGGTCAATAGATAGATAGATTAATAATGATATTGGTAAAAATAATGGTAAAAATGATTAGTATGTAAGATAAACATAAAATGGTATTAAACAGCTAAATGTATAAAGAGATGAGACAAACTAGGATGTCTCAGCGAAAGTCTTCATCAGTTACAAAATAACAGAATTTTACTGCAAAGATTTCTGGTTGGACCCAAGATGGGGAATTTATTTTTCTCCTGCTTGGTGTAGAACCGTTGATCAGAGGTTTAACAAGCTGCTATTGTAATAATGCTTTTGTTAATGAAATGTAGACCTGATACAGAATGTGTAATTAGCAGTAGATTCAAAAAAGCATTCACAGAGATTCTTTGTGGAAAATTCTGAAGCAATATGGCTTACCATAAAAAATCATAAATATTATCAAAGAGATTTATGATGGCTACACATGCGCAGTTCGTACAGAGGAAAGACTGATCGAATGTTTCCCAATAGAAACTGAGGTTAAACAAAGATGTATTTTATCGCCCTTGTTATTTGGAGTTGTTATGGACTTCATAATGAAGAAATGCTGCACTGGTAAAAAAGGCTTCGAATGGATACAAGGAGACCATTTGGAGGCCTTGACTTTGCTGATGACATAGTCCTCATCAGGAGTCAGATAAAAACGATGCAGGAAAACACAAATGAACTATCATCAATAGCCAGCAAAATTGGGCTTGAGATCAATCATGAAAAGACTAAAGTCATGAAAAGCTTAATTCCAACAGATGACATATCAGTCTACAACAGATACATGGAAAACAAACCAGTGAAAGAGATTGACCACTTTATCTATCTTGGAAGTCACATTGATTGGGAAGGGGATACAAGTAAAGAAATTAGAATCAGAATAGCTAAAGCAGCAATGTCTTTCAGAAGCCTTGAAAAGTTGTGGAAATCAAAACTCATCAGCACAAACACAAAACTTAGACTATTCAAATCAAACGTACTATCTACCCTTACATATGCTTGTGAGAGCTGGAAAACAACAAGAGACATAGAAACAAAGTTGAATGCATTCAAAAATAAATGTCTAAAGAAAATACTTGGTATAGTGTGGAACAAAGTCAAAACAAACAAAGAAATTAGAGAAATCGCCAATCAACCACTAATATCTTCAGTAATCAAGAAAAGATGATGGTCATATGTTGGACATGTGATGAAGAGAGATAATAACCGAATAATAAAGCAAGCCCTCATGTGGCCAACCCAGAGTGACACTGAGAAGAACATTGATCAGAGAGGCAAGAGTAGCAGGAATCGGCTCACTCAATGAGATATAGTTGCTTGCATAGAACAGAGACAAGTGGCGAGATTTGATAAAATATCTTTACAAGGATTGAAAACTGCAAGAGTAAAATTTAGATATGAGAAAAAGTATCTGGGCCTATGCTCTACGGGCCAGCTACGGTTCGAATAGTCAATAGATAGATAGAATTATAAAAAAGATCAGACTTGATTAATAATGGTAACAGTAATTAATAAATAGTATTGTTAAAATGATCAGACTTCTTGATTAATAATGATAATAGTAGTAAATAAATAGTAATGGTAAAAATGATCAAACTTTGTAGTTCTTAATTGATGATTAAATTTGATCTATTTTGTCAAGTTAGGACTTTTTTAGAAACTGCTAACATTACCATTTGTATTATTAGATAATAATAACAAAAATAGTGCAATAACTAGTGTGTGTTTTAATATCAATATTGTTGTTACATAATCTGTTACTAAGTACTTATTGCATTCAACAAGTAGATTGAAGGAAACACTTTCATATTTTGCTAAGCTAAATAGTTTTTCTTTCTTCCATTTCTAATTGTTTGGTCTGTGCTACTGTGTTATGAGACAAATAATTACAAAAACATAAATAACAGACATTTGTTCATGTGGTGAGCACAAACATTTAAACATCTCTAGGTCAGTCTTCTTCATTAAAAGAATAGAGTGACTGTATGATCCTTCTGTAGTTTCTCAGATATTAATTATAGAGTTGACAAAATATGTGACCTTCCATCATCTAGGCTTGTTCTGCGCTTTACGTCACATCGGTGCTGTTCATGACCGTTGTTGGATTTGCTTGACGCAAGTTATTTCCATGTTAATCATTAATGTGAAATGCTTCGTCAGCAGCAGTTTTATCTCTTTAGGGAATTTGCACCATGTTCTGTTCGTCGTAGGCTACATTCACTAGAGTAATCAGGATTCTAAAGGGTGCGTCATTGCAGTGCGTCCGACATTGTTATGTGTGCTACGTCATCGTAATGGCTCATCGCAAACCCTAGACTGGCGTTACGCTAATCTTATGGTCTGTTGTTTGATGTGCAACGGGGATAATCTGACAACTAACTGTGTGTTTATATGGACGAAATTGGACTCAACAAAGATCGCCTAACATCATCAAGCGCTATACATTTTTAAAGAAATATGACGATCATCACTTTCGGGAGGACGTGAACTTCTGGTATATGGTGGATAGGCGGCAGGAACCATTGCAGGCTATGCATGAAAAGTGTTCCTTGTTGCAGTGTCTTCATATTCCAAGTCCATGGGGGACTGGTTGGTCTCGAGGCAAGATGCCGGCCTTGGGACAGAGCCCAAGACAAATCTCAGCTACACTGGTTGGGATTTTTATTTATGATTTCTCTCTGCGACAACTACCCCTGGTCTCAGTAGCGAGGCCCGGCTTGAAACGTCAGTTACTCATTGACGGAAAAAACATGAGTACCTCAGAAGTCGGAGTTATCTGCCTGTGCTGCGAGGGACCGCTGTGCACATGGCTGCCAGAGAAAAATGGATTAACATGCAAAATTCAGCTCCTAGTCTCTAGGGACTTTGTCAAAGTTGAAAGCTGACGAACGCAACAACAACAAAAGCTCTACTTCATAGCTAGTGGAATTCTCACCCAATTATGAGTTGTAGTCTTTATTGCCCAGATCAAATTGTCTAATTATAAATGCTTTGTTAGCCAGTCTGTCATTGCCATGTAACCTCCACAGTGGCAGAACCATGCAAGCCCATATCAAGATTTGGGGTCATACATAATTGAAGAAATGACTAAATCATTTTCTTACTTTTATCTTCTTTCATTTTATAACCCATTTTAATTGTTTTGTTACAGTATAGTTTAGTTAACTGGTCATGCTCATTAGACAGCAGAAAAGTTCTCAAGTGTTCAG
Organism: Megaustenia siamemsis; assembly: GCA_032433765.1. Classification (NCBI taxonomy): domain Eukaryota; kingdom Metazoa; phylum Mollusca; class Gastropoda; order Stylommatophora; family Ariophantidae; genus Megaustenia; species Megaustenia siamemsis. The sequence goes on along the minus strand of JAVIAB010000139.1, from coordinate 74,338,597 downwards.
ATTTCTTCTGGAGTAATATTGACTAAGTATATCAAAATGTAGTGACTAATGACATGGAAATAAATACATGGGTGTTGTGTTGTTGGTTGACATGTCTTCTTTTGATTCCTTCATACTGCTCCTGTCTAGCATTTCACACCTTGACATGATGTTCATGCAGTTGCAGTTTCATGGTTATTTTTTTTGTCTAGTGTCCCTGATAGTGTTCAGAATTTCAACAAGGTCCATTGCCTTCCTACACTCAATATCAGCCAAACTGGCAAGCCTCTCAGCATGCTCATTACCTCATACAACTACATGCCCTGGAATGAAAATTAAGCAGATTTTTGTTAGTCTAGACCTCCCCAGAGACTCTCACTACTACCGTCCTGCCCAGCCAATTGCAATCTTTCTGCAAACTCAATTATTTACAGCAGAAACAGGGTCTGGGTGGTCTAGAGGTAAGATGTCTAAAATGAGAGTTCCGCTGAGGTAGGGTAATATCTGCCTGTGTAGTGGGAAGATACCTGAGCACATGGCTGCTAGTGTGAAAAATAGGAAAAAGTGATATTCACACAAAATTCAGTCCCCAGAGTTCACTAGAGATATAAAGCAGATATAAAGTGAATGTAAAACAACTGAGAAAACACATGTGTATAAGACTGTGTCTCAAGCAATGCCTATGCTTTTGTGATAGTCATAATTTCCATAATCATATGGCCCACAGAAATAACCCATGCAGGGTTGTTTTTGTGGGCCATATTTGTTGTTTTTGCGTTTGCCAGCTTTCATCTCTGACGAAGTCCCTAGAGACTAAGAACTGAATTTTGCATGTTAATCCATTTTTCCCTGGCAGCCGTGTGCACAGGGGTCCCTCGCCGCACAGGCAGATAACTCCGACTTCGGAAGTACTCATGTTTTTTTCCGTTGATGAGTAACTGATGTTTCAAGCCGGGTCTCGCTGCTGAGACCAAGGGTGGTTGCTGCAGAGAGAAATCATAAATAAAAATCCCAACCGGTGTAGCCGCGATTTCAACCCACAACCTCTCTGTCTCGAGGCCGGCATCTTGCCTTGAGACCAACAAGTCCCCCATGGACTGGGAATGTGAGGAAACTGCAACAAGGAACACTTTTCATGCACAGCCTTCAATGTGTTCTTAGGGTATTGAGAATGCTACAGTCCTGTAGGATATGCTCTAGAGTTTGTCTGAATACTGGTTACATTGTTTGCTTAGCTTGTTTCAGGATTGTTTTCATTCCTTAGATGTTGCAGCTCTGACCTGCTTTTGCTAGTGTACTGATGCCAGTGTACTGGTATCCACTGCAAGAATAGTTCTGCCTTTTCTGACAGCAAACATATGTAGTTCTTTATTTCTTGAATTAGTTGACCTAATTGTCCAAAATGGCAACTGCCATGATTAATGACAATGTTTAAACATAATGCTTGGTTTTGAAAAAATTAGGCCAACTGAAGCATTAATGTAATAACTTGATAGGCAATGCTACAACACATTATACGATATAGATGCATCAACTTAAACTCAGACTGGTACATATATACATACATATTATATATGTGTGCAGAATCATTCTGGAGAGACTAAAAGAGGCTATAGAGAAACACTTGAGAGATGAACAAGCAGGTTTTAGGAAGAACAGATCATGTGCTGATCAAATAACTACTCTACGTATAATAGTTGAACAAAGTTTATTAACCTGATAAAAACAATGTATGAAGGAACAAAATGTAGTGTGGTGCATGAAGGACAGCTTACAGAAGCATTTGAAATAAGAACAGGAGTAAGGCAAGGATGCCTTCTGTCTCCATTTCTCTTTCTACTGGCCATAGATTGGATTATGAAAATAACTCAAAACAACAGAAATGGGATCCAGTGGTCACTGACCAAACAACTTGATGATTTAGACTTTGCTGATGACATAGCTCTCCTATCACACAGCCACCAACAGATGCAAGATAAAATGAGTATATTAGATGAGAGATCACAACAGCTAGGACTAAAGATTAATAGAGATAAGACCAACATTATGAGAATTAATGCAGTTGGCAATAACCAAATAAAACTAGGAGAAATACCTCTACTAGACGTACAATCTTATATATATCTGGGCAGTAATATAGATAAAGAGGGAGGAACAGAAAACGATACCAAAATAAGGATATCAAAAGCAAGAGGAGCTTTCATTGCACTGGGAAACATATGGAAATCCAAAGAAATTAGGCTAAATACAAAAATACAAATTTTCAACTCCAATGTTAAGTCGGTTCTATTATATGGCTGTGAAACATGGAGAATAACAAAATTGACAATCACGAAGGTACAGACTTTCATTAATGGATGCTTGCGCAGAATAAAGGGATGGAAATGGCAGGACAAAGTCACAAACGTGGAATTATGGAAATGTACCGGTCAAATACCAGTGGATAAAGAAATACAGCGAAGACGATGGCGATGGATAGGACACACACTACGGAAACCAACTGAGAGTATTACACAACAGGCCCTTTTTTGGAATCCCCAGGGGAAAAGACAAAGAGGAAGACCAAGGAATTCTTGGAGAAGACAGATTGAAGCAGAGATGAAGATGATGGGGAAGACATGGAATGATCTTAAAAGAATTGCAAAAAACAGAACGACTTGGAAAGTGTTTGTTGAAGACCTATGCTCCACTGGGAGCTAAAAGGTAGAAGAAGAAGAAGATTATATATGTGTGTGTGTGTGTGCCTGCGTGCGTGCGTTAGTTATATTATTATGTAGATTATATATGTATATATAACATCTTAGTCAGTAATCAGTCATAACAATGTATAAAGCCCAGTAACAAAAATTAATCATTTGCTTGTGCTATAACCACTATAACCAGGGTTGAAGACTGCATGTATTTTGTTGTTCTTGTTTATTAATCTTTTTATTTTTGAGCATGCACTTTATATATATATATAATGTCAACTAGTTTTTCAAGTAAAAACTAGTTGACATTAGCAAGACTGAACAAATAGTGTAAGACCAAAATATTGTGAATGCTGTGAATTTTTTTTAATTATTCACATGTTGAGTTGAGAATATGTTATATAATGGACAAGGCTTCATTCATTCATTCATTTTTCTTTCGGACTGAAGATGGCACATAGATGGAAATCATAGTTCTCCACAATTTGCTGCTAGTTCTTGTAGTTCTTAGTTCTTTCTTAGTCCCATGATTGAGATTTCCCTAGTGATTGTTCTGCATAGCAATTCTCATGGCCTGCTTTGTTTTCTTTTACTAGATGGTTGCCACCCGAATGCCTGATGTGGAAGGTCTTTCTTTATTTTTTCTCAGCACATCTCCGATGTATTTCCAGCGCCTTCTTTTCAGTAAACTCAACTCATATTCTTGTTTTAATTCGTCTCTTATCTGTTCATTTGAAATGTATTCTTTTTAGCTATGTTTGAGATCCTATGAAGACATTTGTTTTCAAAGGCATTTAATTTCCTTTATATTATAATCTTGTGGATGTGGATTAGAGCTTCCGTTTTGGTATCAAGACAAGCATCACAACATGTGATAAATTAATAAGGTGGAATAAATATGACCTACAGAAACAACCCTGCATGACAAGTTAGAGGAAGCAGTGAGGACCTCAAACACATTATCTTGTTTGACCCAAAATGGTCTCAATGTTTAAACACATACCAGGTCCTGATTGCTGAAGAAGAAGAATAAAGTGGAGTTTAAAAAAGTATATAACCAACAAATCTGTATTCCCCTTTCTGTAAGAAAATTAAATTAATAAAAGATATCCAAAATGTTTTACACAATTTTAAATAAAACACTATCAACAGACAAATGAATGTGTAAGTGCTTCAACACTAATGACAATTATTTGACTGTTGGTCTCTTATATCAAACAAATTTTTCAATGAATACCGGTATTGTTCTTCAGTTACCTGGTTTGTTTAATATTGATCCAGCATCCAGTGGGCTTTTTTTTTTCTTATTTGGCCAAAATTAAACACATTGTTTTGCTTGGGAGTCTGTGGATTCCCTGCCCATTTAGGTTTCTTATCATACAGTAAATGATGGTGCTTCATTCATCACTTTTACTCTAATTTTCAATCTTTTGTAAACCTTATAGAAATATGAGACTGTATCCATTTCTCATTTTGCTTTTAACGAATTTTTAAAGGTAAAGATTATTCTAAAACATTGTTATGTGGAAGAAGTGTGAGGTGTTTTAATTCTAACAGTAGTTAACAGAATTATTTAGAAATGTGCCATTCTTTCCTCTTGGGTGTTTATGTGCAGCTTCATTTCTTTACTTCTATTGTGAAGTGTTTCTTGCTTGGGAAATGAAGAGTGCACCTTGTCTGCTTTGTTTTTGGCATGCATGAACAAATGACTTACTTTCTTGTCAGTGTTCTGTAATGTGGTACAACTTACTCTATGGCTATAACCGCATCTCTGAAACAGGTGTCCACTACCCTTCAGCAGATCATTTGTTTAATGTGATTGGGGTAGGTTATCACAACTTATGTGATATGATTGGGATAAACTATCACAACTTGTGTGATATGATTGGGATACCACAAGATATCACAACTTGTGTGATATGATTGAGATAAGTTATCACAACTTGTGTGATATGATTGAGATAAGATATCACAACTTGTGTGATGTGATTGGGATAAGCTATCACAACTTATGTGATATGATTGGGATAAGTTATCACAACTTGTTTGATATGATTGTAATAAGTTATCACAACTTTATCCACTCACCCTTTGCAATTTAGGAATGTAGCAGAAATACTTAATTATGAAAAAAAAAGACTTAATGTGGTTGAATTAGATTGCTGTATTTGCCATGGAATGGTGTATGTAATGTAATCTTTTATATACATAATTCAAAATGATCAATGAGTTTCTATAAACTAATGTAAAATGATTGTAGGGTTTTCCATGAGCTAATGCAAAAATGATCAGTAAGTTTTCCATAACAAATGCAAAATGGTCACTGAGTTTTCCATAAACTAATGCAAAATTATTAGTGAGTTCTCCATAAAAACAAAATGATCAGTGGGTTTTGCCATGAACTAATGGAAAATTATCAGTGAGTATTCCATAAACTAATGCAAAATTATCAGTGAGTTTTCCATAAACTAATGCAAAATTATCAGTGAGTTTCCCATAAACTAATGCAAAATTATCAGTGAGTTTTCCATAAACTAATGCAGAAACAAAATGGCTATGAAACATTCCAATCAGCTACTAGAAAAAAATGCAACTTACAGTTTAGCACATAAGAATATGGTAGATAGTGAGTTTACAGCATCATCTCAAATCCAACACCATCTCAGAGGTGCTTATATTTGTTACAAAATGGTTACAAAATATGAGAACAAAAATGTCAAATTAATTATTTTATTAATTTTATTATTAGAATTGTTAATTTTTTTGTGATACTCAAAGATGGTACTACTAATTTTCTTTAATATTTTTAAAAAGATATCTTTAATTTAATTTTCTAATCAAATTGCATCAAACACAAATAAAATTTATCATTTATTAATTAATCATATAGTGCATTCTTTTTCTTTCAACTAATATACCATTTGTTAATATCTTTGACAGTTTAATTTTACTGTAGGATAATGTTTACTTGTACAGGATGAGAGGAATTAATGCAACTTGTCCTGTTTTTAGGTCTAGTACAGGTGGGTTAAATGAGAGAAGAAGAGTTGAGAAGAAGAGTTGAGAAGAAGAGTTGAGAAGAAGAGTTGAGAAGAAGGGAAAAATAGAAGAAGAATAATCAAAAGTCTGGGTAGATAATGTTTTATAGGATTGGTCAGTTAAATGGCAAGATTTCACTGAAAGGCATTCAGAGGCTGTCAATCTGACCTTGAATGAATATTAAGATCTAATGAGACATTTATTATGACTTTCATTGTTTGTTTCACTTATATTATGATATTAAAGTTCACATTTATTCTCTTGCAGCAACTTTGCCAATCGATGAGGCAGAAACCACCAGAGTCCACAATTTGAGATCAAGGAACCAGGAAGGGCTGATCAAACCCAAAAATTGACAGACAACACATCATTCTTTCTATGGGTTTTTAGAAGCAACTTTGTGAGGGTTTAGTCAAGCTACTTGGGACAGCCTTATTTATAAATGTATGTTAGTTTACACTACAAGTTAAGTCAAAGCTGCTTAACACAAGTGGAAACAATACTGGATGCTTTGTATAAGATACAGTCTTAATATATTGGTTTCTTTGTTATTACACTTTAAGGACATTTTGTTGTTGTTGTTTATTACTTTTAAATAATTATTCAACATCTTACATTAAGTTCTCATGTATGTTTCAATTTAAATGTTCATGTTTTATTTTTGTATGTATGAAGTTATCATTTTTATATCTTCATGAAACTTTAGCAAAAAGTGCTGCTAAATTAAGTACTGTCACTAGTGGGTTTTTCCTTTGGTGTTTTAAAATAATGAGTTTTTATAATTTACTTACATTTTATAGGAAATTTTGAGTTGGTAGGATTGACATAGTTTTAACAAGTTCACATATCCACATCAAACACTCATCATCTTGCCAGCTGAAATCATCACTGTTGTAACTGCCAGGCTGAATGTTTCTAGTTGTCAACCTGTGTTGCCTGTCTCAATGACTGTATTCTGGAAGAAGTTATTGATCTTTTCATGTAGACCACCCCTTCTCCATTATCAAGGAACTATACCCACCATTATTAATCATTTAAGGCTGTTTATGACATTTCATCATCAGGTTGCATGTCTTATGCAAAGCAGTGCATTCACCACAGCTTGTCTGATATAATCTGTCTAGCCAGATTTCCCTCTTTCACTGTTGTCATGTTCAAGATCCCCTTGATGTCTTGAGACCACCTTCTTCTTGGTCTACCCCTGATGTGTCACCTAGGAACCATGCCTTCCATTATTCTTTCCAGCTCGCTGTGTCTTTTGACATGGCCATAATATTTTAATTTCCTCTGTAGAATGATGTTTATAAGATATTTTTTTGTCTAATGTTTTAGTCTTTTAATATGTCTTATTGTTCATTTTTGTTATCCAAGATATCTTAAGAATTTTTCTTTAGCATTTTGTCTTGAATTAATTGATTTTCTTCCTTTCTGTTTGCAAGATTGTCCATGATTCACAACCATATGTTGCTGTCAGGAAGAAACATGCCCTCAGAAATGTTAATTTTACTGCCTTACTGGTATTGTGCCACAAGTTCTTCATCACGTGTCATTTTTGTGTTGCTGTTGTTAATCTTCTTTGACCTCTCTCTGGTCTCCATTGTAAGTTACTACAAATCACAGATATTCATAGTTTGTTACAATTTAAAGTTCTTCACTGTTAATTTTGGGTTGACTTTTTGTTTTATCAAAAGACATTATCTTAGTTTTCTGTATGTTCAGATAGAGGTTTTGTGCTTCACTGTGTTTTTTCACACACAATTGCCTCTTTTAATCCTTCTGCACTGTTTGTGTCATCAGCATATTCGAGTTCTGGTATTATGTTGTCATTTATTGTGAAAGGGTCAAACTTCATAAATCTATATTCATTTTTGACCATCTGTCATCATTTCATAAATCTATCATTTTTGACAATCTGTCATAATTTCATGTGGCCAAAATATGTCACATTTTTTGTTTCTGCCACTTTTAAGTTTCAAATTAGAGTGCATATTTTGCGTCTGTTAAATTGGTGACTGGAATGGTTCAGATATTAAGTAGTCTCTGCTTGATCAAACCTGTTGATATTTTGCTATAGTAGTTGCCAAACTCTTTTTAGTCTTTTCCATAGGTAAAGATGGTCCCATAACATATTTGTTAATGTTGAGGGAAGTAAATTATTAAATGTCACCATACTAAGCCACATTATATGTTGGTGATGAGGTCTGTGCTCTTCCTGTCTGTTAATGACCTTCTCCAACTCATAAAGCTAGGTATCCATTTGTTTCCCAGCTTGGTCATCTGGAGAGTGTCAAGTTGGCATTTTGTTGCTGATTCTGTCAGACTTTTCTAGACACTCACAGTTCTTTGTGATGATTGACCTTCTGTATGTGATTTTGTTATTGATTTCCAGTTTAACATTTGTGTTGTTTTTTTTCTTTCTGAATTTGTCTTTTTTTCTTTATATTGGTCTTTTCATTTGTTATGATCTTTGTCCTTATTGTTTGAAAGTTGATGCATTTGAGTGAGTTTCTGTAAATAATAACCACATATTTTGTTTAGACCTTCCTGGTTGCATGAAAGAAGTAATTACCCACCTTATCTAATTCACTTCACATTCCAACATTTTCCATTATTGTATTTGGATCCACCACACACATTAGGATCTGTACTTTTTAATTGGGTAAGAGATCTTATCTTCATTTGTTCCTGTTTTGGCAGTTTCTATATTATATAGATGACATGCTCAGGAGAGACACCACAACAATCTCAAAAACTTCCATGCCATGGATGCCAGAGGGAAGGTGACAGAGAGGCAGACTATGGACAGTGGAAACTGAAATGAATAATGTGAGCTAGAGCTAGGGCAGACTTCAAAAAGTGGCCATGGAGCATATGAAATGGAAGTATTTTACTGTTCTCCAACGAGAGACCACTAGGCATAATTGGTCACTGACTATTTTGTAGATTTATGACCAAGGGAAAAGAATAAAAGGTGCTCTATATGATAAATCCCATGATATATTCTGCCTGTGAGATGTTGAAACACCACTGTACACTAGTATTCTGGAGATGTGATGGACAGTCTTGACATCACCTGGAAGGACAAAGTGACAAACATGGAGGTCCTCACTCGTACTGGCCATCCCGAATGTCTATATGCTGCTCAAATAACGTAGATTATACTGGCTTGGTCACTTATACCCAATGAAAGATGGCAGCATACCAAAAGATATACGTTATGGACATCTAGCAGATAGCAGAAGAACTAGTGACACTCCATAACTCCAATTTATAGATGTATATAAATGTGACATAAAACTCTGGAACATAAACCCTGCAGTCTGAGAATAGATAGCTGCAGACCACAATCTTTGGAAACACACTCTAAATCTCCAACTCAAGCAAGAAACAGACAGGTTCATAGAAAAAGAGAATACACTGTGAAAGATAAGAAAAAATAACATTTCCTAGTGGCAGGCAGGATCCATAGTCTACTATAAGAGATGAAGGCTACTATGGTGGAGAGTGCTTTACTTCACTGTCTCATCTTTCCAGCACTTCTGCTAGTAATATACCAGTTTACAACATTGTTGATTCAAGTGAAAACTCTGTTATAACATAACTCTGTTGTGTTTGCTTGTCTAATGACATGCCAACCTTCAGAACATAGAAATGTTTCTTGTGTATAGTCACAGTAAATATGTTTCATTTCAACATGTTGATTGTGATCAGTCAGGTATGAGATGACACTAGAAAATGACCATTATGTTGACATCACTGTATCCCTGGCCTTTCCATGACATTGTGTATCACTTGAGTGTAGCTGTTGCTTTGTTAAGTGAAGTATGAGTGTAACTTAGTCAGTTCTGTAATAAATAAAGTGTGAGAATCATTAACTCAGTTCTGTAATAAATGAAGTGTGAAAGTAGGCACTGCTGTATATGCTTGTAGGTGTAATACAACAGACTTTGTCATTGTTCACTTTGAATATTGTTTTCCATACAAATAATTACTCCTTGTTTACGTGGCTTTTTTTTTACAACAATCATGTGCTTAAACACTGAAAACAATTTCTTTAATAAAACATCTGCCATCACATTTATGTTATCACAATGTCTAATGATGCTTGACTGCAATGGAGCTCCAACCTTGTTAATAATACTATTGACTGTTTATCTCTTGATGATGCCCCATGACTCATTCATATATATATATATATATGGTGTTTATATGAATTTGTACCTAATTTAAATACTTCTATTTTCATCCTTAATTTGTCCTGAACTTATTTGTTGTGTTTCTTTAAAAAATTGTTGTCTATTCTTTTATTGATCTTTGAAACATATCACTGCCTCATTTCTGTCTTCCATTATGTTCATAATTCAGCATTACAGTGTTCAAGAATGTTGTATATAAGAAGTGGAATGTTGTTTATAACAAATGTTCTTAACTTATCTTGTTCTAGTGTTGTGAAGTGTTGTAATCTAACAGTACCAGTACTAGCTCTGCTGCATTTAGAGTTCAGGGAGGGGAGATTGAGAAGGAGGAATGTGTCAACTCACTATCTTACTCTTGTTACTCTCCTTAATGTTCAAGCCAAGTAAAAAGAAATGTTGTTCAATACAATAGAAAAGAAGGTGAAATAAATTGGTCTTTCTTTTGGGCTGACCTGGGAGCTGTGATAGCTCGGTGATTGGTGAACAGGACTACTAAGGACAGTAGGCTGAGTTCAATCTCAATAGATGACTTCCAGGTTCACCCAGTCTTAAATGGGTACAGGATTTTTTCTAAAAAATAAAAAGCGGTGCAGATATAATATTGACAACATAACCCCAAAATTAACACTCCAAAGGTCCTATAAAAAATATGGGTACCAACACCATATTGCCTATATGCCACGTGACGTGACATATTTTGGGAGTTTTTTTTCATGGCTGACCTGAATTAAGATGTAGAACAGAAATCATTGTAGCAGCATATTTTATAGAGAATAGAAAAATAAGTAAAAGATATGTATCTTTACAAGCCAATACATTCAACTTGACATATGTGCCTAGTGCATATCCATCATGTAATGAACCATACAATTTGGAGAGTGTTACTACTCATTTTATCTTAGCATTCGACCAACTACTGACACAACAATCAGTAGTTGTTGTCCCTAGTGACGTCTTGGAGGGAAGCAACAAAATCCCTTCCACATAGCTTGCTTTGTTATCACCCTTCACACCATTATGTTGTGTAATATATTTTACCTTCAGCAAACTGCATTCCAATCGTACATCATTGTCCCTGTTTACTGTGTCATTTGTTGTCATAACAAATATTTTAGTTACCTCACCAACTGTTATTTCACATGTACATTGCAGAATTTTTTGTTTGTTTTTTTTTTTTTAAAGGAAAGAAAACAACCAGAGCTGTACAGAATTTATTTCTCAAAATGTTTCCTTAATTGTATAGAGTCATTGTTACTTCCCTATGATATCATTTGGCAGTTTGAGATGTCCGTTGTTGTCTTAACTTGTAAGCTGTGATCCATAAATGTAACACATTAATTAGAGCTTAAATCATTAATTACAGTTTAAATCTCTGTGTGTCCTAGTTTACTTTGCTGTACATCAGATTTTATTTTTATCGTAGATCAAAAATGATATTTTGTGTGTCATGAATGACTGCAGTGAATATTCACAGTAATTCTATTTGTGATGCTATGAAACATTTGGCCCATCGTATTCTTTAGAATATTTCCCCAACTTGTGGTCACAACCCTCTCAAGGGAGTCCCCAAGTTTTGTCTGAAGGGTGGCAATGCTTATTTTATTAGTTATTTTTACATCAAGTTCCACCACAAAATGTTTTCAATACTTTTTTAAGAATTTAAATCGGCTGTTATATAAAGAGTCTGTGGAGTCTGTAGAAATGTGGTTTTACAGAAGAATGTTGAGAGTACCATGGACAGCTAAGAAGAGTAATGAAGATGTTCTGAGAGAGGTCAAAGCAAAAAGAGAGCTAATTTCCAATATTAGGAAGAAACAATCATCATTTTTTGGCCATGTAATGAGAAGAGAACAACTGGAATATATTGTAACAACTGGAAAAATTGGGGGAAGAAGAGATAGAGGGAAACAAAGAGAAAAAAATAACAGACAGCCTAAGAGAGTGGCTTGGCAGAAGGTCAACAACAGAAATGATAAATAGCTGCCAAGATTAAAAGTTGTGGAGAGACATGATCACCTACGCCAGTAGGCCCGTGAATACTTGATGATGATGATGTTATATAAAGTGGTTGCAAGTTAACTTGACTATTATCAAAGAGATTACAAGCTACTTGGCTATCATAAACTAGGGCAGCAAATCACCATGGGCTAGGAAACACAACCTTAGAATGTAGTAAAGTAAGGGTTGCGACAGAGTTGGTATTTTCATATAAAGCCTTCTGCAGAAATGAGATGTGCTGGATGAAATGTGAATGTCAGCTTCTCTGCATTATAGAAACAATGACACATTTTTTATTAGGCCAAAAGTGGGGGGAAAAAAGATATGACTATTGTAATAGTACATGCTTTATCTTGATGACTATTGTAATAGTACATGCTTTATCTTGATGACTATTGTAATAGTACATGCTTTATCTTGAAGTCTTCCTTCATCTGTAAACAATAGACATGCCCTTTACGCATAAATAGCACAGTAAAAACTGACGTGTGTTTTCTGTACCCATGACATCATGTCAAAGAGCTCTTGCTCAAAAGACCACTGGATAAGAAAGATAAGATAAGATCCTAAAGTCTCACCAAACATTTATCTATTTCTTTCTTTTCTTTTCTGTATATTTAGCATTGTAGTTTTATCATATTTCTCCAGGAGATTGTTTCACCCAATGTGATTCTTATATTTAGTTATTTATTGATTTTATCAGATCTTTTAACACATTTTTATACATTTCTTAATTGACATGATCTCTTCAATGAGAACGACATGAATTCTTGAAGAATGAATGATTCTTTATGAAATGACATCACATTGTACTGCTTATTTGTAATTTGAAGCACTTTTTTGAGTGTCTGCACACCATAAATTTTCATTTGTAATTTATTAATACCAAAATAACTTCTATCACAGCACTTCAAAGATAGACATGTGTTAATTTTACAGTTGATTTACATTTGAATTACACAGTTAGATACTATCATTTTGAATAATGCCATTTGTGCCTACTATTTATAATGCAATCATATAAAGCAGCTATATAGATTGATATTATAATGTAATCTAGGCAGTATAACCTGGCATAAATGATATCATAATACTGAGGATGTTTAGTGTCCATTTTTTGTGTTTATTTAAAAAATGGTTAGTATCTTTAGCATTCATTTTTAAAATCACATTATTTATCAGTGATATTTGTTACCTCTGTGAAATGTATCGATTCGAGTTTACAAATAAATATCTTATATCAATATCTTATTTAATTGAAATGGGTTTCTTCTTTTGAATGGTTCCAGGTGCGAGTATCAAATCTCAGCAATTGTATACCATTACATTTATTTGTTGAGTTGATATTATATTGAAAGAATGAGTTTTTTTCTCTCACATAAAAACCACATGTATTCTTTGGAACCTCTCAGATTTTATTTTGAATATTTGTTTAATTCTTTTCTCTTTCTAATATTATTTTTGCAATCAAAGGAGGACAAGTGTGTCAGCAACACATAAGAAAATTGTAGAAATAGAATATAATATTTTAAAATAATTTTTCAACATTAAATGAATACTGCTAGAATGCAGACTATAACAACAATTATGACTTGTGTTATGTTACTGTCAAATCTTCAAAATAAATCAACAATGCAACATTCTATTTTTACATTTATAGCTATTCTGTTGATTGTCATCTCATCTGATTGTTTTTGTTCTTTTGACAAATACTTGAAACAGTTGTCATATTTAATTTATAATTTGTTTTTAATTCTTCAAAAATGATGAGGTTTTGCATATTTATAGAAGCTAATGTTTGTAACTATGTTATTGAGTTATTGAGTTATTTGCGGGTCATCATCATTGCACTCCGAACATGTCCATAGGTGCTCAGATCCCCTCCTCAGCAATTCCCTCAGTGTCCAGCGACTGACGACTCCAGGTCTATGTTGGTTGATAAGTCTTCTTACACGGCCACTATGTTTGTAACTATGTTATTTCCTTTATAGGATTTAGCTTGGCACAAACCATTTTGTTTTATTGCATAACATGTCCTTGTAGTTTTTCCATCTTTCTCTTGTAATTCTTCATAAACCATTGAAGTTGTATACTTTGTCTGTGACTGTCATATTCAGGGTGCCTCATTTCTGCTCACATTTGTGCTCCTCAGGTTGTTTGTAGTCGAGACATTTTTACCATGTAATAGGTGGGTGTATGGTATGTAATACTTCCTTATTAGCATCCACAATGTAATGAGTAATATCGAGTTGATAATAAATGCTTTATATCCCTTATGTTAGATTTGTTGGAGTTTTTGTGTGTGTGTGTGAATTGTTCCTTTTTTCATTGTCTTCGAGGGAAGATGTAGTGATGATGATGATGATACATATGTTGTTAAACAAGCTTCATAAACAACTAAAAATTGGCTGGAGACAAGGAGGTGGTGAATTATACAAAATGATAATGAGCACCATTACTGCCAGCATTACTACTCACTGCTATCACAACCACTCCTAATGCATCTGTCCATACTACCACAACAATTACAACTGCTACTTCTACCCAGTTATTTTTACCATAACTACTACAACCATACTAGCTACCATCATAACTATTACCACCAATGACAGTTACCACTTCTGCCACTAATTTCATTGCCACAAAAAACAACCACTTCAACTGACACAATAACTTCCATTACTACCACCACAACAGCTACCACCATTACTACCACCACAACAGTTACCACCACAACAGCTACCACCACTTCTGCCACTAATTCCATTGCCACAAAAACAACCACTTCTACAGACACAATAACTTCCATTACTACCACCACAACAGCTACCACCATTACTACCACCACAACAGTTACCACCACAACTGCTACCACCACCACAACTGCTACCACCACTTCTGCCACTAATTCCATTGCCACAAAAACAACCACTTCTACAGACACAATAACTTCCATTACTACCACCACAACAGCTACCACCATTACTACCACCACAACAGTTACCACCATTACTACCACCACAACAGCTACCACCACCACAACTGCTACCACCACTTCTGCCACTAATTCCATTGCCACAAAAACAACCACTTCTACAGACACAATAACTTCCATTACTACCACCACAACAGTTACCACCATAGCTACCACCACAACTGTTATCACTTCTACTACGAAAACAGCTACTGCCACAACAGCTACCGTAACTACTACTACCACAACAACTACCACCATTACTATCATCACAACTACAGCCACCACCATAACTATCAACGCTACAATAACCACCACCACAACAGATACCATCATAACTACTATCGTCTCAACAGCTAACGCCATAAATACCACTGCCACCACCACAACAGATACGACCATAACTACCACCAACACAACAGCTATCACTACCATTACAACAGCTACCACCATAACTACAACCACAAAAACAGCTACCACTACAGCAGTACTGCTATTACAACCACCGTAATTAACTATTTTGCCCATAAACCAATCCATACCCTTATTTAAGGCTGACCGCGCCTACTATTTTGACCAGAACAGTACCGTTTTTGCTATATTCCCCTGCCTTCTTTTTAATTAAAAAAATCATTTGTACCTTCTTTTTTTTTTAATAAAAATGTTAACTTTTTTTTCCGTAACAAATTTAGACTTTTGTTCGCTTTTAATAAAACGAAGATTACATTCCCAGCAGTGGCGGATTTTATTCGGACTGGCAAGGCTCCGGGGCTCATTTTTGCATAAACCTATGTCCCATTTTTACATAAACCTATGTCGCATTTTTACATAAACCTATGTCCTATTGTTATCTCAAGGAGATATAGCCAGTCTAACCCTGCAAGAGATCGACAAAACATTTAGTAGCCAGTATGTCTTGTCGCTCCTGTGTGTTACCCGGGACCTCATGATTGAAGTAAAGAATAGTGAGAATAGTAAGAAGTTTTAAAACAACTGAAAATAAAAAGAGAACTACTAAATACAATTAAGACAAGACAAATGAAATTTTTTGGGGCATGTTGAAAGACACAGCCTACTAAAAGTAATATTGGAAGGAAAAATGCAAGGTAAAAGGGGCAGAGGCAGACCAAGACTAACATGGACGAGTAACATCAAAAGATGGACAGTCAATCTATGACAGCCTCAACCATCAAAGCAAGAAACAGAGTAGAATGGCGATCCTTGGTAGCCAACCTTCGTTGCGGAGAAGGCACTGGATGATCGATAAAGAATAGTGACACTGTGACCTTCCAGGCATGTTGTAAGAGGCGACTAAGGAGGTTGATCGATGGCTTGACAAGCTGTCATTGTAAAAAAGTATTGTTATGGAAATAGCGCCATATATTTTAGATCAGTGATCCCTACTATATGTGCCACTTTGGCACGCAAGGTTTCTGTTTTTTAAGATTGTGGTTCTTCCCTATGTGCCGTCTTCGGCTCGAAAGGACGATAGATAGATGTCTTGTCACTCTTGCAAGACGCTCTCATCATCTTGCTCAGTACGTATAATCTTCTAAAAGAGTGCTGCTACAAACATGGCCAATAAATACTATGTCACTCTTTGCACAGTTATCTGCAAGTTTGTACTCAACTGAATCCCCATTTTCAGCACCCATTTTTTTTTTCTTCAAATCATAAAAAGGGACACAATACCTTTTAACAACAAAAGCACCCCCGTTTTCATTATTACTTCCCCTGCTCATAAATTGAATCATCATTTATTTACATATTTTTTTATTTATTTTTTGTTTTGTTTTTTGCCATAAACAAAAATGAGCGCTTGTTGAAAACAAGAGGTTAAACTGTTGTATGGTGATAACTTACATGTGTGTTTCTGTCGACTTTGACGAAAAGATCATAATATTTAGGGAAGGTAATACCTGATACTCACCAATCACCATCAAGGACGGCGTTCTTCTCGAGAATACATGGAAAAAGACCAAGAGGAGAACCTAGAAGAAGATGGATAGATACAGTGATAGAGAC
Organism: Megaustenia siamemsis; assembly: GCA_032433765.1. Taxonomy (NCBI): domain Eukaryota; kingdom Metazoa; phylum Mollusca; class Gastropoda; order Stylommatophora; family Ariophantidae; genus Megaustenia; species Megaustenia siamemsis. The sequence goes on along the minus strand of JAVIAB010000139.1, from coordinate 74,321,696 downwards.
ATGTAACAACAAAGGAAAATCACTAATTCAGACAGTTCAAGCAGCCCAAGAACGACAAACGATATAACCACGACACCTTTTCGGTACCAGCGAGAAAGAGAAAAAAAAAGAAAAGAAGAATACCCGATAAAGGCATTTGACGAAACGTCGTAGTTTGTTTCTTCTCCCTCTCTACATATTTAGCTGCTTAATATCACGTTATGTTTATTTTACATGTTTACTACATCTCTTCTCGCGGGCCCACATGTTATTTTATATATTCTTATTTGCGCCTATCTCCAGGAAAGGTAATCACTGCAAGGAAGAGTATTAACATCAACAGGACACCCCCTCCCCCCTCTCTGTCTCTCTTTCCCACGTTTTACTACCAAATGCGGCGGTGGCCTAGTATAATGGTTTACCTTACCTCAGTGGTTCTTAAACTTTTGACACCCGCGGCTTACCTTAGTGATTCTTAAACTTTTGACACCCGCGGGTCTCAGATCCTGCTTATAAAATGTCGATGACGCCATCATGACAGTTCTGATCGTATAAGTCGGGAACACTCTGATTCCAGTATAGGATGTATAATATGATGAATGTCTACATAAATGATTTCTATACTGTAGAAACTGGTTTATGCATCAACAAATATTAAACCTGCGTTAATGTTGTCATTTGATTTTCGTTCTAACCACTGAGCTGGGACATGACAGTGATCTCGGCCAGGCTCCCGTGAAACAAAGTTTAACGGCCCGTTTCGGAGACGCGGTAAACACTTTGGGAGTCACTACCTTACCCATCTTCGACATTATGGAAGCCTCTACCTTACCCATCTTTCGACATTATGGAAGCCTCTACCTTACCCATCTTCGACATTATGGAAGCCTCTAACCTTACCCATCTTTCGACATTATGGAAGCCTCTACCTTACCCATTTTCGACATTATGGAAGCCTCTACCTTACCCATCTTCGACATTATGGAAGCCTCTACCTTACCCATCTTCGACATTATGGAAGCCTCTACCTTACCCATCTTCGACATTATGGAAGCCTCTACCTTACCCATCTTCGACATTATGGAAGCCTATACCTTACCCATTTTCGACATTATGGAAGCCTCTACCTTACCCATCTTCGACATTATGGAAACCTCTACCTTACCCATCTTCGACATTATGGAAGCCAATATCTTACCTATCGTTCGACATTATGGAAGTCACTATCTTACCCACCATTACAACATTATGGGAGTTACTGTCTTACCCACCATATGACATGATGAAGCCCCTACCATAATCACCTTACGACATCATGGGAGTTACTACCTTACCCACCATACGACATGATGAAGCCACTACCTTAGCCACCCTACTACAAGATGGGAGCCGCTACCTTAACTCCAAGCATCATTATTTTCCTTCAAATATATTTGTACAAATACAAAAGTCACAACATGTACTTTAACTTTCAAGTACTGAGATAAGACACCCCTGAGGTCTCCATGTGGATCTCATTGTATAATTCGGTTGCCCTCCAGTACACAGACCTGAGAAGGACAATGTGGTACACACCCACCTTCCTGGAAGAGAAACCATACGGGTCAACGAATCACTTAAACAGATAGCTGCCTTCATAAGAAAGTCTACTCTGAATGAGCCATGATCGCAGAAGAAGAAGAATTATTAGAAAAGAAAGAACGGTAGGCTAACAGGCTTGATGATGATGATGATGATGATGATGATTTTAATGCAAACACAAAGTACTAAACAAAGTACAATGCAGTTATCTTTATTTTTCTACCGATGACAGGTTAGCTTAGCCACTTTGCGATATTTAATATTCAGTTGTAACTTCGCTTTTCTAATTTCAACAACGGAAAGGTCGTTTGCGTCAACGACCTGCTGAACACTGGACTAAAGTTTTAACATCCTGGCCACCAAACCTGACTTCTGGTCGTTTTTAACTAACTACATCTCTATTGCTTCTCACCAACTAGAGTTCTTAAGTGCAAGTAAAGAGCCCCGTCATGTCAAGTAGCGTATAGGGAATATGGTGTTAGTGACCATAATTTTTACAAACCTTCTGCCCATGATTTTTGGGGTAATGTGGTCGGTATTACGCCCGTGCCGCTTTACTTTCCCAGACAAAATCTGGTACCAATTTAAGGCTGTGTGAGCCGTCGATCAGGATGGAACCCTACCACTATTCCTTTGTAGTCAAGTTCACTAACCTCTGAGCTATCGCGGCTCCCAGCTAGAGTTGTTGCTATACTGTAGCTTCACCTGTAATGGTCCGCGAGCTACCAGGCTCAGAATGTGACAGGAGACTGACACCTGGTAGTCACAACCCATTTGGATTCATCCACAGACATATAGTTTATTAAGACCCATGGGCTGAAAAGAATCACCCAATGTTTGTGACGTTTTCAGCTTTCCGTAATGGGGTGGTTGGTAGTTAGTAAAGTGACGCCAGCTGTCTATAACTCGCACAGCTCAAGACGTCACAAACTCTTAGTGATTCCGAGATTTCCATCACACCCTGAAAATGTTAGCAAAACTTTAGATGATCGTGCCCATCACACCTCTTCTTTACCTTTCTCCTCCCATTTCCAATGGTCGTGTCCATCACACCTCTTCTTTACCTTTCTCCTCCCATTTCCAATGGTCGTGTCCATCACACCTCTTCTTTACCTCACTTCTTCCATTTCCAATGGTCGTGTCCATCACACCTCTTCTTTACCTCACTTCTTCCATTTCCAATGGTCGTGTCCATCACACCTCTTCTTTACCTTTCTCCTCCCATTTCCAATGGTCGTGTCCATCACACCTCTTCTTTACCTTTCTTCTCCCATTTCCAATGGTCGTGTCCATCACACCTCTTCTTTACCTCACTTCTTCCATTTCCAATGGTCGTGTCCATCACACCTCTTCTTTACCTTTCTTCTCCCATTTCCAATGGTCGTGTCCATCACACCTCTTCTTTACCTTTCTCCTCCCATTTCCAATGGTCGTGTCCATCACACCTCTTCTTTACCTTTCTCCTCCCATTTCCAATGGTCGTGTCCATCACACCTCTTCTTTACCTTTCTCCTCCCATTTCCAATGGTCGTGTCCATCACACCTCTTCTTTACCTCACTTCTTCCATTTCCAATGGTCGTGTCCATCACACCTCTTCTTTACCTTTCTCCTCCCATTTCCAATGGTCGTGTCCATCACACCTCTTCTTTACCTTCCTCCTCCCATTTCCAATGGTCGTGTCCATCACACCTCTTCTTTACCTTTCTCCTCCAATTTCCAATGGTCGTGTCCATCACACCTCTTCTTTAACTTCCTCCTCCCATTTCCAATGGTCGTGTCCATCTCACTTCTTTACCTCTCTCCTCCCATTTCCAATGGTCGTGTCCATCACACCTCTTCTTTACCTTTCTCCTCCCATTTCCAATGGTCGTGTCCATCACACCTCTTCTTTACCTTTCTCCTCCCATTTCCAATGGTCGTGTCCATCACACCTCTTCTTTACCTTTCTTCTCCCATTTCCAATGGTCGTGTCCATCACACCTCTTCTTTACCTTTCTCCTCCCATTTCCAATGGTCGTGTCCATCACACCTCTTCTTTACCTTCCTTCTCCCATTTCCAATGGTCGTGTCCATCTCACTTCTTTACCTCTCTCCTCCCATTTCCAATGGTCGTGTCCATCACACCTCTTCTTTACCTTTCTTCTCCCATTTCCAATGGTCGTGTCCATCACACCTCTTCTTTACCTTTCTCCTCCCATTTCCAATGGTCGTGTCCATCACACCTCTTCTTTACCTTCCTCCTCCCATTTCCAATGGTCGTGTCCATCTCACTTCTTTACCTCTCTCCTTCCATTTCCAATGGTCGTGTCCATCACACCTCTTCTTTACCTCTCTCCTCCCATTTCCAATGGTCGTGTCCATCACACCTCTTCTTTACCTCTTTCCTCCCATTTCCAATGGTCGTGTCCATCACACCTCTTCTTTACCTCTCTCCTCCCATTTACAATGGTCGTGTCCATCACACCTCTTCTTTACCTCACTCCTCCCATTTCCAATGGTCGTGTCCATCACACCTCTTCACTACCTCTCTCCTCTCAACCTTGCATTGTCATGTAGATATTTTTAAAAATTCTTCTTCTGCATAGCTGTATAGATCAATATAAATCAACTTGTATAAATAATTGTTCAGCTGAAGGGCTGGTGACATCACCGCCAATCCACATAACTTTTCTAGGTAGACAGCATGAGTGGAGAATAGACCCACTGTTACCTGACATGCATGTCGTTAGAGGCGACAACGAAATTCGAAATTATCGCCTGTGCAGTTGAATAGGACGTGCACGGAGCGACCTTGTCAATGGAATTTACCGATGCATTTTGGGAAATGCTTTGACAAGTGGTGGAGCGGATATGGGGAATTCATGATTGCAATGAAACTCGTTCCATGGATAGAATAGAATAAGTAGACAGCAGTTCTAATAATGATAAGCACAAGAATTTTCGTCTATGTTCTCTCGCATTGACACATGTGTAACATTTATCTACCAAATCATTTCGTCTATGTTCTCTCGCATTGACACATGTGTAACATTTATCTACCAAATCATTTCGTCTATGTTCTCTCGCATTGACACATGTGTAACATTTATCTACCAAATCATTTCGTCTATGTTCTCTCGCATTGACACATGTGTAACATTTATCTACCAAATCATTTCGTCTATGTTCTCTCGCATTGACACATGTGTAACATTTATCTACCAAATCATTTCGTCTATGTTCTCTCGCATTGACACATGTGTAACATTTATCTACCAAATCATTTCGTCTATGTTCTCTCGCATTGACACATGTGTAACATTTATCTACCAAATCATTTCGTCTATGTTCTCTCGCATTGACACATGTGTAACATTTATCTACCAAATCATTTCGTCTATACCATTTGACACGCCTCGGTTTACCGGCGGTACAATAGCTTGTAAAGTCGAACTAATATTTAAAGGCATATAGACAAATAGACTGAAGCGGGAACATACATATTTATTTAATGTATATTCTGGTTAGATTACAATGCAAAAACATGATTAAATGTAGAAATGATTTTTAAAGCATAAGATCTAAAAATAGAATAGAACATCGTGACTGTGACATGTAGTTTTGTCTAATCTCTGATTTGCTCGCAATAAATATTTGTTTATTTACTTCATTCCGCGGTACGGTTGTCCGCTTGGATTACACCAATGAGAATGAATTGGGTTTGGATTCCGGTAATGCGTCTTCTTTTGTGTTTATGTTTTCTTGAAGGTTAAATAAATTAAACGATCTGCAAACCCCCACAAACCCCCAACACACATATTGTGTCCTCCTTTCCACTTCCCCCCTCACAATACTCCCAACGATTACAGAAATAAGATAAACCACCTGTCGTCCGCTCTCAGGAATGACGTCATATGACAACAATTATAATTCTATATGTGACGACTCACTGCTAGGCGTTGCTTTTGTTAAAAAAAAAAAACATCTTTTCCTCCCTGATTATTTTGCTGGCTTTAACTGAATTATCGGACTTAGATTTGGATAAACCTCTTTTCGCAAGAGCCGGCATGAGCGTTACTGGGAAGGTAAAGATTTGAGTCCTTTCTATTTATTGACAATATTGGTTTCTTTTGTTCTTGTTTAGTCATGATTTAAGCTGAAGCGAAATTAAACCAACACACCTAAACACACATAAAATGACAACGGAAGAAAAGAAGAGAATACTCGTAGCAGTGTGTTTACCAAACATTTAACGAGACACGTTATACTCTATGCAATAATTGGGAGTAAGTGATAAGCACGGAAACGATCGAAGGAACAATCAGTAATTCATTGAATGTATCTGGGTGTTTGTTAAGGGGCGACCTGTCAGACTCTGTAATAATATTAAGGGCGCACTATTTTGAAACTCTGTTATAAGAAATCACGTAATATAACACAACTAATAATGTTGTAGAAAAATAAGAAGAAAGGATGTAGAAGTAAAAACACATACATTTTATAAACAACAGGCAATCCCTTGTTTAATTTTTTTAAAAATTAGTGTCCCTTAACGGTGCCTCGCATTTAGCCGTGCTTCATATTGCCTCGATGCTGATTGGTTGAAATGAAGCCCCGCCTACGAATACATTATCGTGGCCTCGTGGCCCATCAAAACATTCGTCCCCGACCCGCGGAGTCAGAGACTCAGCTGATCTCTAGGGCAAACTAACTCCGTGAGTTTATTTGGTAGTTCCTGGACCCAGTTTGCTTATTTATACAGAACAAGTAGTCGGACACACATGCCTTCCGCAGTTCACATTTACAGTCTTAAGTGATTACAACCACGATCTTAATGAAAAGATGTTCGTTTGGAGTTATTCCTTGCTGTGAAGTGCCCAAACACTGAGATTTATTCTACCATTCAGTTGGAAACGCGAGTTCTTAATAACTATGTCAAGGATTATTGTATTTTTCAGTTTTCATTCATTAATGTTGTGAGCGATGTTTGGTGTAATTTAGAACACTTTGCGCTAACTGGGTGTATTGTGTGCGCTAATTCAAGAATTGGATATTGACCTAATTCAGGAAGCTGAAGTGTCCATTATTTAACGGACAGCAGAGACAACATTATATGCAGTTAAGTCTCATTGCTAACTGATTTTAAAACTATATTTCATCACCATCAAGGATTCTATTTCATGAAGTGTTTTACAGTCTATCAGTTGTAATCAATGCAGCCTAACTATATCACAGTTTAGCAAATTAGAGTTCAACTCGATCTAAGCAGTGAAATATTTAACAACACAGCAGTCTCTTGGTGAAATGGTTAATCATTCCAAAGCGACGTTTCTCATCAATGAGGACTGCACTTTTCTGTCATTGGTAGTGGCGAGACGTTTGTCGCGTCTGAGCTTGGTCTGGACTGCTGGATTGGAATAAACCAGGCAAGCTGTTACCAGGCGCGTACTGTGTGATATTAGCATATCATTTTGTGATCAAGTCTCCCCGATGTCGCATAGATAAAGGAAGCCTCATTGCAATATTCCTCACATAAGGATTTGATGTGTTTAATCACCGCCGCGTTAACCAACATTTGAAAGGCCAGAACTCGATAAGTTATCGGACTCTGCCAGATTAGTACTCGCTTCTTTTCCACATTTGATCGTCAGCAACGTGTCAACCGGAGAACGTATTCACGATTTTTGAGTCGTAAAAAAGGGGGAAAGAAACGCCATTTGCTTTGCTCATCCACCAAATTATTTTTGTTTGTGCCTCCATCTATGATGATGAATAGCAATAGTCGGAATGATCCCATGCTGTCCAGTTTCTTGAGTGAGGACAGGAGCAGGTTCTTCGTACTGCCCTCCGTTTCTGCTAGCATGGCCTCGTCACGGAGCAGGTCTTACTCGCCATCCCCTGCCTTTATCATTTCAGTTGACAGTTTCATGGGTTCCGAACCAACATCAGCGTTGTCCGACTTGGCTGCTGCCTGGTCTAACGAGCAGAGAGGGGTGGTGTCAATAAAAACCGAAGAAGACTCGACTTTCTTGGCCTCTCCATATGCACCTTCGGGAGACCTGGACAACGGTGATATTGTCATGGAGGAGATTGAGATTGGAAACAGCACAGCCGTCGCTGATATCAAGGTCGAAATAGATGATACTGAGTTTGATAACACACGTAATAACTCGTTGAGAATGCCAGATTGTAATGGTGAATACGACGCACCTTTCGCAGAGAGCCAACTGTGTAGTCGATATTATAAACAGGAAGTGAGCACATTTCACATGACTGAAGCAGCAGCTAGAAGATACGTCGAAGAACAGTTTGAAAAAATCGCGTTCGTTCCCAGTTCAAAACTAAGCCAAAGAGAAAAGATACAGTTTATTTTAGCTCGGAGCGATTGCATTGAATATTCGGTTGATGATGTTTTGACTTTTGACAAACGGAGTCCAGATTCTGCCAGAGCTTGCGCAAGAATTGTCCAGAATATTCCGCAGCGCTACCGCTGGGAATGTGTTCTGCCGGAGGATATCCCTTGCTGCTACACCATCGTGGCAGACTGCAAAAAGGTATCCAGCAGAGACAAACCGCCTCGACCAATGAATGCGTTTATGATATGGGCACAGGGAGCTCGTCGGCTGATCAACGAATTGTGCCCAAAGATGCAAAATGCACTCATCAGTGAAGCCTTAGGATACTACTGGCGGCAAAAAAGTGACGCCTTTAAAAAGTGCTTTGAGCAGGAAAAAAGCAAACTCCGGCGCTTTCATAACGTGGAGTTTCCAGAATACAAATACAAACCCAAAACCAAAGTGCAAAAAGCAAAGGAGAAACACGAGTTATCACTCACCAAAGCTAAAATGCGAGCTTCAGTCAAACGAGAGAAGCTTCACTCAAAGGAAGAATCGAACCCATCGCATCGACGAGCCAAGTGTGGCCGCCCACGAAAGTCACAATCTGTTGCCTGTAGGAAGAACTTGAGCATTGCGTCACCCTCTGACTGCGAGATTTTCGAAGAATTACCTAATACGCTCTCCACAAAACCCGCTATAAAAGACATGCTCACGTTGAAGATTCTTTCTGACAGACGATCAAAAGTCACCGATAGTAACATGTCGACATCAACGATAACAGTGCATAGTGTTTGTGGACAGTTGAGCCCGATAGAAGTGGGCAACCCATATATAAATGATATATTTGATGACCTTGGAAATTTTAATATGACCTTGGTAAACAACACCAATATGGACCAGGAAATGAACAATCACGTGATACCATCGTCTGTGTATGACACTCCAGCCAACACTCCGCCCGTTGACAATGAACTTGAACTTCGTCTTTCACCTCTTCATTCACAGGCCGCATCATCATCGTCATTATCTTCACCGAAGAAAGTACCATCAAGAGAATCATCACTTCCTAAATCCAATATCTTCCCTATCAACACATCCAACGACACAAGGTTTAAGTCACACTATTCCGTCAAGCAAATCTTCAAACTAACACCAGCTGATGACAACGTTGAAGGCAGCCACAAATTATCACTTGCAGATAATTGTAACAACTCGATCACATCCTCGACAAATATACCGTCTTCAAATCTGTCTACAGATCGCGCATTGGAGTTCTCAGATTTGCTCTTTACTTACGTCACAGAGGCCTTGACCTCAGGGTCAATGAAAATGAAATACTTAAACAGCAGTAATGACGTAAATGGTAGCGCCAACAGCATCCTCGATATGAACAACGGCAGCCAGAGTGACAATAATAATAACAACATTGATATAAGTCGGAGTTATGAAACCAGTTCTCGGAATTCAAGAACGGGAAATTGTTTCAGTGAATCTTATGACCTTGACACACTACGCTTGGATCTGAGCTCTCCTTTCCTTAGTGATGATGATATGAGATCTCTATTGAACAGTCTTTGACCTGAGGCATACACGAACATTCCGAGGGGTACGGAGGCGAGGCCCGAGCTGCTTGTGGGTAACTCTCACCTCCTTTTATGTCGCAGCTTAAAATGTTCCCGAAGTGGTATACACAGTTTTGTTGCTTACACTTTTCATGTTCATGGAGTTTTGTTGAGTTTTATGGTGTTATTTCCATCAAATATCGGTAAAAAAATACACTACAACAAATCTATGTAAACGTTACTATATATCGGTAGTTTAATAATCTATTTGTTAGAAATATCGTATAAGGTGTCAACATATTTCTGCTCGTTATAAGTAGAATAAGTATACGTGTAGTTATCATATGCGAACATATATTGTAAGTCTTAGAGTTCAGTGCAACAAGAGGTCGACGTCTGAGAGTCATGACCCAGGATGTATGTCCCCTGGATTGTCAAGAAACTAAAGGGCCGAAAAACTTGCTTGACGGGAGACCACTTCTGACGATCAGATTGCCTCCTGCTCCGAAGCCCTGTATAAATTTTCCTGTTACTTATTCCTCTAGTATAGACAGACCAATCTACATCAGGTATCGATGCACCAATTTCCATCAGGTATCGTTATTTCCATCTAGTATCGATGCACCAATTTCCATCAGGTATCGTTATTTCTATCTAGTATCGATGCACCAATTTCCATCAGGTATCGTTATTTCTATCTAGTATCGATGCACCAATTTCCATCAGGTATCGTTATTTCTATCTAGTATCGATGCACCAATTTCCATCAGGTATCGTTATTTCTATCTAGTATCGATGCACCAATTTCCATCAGGTATCGTTATTTCTATCTAGTATCGATGCACCAATTTCCATCAGGTATCGTTATTTCTATCTAGTATCGATGCACCAATTTCCATCAGGTATCGTTATTTCCATCTAGTATCGATGCACCAATTTCCATCAGGTATCGTTATTTCCATCTAGTATCGATGCACCAATTTCCATCAGGTATCGTTATTTCTATCTAGTATCGATGCACCAATTTCCATCAGGTATCGTTATTTCCATCTAGTATCGATGCACCAATACTTATCAGGTATCGTTATTTCCATCTAGTATCGATGCACCAATTTCCATCTGGTATCGTTATTTCCAGATTATTGATTTATTATTGATGTATTTTATCGCCCTTGTTATTTGGAATTGTTATGGACTTCATAATGAAGAAATGCTGCACTGGTAATAAAGGCATCGAATGGATACAAGGAGACCATTTGGAGGACCTCGACTTTGCTGATGACATAGTTCTCATCAGCAGTCAGATAAAAACGATGCAGGAAAACACAAATGAACTATCATCAATAGCCAGCAAAATTGGGCTTGAGGTCAATCATGAAAAGACTAAAGTCATGAAAAGTTTAATTCCAACAAGTGACAAAATATACATGGAAAACAAACCAGTAGAAGAGATCGATCACTTTATCTATCTTGGAAGTCACATTGATCGAGAAGGGGATACGAGCAAAGAAATTAGAATCAGACTGGCTAAAGCAGCAATGTCTTTCAGAAGCCTTGAAAAGTTGTGGAAATCAAAACTCATTAGCACAAACACAAAACTTAGGCTATTCAAATCAAATGTACTATCAACCCTTACGTATGCGTGTGAAAGCTGGAAAACAACAAGAGATATAGAAACAAAGTTGAACGCATTCGAAAATAAATGTCTAAGGAAAATACTTGGTATAGAATGGAACGAATTCAAAACAAACGAGGAAATTAGAGAAATCGCCAATCAACCACTAATATCTTCAGTAATAAAGAAAAGACGATGGTCATACGTTGGACATGTGATGAGAAGAGATAATAATCGAATAGCAAAGCAAGCCCTCATATGGGAAACAACAGGTAAAAGAAAAAGAGGAAGACCCAGGGAGACACTGAGAAGAACATTGATGAGAGAGGCAAGAGCAGCAGGAATCGGCTCCCTCAATGAGATAGAACTGCTTGCACAGAACAGAGACAGATGGCGAGATTTGATAAAATATCTTTAAAAGAAAACTGCTAGAACAAAAATTCATATAGGAGAAGGTGTATCTTGGTCTACGCCCTATGGGCCGGTTACGGCTCGAAAGGTCAATAGATAGATAGATAGATCGTTATTTCACATTTGATCGTCAGCAACGTGTCGAACGGAGAACGTATTCACGATTTTTGAGTCCTAAAAAGGGGGAAAAGAAACGACATTTGCTTTGTTTTGCTCATCCACATCTAGTATCGATGGACCAATTTCCATCATCATCATCATGTACCCTGCCGGTTGGCGTAGGCGATCATGTCCCTCGCAATCTTCTATCCACAGTGCATCGTATCAGTTCTGTTGTTGACTGTTTTCCATGCCACGACACCAAGCTATCCAGTATTTTCTCTCTTTGTCGTCCGCGATCTCTCTTACCTTTTATTTTGCCAGTTGTAACCAAGTATTCCAACTTTCCTCTTCTCATGGTGTGCCCGAAAAATGTTGATTGCTTCTTTCTGATGTTTTTTTAAGAGCTCCCTTTTTGTGTTGGCCTCTTTGAGAACTTCCTCATTGGTCTTTTTATCTGTCCAGGGAACTTTCAACATTCTTCTGAGAAATCCCATCTCTGTGGCCTCTAATCGTCTTTTCATTTGTTTGTCTACTGTCCATGATTCGCTTCCATAGGTCAGAATTAGTTCTATATAGCACCGATGAACTCTCTTTCTCATTTTTATTGACATAGATTTGTTGCATAAGATATTTTTCATTTTCTGAAATGCTATTTTGGCCTGAGCTATTCTGCTTTTTATTTCTGTAGTGCATCTCCCATCTGATGTAATTATTGTGCCCAAGTATTTGAAACGTTGCACTTGTTTTAGATTTATCTCGTTTATTTTTATGCTGCATGATGGTGATGATTGTTTCTTCGATATAACCATTACTTCTGTTTTCTTACTATTCAGACTGAGACCATCAGGTTCCAATTTCCACCAATTTCCATCAGGTATCGTTATTTCCATCTACTATCGATGCACCAATTTCCATCAGGTATCGTTATTTCCATCTACTATCGATGCACCAATTTCCATCAGGTATCGTTATTTCCATCTACTATCGATGCACCAATTTCCATCAGGTATCGTTATTTCCATCTACTATCGATGCACCAATTTCCATCTGGTATCGTTATTTCCATCTACTATCGATGCACCAATGTCTGTCAGATATAGTCTCTATCAGGCATTGTTAAACTCTGTCTTGTCTGGATGGAGTAACCTCTATCAGGTACAATTAATCTCTTGTCGAGTATCAACAGAACAATCTCCATCAAGCGTAGTTAATCTCAAATTAACATCGGATGAACAGTCTCCTTCCGGAATAGGTAATATCCCTCTAGTATCGACTGAACAATCTCAATCAGTTATCGATAGAGAAATCTCCATCAGGTATCGATGAAGCAATCTCCATCAGGTATCGATAAAGCAATCTCCATCAGGTATCTTAGAGTAACTTGCTTACATAAACACCGTTATTTTTGTTTTTATTTTTTTTCTTAAATGAAAAAAAAATTAAAGATTGTGGTTCCACACAATCATGTACAATCATGCCAATATAACTAGCTCTTTGGTAACACAACACAACCAACTATACCTTCTGTACAAAAAAAAATGCAATCGTTCATTAACGAGTAAATTATAATGGTCAAACTTTGAATGAAATATTACTAAGGAGTTGGTTGGTCATCATATGCCCATACCATCGTCACCATTACCAAATGTCGTTTTTGCTGGCGTTGACGACCATGTCCCTTCACAATCCTCTGCAATCTTTGCAGCTGTTTATCAATTCCGTTGTTGAGTTCCTTATCAAATCATTTGTTTCAACTGTTTTCTGTGTTTGCTTTTATCTCTTCTACCACCAATTTCTCACAAAAAAAACATTCCAGCTGTTTCCTTCTGTTTACATGGCAGCCAAGCAAAATATAATTGTTTCCTGCCAATGTTTTAAATAAGCGCTTTGATCTTTTTTCTTAGAACTTCCCTTTACTCTTTTTAACTGTCCATGGCATCATCAACACTCTTCTGTAAAAGCACATCTATGTAGTAAAAAAGTAAAGTGCCCCGTCACGCCAAGTGGCGTATAGGGAATATGGTGTTAGTGACCATAATTTTTACAGACCTTCGGCACATGATTTTTGGAGTAATGTGGTCGGTATCACGCCCGTGCCGCTTTACCCGGTACACATTAAGGCTGGGTGAACTTGGAAGCCGTCGATCAGGATACATCTATGTGGCCTCCAACTATTTTCTTGTCTGTTGTCATATTTGCCAGGATTTTAATCCATATGTCAAGACTGGCACCACATGACATCGATGAATTATTTTTCATTGACAAAATGTACCATTATTGTAATCATAATTAAATAGAAAATATGACTTAACAAAGTCATTAAGTGACTTTAGCATAGGTACCGATAATAAATAGTATACAGCCTGTTTGTTTTCTTCTTTTGAAATGTTACAACATTTGAAGTTTGTGTGAAAATTGTTCTTAATGGAAAGTACAGCAAAAACAGTAGAGTGTTGCCTCTTCTTATTGATAATATCACAATCATTGTGAATAAACCAGAAATGCATTGGCATTTGATACTTGACAGTTATAGCCAGGACTTTCTACAAAAAACGGTTGAGAAAGAAAGGAAACGAAAGACCCTCGCCCACGCATCGTGTTGTACAGGGATTATGATTGTTGTACCCAGTTTCTGTTGATGATCAGCACATCTTTGAGGTAATGTGGTCACGTGCTGGCTAATACTGTTTTTTGGTTCCTGCATGAAAAACATACTTTTTTTTTTTTGTTTTTGTTTTTAATGAAGAAAAACCCAAAAAATCAGGTACCTATTTTAAGCTGAGAGAATCTCGAAAACGTCGATCAGTATCGAAACCGACCTCAGTCCTCTATAGGTTAGTTCACTACCAATTTAGCGACTTCTAGATGACGGATTTTTGTATGTGGTTGGGGGAGGGGAATGAAGGTACATAGAGCCCCTTCACGTTATGTAGCGTAAGAAGGAATATGGTGATAGTACCCGTATTTTAAATAAACCTTAGGGACATTATTATTATTAGCCTCGGTGGCTGAGTGGTTAGTGTGCTCGGTGGCTGAGTGGTTAGCGTGCTCGGTGGCTGAGTGGTTAGCGTGCTCGGTGGCTGAGTGGTTAGTGTGCTCGCCTCGGTGGCTGAGTGGTTAGTGTGCTCGCCTCGGTGGCTGCGTGGTTAGTGTGCTCGGTGGCTGAGTGGTTAGCGTGCTCGGTGGCTAAGTGGTTAGTGTGCTCGCCTCGGTGGCTGAGTGGTTAGTGTGCTCGCCTTGGTGGCTGAGTGGTTAGCGTGCTCGGTGGCTGAGTGGTTAGTGTGTTCGCCTCGGTGACTGAGTGGTTAGCGTGCTCGCTTCCTGACCAGAAGGGTCTGGGTTCGATCCCAGCGTTGGCGGAATTTTTTTTTCGGATTGACAAGGCTCCGGGGTTCACCCAGCCTCTAAAAATGGGCACCATAGATGTTTCAGGGGAGTAAAGTCAGCCTGGCGTGATACCGACCACATCACCCAAAAATGAGGCGTGATCATAGAAAAATATGGCCACTAACACCATATTCACCGTACACGTAGCAAGACGTTGGGGGGGGGGGACCTCTACTTATTTACATTAATTTTTAACGCTAAACCAGCGTCTGATATACCAGTCCACTGGTCCAGAAGGGAGCCGCGATAGCTCAGTGGTTAGTGAACTGGACTACAAAGGACATGGGGTAGGGTTCGATCCAAACCGACGGCTTCCGGGTTCACCCAGCCTTAAATGGGTACCGGATTTTTTTTTCTGGGAAGTAAAGCAGCACGGGCGTAATACCGACCACATTACCCCAAAATCCATGTGCTGGAGGTCTGTAAAATATAGGGTCACTAACACCATATTTCCTTATACGCCACTTGACGTGACGGTGGTACTTTACTTTTTTTTAATTGGTCCAGAAAATTAACATGAACCATCTCAGTGGTAGTGAAGAACTTGTTATACTTGTATGTACAATAGTTATGGTTGTTATATGTCCTATTTGGCCCAAACTAGTTTTAATTAATATAACATGAAATGAATCGGTATCTCTAATTTGAATTGTTGCGAATATGCAACCATTTTAGCTCACTGCTATCAAATCTATTTATCTTTGTTCTTTTTATTGAATCGCCGTTACTATATCGAGTGGCATGTCAGCCTATTTTCTAATAACATTGGAAGGTCTAAGAACAAACATTTAACAAAGATCTAAGTATACGAACTCCGTATACCAATTTGTGTTCTGGGAATTGTTAAAAAAAGCTGGTTAATTGTTGTGAAATGTGGTGTGAATTTTCCCATTTTGATTGAAACTGAGTCTAATCAGCTACGGAAAGCATATTTCAATTTCCAGCAGTCAAGAGTTCGTTTCAGTGCACAACCTGAACACTGCACTGCACTCTCTGTCTTCGATCAGACTAGGTACTTGATCCCGCATGCATTGAGGTCAAAGGTCACCGAGAAAACTCCAGTCGCTCTAAATGTGGTTCTTAGCATGCATCTTCTGCTTGTGGAGCAAGTCCCTTACCTCAACTCTGCACTGGCTCGCAGTTAAACCTAATTATGTTCTTAGAGGTGTAATGTATTCTTACATCATTGCCATCGTTAGGAAGTTGAGTGTAGGGTCTCAACTTCTCTTGTGCATACCTTTTGGTACACTCTCCCGTTATGCTCATCTCTTTTCACTACGGAAGGTATTCTCCAGCTTCGTCTATTGAAGGACGTGGTTTGAATCCTTGTATTTCACAAGAAAACAGTGAACCTCCAAATAACTCACCACTCTGTCCCTTTCCGTACTTGTAAAGAGGCAAAGGGGACCTCGGTAGCCTAGTTGGGAAACCCACTCGACTTGGCGACCGACGTTCAGATAACCCGTGTTCGATTTCCGCTTGACGCAGTGTGAGTTGTACTTGTGGTTAGACAAAAATACCCCCGTGGTCGACTCAGCCGATGGCAGAAATGGGTACCAGTGTAGTACACTGGGAAAGTGAGGAATGCCCTCTCACATCGTGAACTCTGTTGCTTGAAGATTTGAAGCGACACTATCCAGAAGTCTCCGAACACTTCTGGATAGGTGGCCGAGCACATATGGATGGTCCACTCGCGTGCTAAGACGCCGATTCAAGTCTCGTACTTTACCTTTTCGCTAAAGTAAACTAAATCGTATAGCAATTGACGTTGAGTAATGACGTGTTAAGAACAACAAAAATGATAATCATGAAGATACAGACTTTCATTAATGGATGTTTACGCAGAATAAAAGGATCGAAATGCCAGGACAAAATCACTAACATATAATTTTGGAAATGTACCATCGTCTTCGCTGTATCTCTTTATCCACTGGCATTTGAACCGCGAACATTCAAGTCGCCAAGCTGGTGCATTAACTACAATGCTCCGAACTCTTATGTTCTTATCTACTGATGCATAACAAGAATTCTTCTCCACGTTCATCATTTTATACCGTCGACGCATGCTCCGTTTGGCTGCTGTTGAACGCCATTTCCTTGTCTTTTCCATGGCTTAAACGATGTCATTACGATGATTGATGTCCACCACTTGATGTTGTCACTCCATTTTAGTCTTTCTCTGACTCTATAAACATTAATTGTTACACATTATTTCTGTCTTTCTTTCTGTCTTTCTTTCTTTCCTACCTTATTTGCATTTCGGCGTCGGTGGTTTGCGGTCTCTTGCTCCTTTATTTGCCTCCCCTGCTGTTATATTTCCCAGTGTTTCCAGTATTCCGTTTATCCACATTTTTTCTTGGTCGGCCTTTTGGTCTGGTGTTCTCGTCTCGTTTGTTGACAACTAGTTGTATTTGATTTAGTTCATGAAATCTTATCACATGTCTGAACCATTTGATCTGTTGTCACTTCTCCACATTAATGAAACGAAATGTCGATGTTAATCGTAGTAGGATTAGCCAGTTCTGGACTTGCACATCTACACATAAGAACAATTAACGTACATGTGTAGTTAATTTCTATTGTTTAGACACTTCACCTCATATTTATTTAACATCATCATAATGCTTGAATGCACTAAAGAGTTATAGTAATTAGTTTATGTTTAGTTTAGTCGACAGATCATACTCATTGCTAAAAGGACAGGTCAATAAGTTCTCCAAACTTTTTTTTTCAAAAGTATATATATATCTTTCAACGTGTAGCGACCGGTGTTGTGTTGTTTGACAAGTCTTCTTTTGGATTCCAGCGTAGCATTCTGGTTTATGTGTTGTTTTTTTATTTTTTTACTGAAAACTATCATTGACTATTTTTGTTTCATAAAATTGATATTATTCTAGAAGGAACTTACTTTCTCTATACACCGGCCCTCCAGCACACCCCAGACTCATTGTTTCATTTTCGTACCAGAACACGCGGGTGTACGAGGTAATGCGCATGTTGATAGGGTTGCCAGTTTGACTGATGTTAAGTGCGGAAGGACATTGGCATGCGATGACATTTTGAATACCATCAAAATGCGAGGGAAAAAAAATATATATATCTTGAATCCGCAACAATGAGCACACTGCACACGAATACATCATGTCAATGTGAGAGATGTTAGGCGAGAACGCTAGGCAGAGATCTATAGATGTCAACCAACACAATACCTGTATCTTTAGTCACTACAGAATCTCGCGCATACAATAGACCCTAGTTTAACCATCTTGTGCTCATTGGCTTATTTTTTCTTCACACTTATTGTCACCCAGACATCCTGTCTACCTTCAGTAAATGTCTTCTTATGTTCAACCACTTGTACCGCAGCGCGTTGATTTGCAGATAGGAATAATTTGTAGCTTTCTTATTACCGTGGATGGTATCGCTTGAAATTGTATTAAAAAAAAATAATCTAACCATAATTGCTCAACCGCTCGTGCCAGTGGAGTCATTCGAATCTCTCTCTCTCTCTCTCTCTCTCTCTCTCTCTCTCTCTCTCTCTCTCTCTCTCTCTCTCTCTCTCTCTCTGCGATCAATTCTCAATCAGAGTAGGATTCCAGACTCTCTCATGAAGTCAGCTGTCTATTTAAGTGAATTGTTTGCCCCATTCGAATCTCATCTCATCTCATTGAAGGATCCAAACAAAGAAAGGCAGCTGCAGTCCCTATCAAGTAGCTACAGCACACGCCAAAAGACATAAGGCCAAGCGGCACCGAAAGTGAACGGAGCTGAACTACCCTTCGTCATACGATATCATCATTCATCGTAAACAATCGGAATATAGATCTATCATCAGATCATCATAGTGTTACAGATCGTCAGGTCCAACACTATATACCAAGGAATGTTCTGGTACTGTGTTAAGTGACTACTACATCAATCTTTTGTGTTCGTAAGAGGCGACTAAGGAGGTTTGGGCATAAACTGGCTATCCTGTACTGTAAAAAAAAAAAAATCGCTGAAAAAACTTCACAAACATGAACAAGTCTAAGGAGATGAAGATGGTGGGAAAGACATGGGATGATCTTAAAAGAATGACAAGAAACAGAACTGCTTGGAAAGTGTTTGTTTCCAGACCTATGCTCCACATGAAGCTGAAAGTGTTTGTTGAAGACCTATGCTCCACAGGGAGCTGAAAGTGTTTGTTAAAGACCTATGCTCCACAGGGAGCTGAAAGTGTTTGTTAAAGACCTATGCTCCACAGGGAGCTGAAAGTGTTTGTTGAAGACCTATGCTCAACAGGGTGCTGAAAGTGTTTGTTGAAGACTTATGCTCCACAGGGAGCTGAAAGTGTTTGTCGAAGACTTATGCTCCACAGGGAGCTGAAAGTGTTTGTTGAAGACCTATGCTCCACAGGGAGCTGAAAGTGTTTGTTAAAGACCTATGCTCCACAGGGAGCTGAAAGTGTTTGTTGAAGACCTATGCTTCACAGGGAGCTGAAAGTGTTTGTTGAAGACTTATGCTCCACAGGGAGCTGAAAGTGTTTGTTGAAGACTTATGCTCCACAGGGAGCTGAAAGTGTTTGTTGAAGACCTATGCTCCACAGGGAGCTGAAAAGGTAGAAGAAGAAGAGACATCAATCCTTTGTTGAATCATCATTAACCATTGTAACCTAATATTTTCTTTTAGCATACCCATGCTGCCTCTGTTGCTTGAGTCTGACTTGTCTAAACAATTCTTTGATGTTCGAGATAACGATTTACTTGAACTGATTAACCTGGTGACCTTTGATAGGTTAATGAACTAATTGAGATGGGGAAAACCCCCGCCTATTATGTCAAGTGCACATATCACACAGAGAGTAGTTATGAGAAGGGGCGGCGCTGTGTACAAGGTGGTTGTTTAAATAAACTAACGTGTAGAGGTGCGTCGTCGCTGGATCGTCAGGATGGCCGAGCGGTCTAAGGCGCTGCGTTCAGGTCGCAGTCCACTTCTGTGGGCGTGGGTTCAAATCCCACTTCTGACAATGTTTTTTTTTTTTTTTTAAATTTAGTGTCGATTACGGTAAATCCAATCAATAAATCTTCGAGACAACAATTCGAGAAATGAGTAAGGAAGTAATCATCGATCACTTTTAAAGTCTCTGTAGTCACTCCTGGTACGCGACCGCCAACTGTATCTGCCTTGTTCTGCTACATCCACGATTAGCTGTGAGAGTGTAGGACTGCTACAATGCAACACAGGTTCTCAATATTACTACTACTACTCTCAAAGTTAATGTCCTGGAGTGGACGCTTCAGATCTGATTCTCGTCGTAGACGTAGCAATTATTGTATTGAGCATTCTCTTCACTTCGACGGAATCTTTTATATTGTTTGTTTGTAGTCTGGGTGATTTTTTTTTTTTTCGGGGGTTTTACCATTCGATTATTTATGCAAACGTTTAATAAAATATTTTCTTATTGTAAAGAATCTTTAAGAAAAGAATTAATGATAAAATAAAACCATTCATTTTAAGCTATGCTTTTCCCGTCTAATATATTTATTTTTTTTTTTTGCATTAATCCTCTTCTTCTTTTTCATTTGCTTCTCAGCTTCAAAGGGAGATATAAATTCGTGATTTTCCTTCCCTAATGTTATGTATTTCTAATATTCCATCTTTTCCGTGGTCGATCCTTGAGTATTGTGTTTTCATAACGATTATTGAAGGCTCGTCGTGTTATGATACTGGTCTTACCGAATCATTTTATCTGTTGTTTCTCTATGTATTCAATGGCGAGAGTTATTTCTGACTATTCTCTCAGTTTTTCATTTCTGATCTTATCTCTCAGTCCAGCTATTTCGTGTCATTCGTCTAACACATTTCATCTCAGTAGTGATTATTTTCCTTATTTTTCTTGAATCAGTGGTTCGGGACTGGCATTGGTAACGCAACGTTAGAAGAAACTGTATTGTAGAGTGTCTGTTTTACCTGTAGTATAATTTCCTTACGGATCCGCAATAGCTCAGTGGTTAGTGAACTGGACTACAAAGGAGAAGGGGTAGGGTTCGATCCAAACCGACGGCTTCCGGGTTCACCCAGCCTTAAATGGGTACCGGATTTTTTTTTCTGGGAAAGTAAAGCAGCACGGGCGTAATACCGACCACATTACCCCGAAAATCATGTGCTGAAGGTCTGTAAAATATAGGTCACTTACACCATATTTCCCTATACGCCACTTGGCGTGACGGGGGGTACTTTACTTCTCTTTTTACTATAATTTCCTTACGATGCACTGTAGATAGAAGATTATGGAAGGGCATGATCTCTTTCGCCAAGCGGTATGGCACATGATTATTATTATTATTTTTATTATTTTCTTGTTGGACACCATCAGTGATAGCTGTATTTTTGCTGTTGCAATGTCTGATGTAAATCGAAATATTAAAATTGTATTGATTTAAAAAAAAATAATTAATTAAAATTTATAACCAATATGCTGATTTGAGAACGGACATATAAATCGTAAGTTCATTCCCTCCTCATTTTCACGCTTAAATCATGATGTTTTGAGCAACATTGATGGCTGTAATCATCTTCCTCCATTATTGTCTGTCGTCTGTTAACGGTTGCTCGTTGACGGCTGTCCGCCATGTTCACAGCTGCTTCTGCAGCAGCGTTCGCTCAGCGACTACTTCGCTTCTTGTTCTAACATTATCATTTGTCCCGTTTATTGGATCTTCCTGGATCGAGGTAGGTGTGTGTGTGTGTGTGTGTGTGTGTGTGTGTGTGTGTGTGTGTGTGTGTGTGCGTGCGAGCGTGCGTGCGCGCGTGCGCGTGCGTGTGTGTGTGTGTGTATGTGTGTGTGTTGGGGGGGGGGGGGGTCCATGTTTCTGCACTGTACAGGAATATTGAGAAGATGTAAAATTTTACTATTCTTAGTTTTAGCCCTCTACCCAGAGGGATGAAACATGGACATGAAATATGGACATGCAGAAACATGGACATTAGACAAGAAAATAGAACAGAAAATTGAAGCCTTTGAAATGTGGATTTATAGAAGAATAGGTAGAATCGGATGGAAAGAAAAGAAAACAAACGATGAAGTCTTAAAGCAATTAAAAATGAAAAAAAAGAACTACTAAACACAATTAGAACAAGACAAATGACATTTTTGGGGCATGTTAAAAGACACAACAGCCTAATAAAAGAAATATTGGAAGGGAAATACACGGTAAAAGAGACAGAGGCAGACCAAGGCTAACATGGACGAGTAACATCAAAAGATGGACAAGTCAACCGATGACAATCTGCACCTGCAAAGCAAGAGACAGAGAGGAATGGTAGCCAACCTTCGATGCGGAGACGGCACCCAATGACGGTGATGAGTTTTAGCCCTGGTGTTATTTGTTTTGGTGTTAGTATATTTTTCATGGCATTAAAATTACTTTTTGCCATATCTATTCTTTTGTTTAGTAAAGAATAGTGACACTGTGACCTTCCAGGCATGTCGTAAGAGGCGACGACTAAGGAGGTTGATCGATGGCTTGACAAGCTGTCATTGTAAAAAGTATTGTTATGGAAACAGTGCCATATATTTTAGAGCAGTAATCTCTGCAATATGTGCCACTTTGGCACGCAAGGTTTCTATTTTTTTAGATTGTGGTTCTGCCCTATTGTGGTTCGAGTCTTCGGCTCGAAAGGACGATAGATAGATAGATTCTTTTGTTTATTTCAGTTATACATTATCCATCACTGGTTATAGTATGTTCCAGGTAGTTGTAGCTCTGAACTGTCTCCAGATGTATTCCTTCAACTTTAATATTTATTTGTAGGTCTTGAGAATTTTCTTTATTTATGATCATAGTTTTAGTTACGCATCTACTACCAAGTACATACGTTGCACCGTTAATACTAAGGACTATAATGCTGTGTAAGTTTATACCAAGCACTTTAGATGCATACCTTTTGTCGAGTACAGTACGGCTGCCTCTGGTGTCACATATTGTAGGTGTGCCAATAGTGCCGAGTACCTTACTGTCGCCTCTGGTGCCACATATTGTAGGTCTGACAATAGTGCCGAGTATCTTACTGTCGCCTCTGGTGCCACATATTGTAGGTGTACCAATAGTGCCGAGTACCTTACTGTCGCCTCTGGTGTCACATATTGAAGTCTAACATAAGTTCAAGTACTTTAGGACATCCTCTGGTTTTACATATTGTAGGCGTACCAATAGTGCCAAGTACCTTAGGGCCGCCCCTGATGTTATATATGTTAGGTCTGACAATAGTGCTGAGTCCTTTAGGGCCGCCTGTGATGTTATATATTGTAGGTCTGACATTAGTCCTGATTCCTTTAGGGCCACCTCAGGTGTTATAAATTGTAGGTGTGCCAACAGTGGCGAGTATCTTAGGACCGCCTCTGTTGTCACATGTTGTAGGTCTAACACTAGTGCTGAGTACTTTATACTTGCTTCTATAAAACCAAATATCTATAGTCGAGCTCATTTCTCAATTAAAATGGTATTTTAGTTAAAGATTTAAATAAAAATATGACGTTTAAATGTTCGAATTCCTCGAATCTTGAAACATATTCATTAGAGATTTGAAAACTCGAATCTTTGTGGTATTAGAAACTGTTAGAACTCTGGAAAATATTAGTTTTGACTCCATCGACGTCCAATAGAAGCGTTCACTAACAACGATAAATGTGCAATTTTTTGTGACATCAATATCTGGTGACCCTGAGTCCCCACATCGACGTCCAATAGAAGCGTTCACTAACAACGATAAATCTGCAATTTTTTGTGACATCAATATCTGGTGACCCTGAGTCCCCACACTGCGCCATCCAGCACAATCTTCCGGAATCTTCTAGTAGCCAGACTACTGTCTTCTGCACTCTCTCGAAAATGTTCGAGAACTAACTCTCGATAGTTTTGGGGAAGTCTCTAGCAACTCATACTCTTATAAAAACAACGTCGTGCATATGATTCAAGTTATCTACCAACTGAGCCACTCAGTGCTACCTGTCTATAGTTCAGCATTTCTAGTTCTGCTCAACTCACCGCAACATCTCACTTATAGAAGCTATCAGTCTAGTCGTTATACAGTTGGTATTTTTGATTGTCTAAATTTCAGCGTTTCTTACGATATATTCCGCTGTAGTTTCTATCGTTAATAACGACATTCTCGCATACTTTATTTGTTTTTCGTTAAACAGAGATTTGAAATTAAACTAAGTTAAATTAAAAATATTCCAGAGATTCGCAATCCTTTCAGGATTCGGATTCGAGAGAACATAGGATCCGTCCCATCTGAACTTAACGACTAAATAGTGAATTTACGAACAGATTTCAATATTTAAAAAAGTCCTACTTTTATATATATATATATATATATATATATATATATATATATATATATATATATATATATATATATATATATATATATATAAGACCTGTCCAGTGGTACAGTTTTATTTAGTGCCCAAACAAAATGTTGTTCATTTATTGTTAGTAAATTAGTGCACAAGAGAGGCAATTTCAAAATATTGTCCAATTTGACACTTTCTGGAATAGAGCCCCGAATATTCTCACCATAAAATTCATTAAAATATAAACTTCACACTCTGTTACTCATCCTGGATTAACCATACGGCTGTCACAAACAAGCTACAAGTCGGATCTAAGCAACACAGCAAAACGACTAAAATGTTAGTCACAAACAACCGTGCCTATAAAATCGCCACTATAGTTAACAAGTGTTGTTCTTTTATGCAAACTGATTACAACAACCCCAGCTACAGATGTAGCTTCACACCCCGCATGGAGTACGTGAACCACAAATTGAAATATATCCCACACATTTAACATTCCTATGAGTTTCATATTACTTATATCAAGTTTACCTTTAAAATAATATGCATCATTTACGTATTTGTACAGTTAATGTATGTTAATTTACTTTAATGTAGTGATTTTCCAAAGTCAGACATGTACTGACACCAACAAATATCGTATTTTGTCAAAATGATATGAGACATAACTTTTTCAATGTTTTTTTCATGCAAGTATATTCAGAATTGTTAGAGATAATTTCTATTTTCAATGTAAATGAAATCATGATGTAACTGAACAAATATATATATTTACTATGTAGATGAAAGTAGATTCAATCGTTCGCTAACACAAGTATTTATATTTTATAGCCGTAAATGTGTTATCTCAGATGATTCAGCATTGAATGATATGTTAACGAATTATCGTTAGTTTTTCCTGTTGAATGTAGAAATTAAAGAACAGTCATAGATTGAATAACATTCTGGTAAATATATGTGTTACTTATAAAGTGAAAAAAAATTGAGTTTTGAAATGTTATGAGGTAACAATATTGTTTTATAAATGTGAGTTATGGACAACGGACAAACACTCTGAGCGCATCTTTATTATAAAAGAGAGATGGTTCTGAGGTTTCAGAATGTGCAGCTAGAGATTCAGCCAATGAGCAGTTAGAGTCAATACAGCCATAGTAATGAAAAAATAGTGAGGAAAATAAGGCAAACAAAACGTTTGTGAGTGCAATTACGTGTGATCATCTTGAAGACCTGGTGACAACAAAACAAGTTGAAGGCAAGAGACGCAAAGGAAGGCAACTTAACAGTTAAGGAATCACAAAATCAAACATACTATCACATGAAAATCTTCACAAATAACAAAACACGCACAATCTCCCACACGTAATAACTCACTAATAAACACACTCGATAATCCCACAAAAAAACACACACAATTTCCCACACTCGATAATCCCACACAAAAAAACACACACAATTTCCCACACTCGATAATCCCACACTCGATAATCCCACACAAAAAACACACACACTTTCCCACAATCGATAATCCCACAAATAAGAAAATACACACAAACCCACACACTTAATAGTTCACTAATAAAAACACGTAATCTCATATTAGATTATTAGACAACATCACAAATATCACAACTAACAGCCCTCCCCCCCCCCACACCTCACAGTCTCCTACAACTAACAGCCCCCCCCACACAACTCACAGTCCCCCACACCTCACAATCTCCCATAAGTAGCAGCCCCCCCCACACCTCACAGTCTCCCACAACTCACAGTCCCCCACACCTCACAATCTCCCACAACTAACAGTCCCCCCACACCTCACAGTCTCCTACAACTAACATCCCCCCACACCTCACAGTCTCCCACAACTCACTGTCCCTCACAACTCACAGTCCCCCACACCTCACAGTCCACCATAACCTCACAGCCCCCCACACCTCACAGTCCACCAGACCTCACTGTCCCTCACTACTAACAGCCCCCCCCCCACATCTCACAGTCCACCACAACTCACTGTCCCTCACAACTCACAGTCCCCCACACCCCAAGTCCCCCACACCCCACAGTCACCATAACCTCACAGTCCCCCACACCTCACAGTCCACCACAACTCACTGTCCCTCACAACTAACAGCCCCCCCACACCTCACAGTCCACCACAACTCACTGTCCCTCACAACTCACAGTCCCCCACACCTCACAGTCCACCATAACCTCACAGTCCACCATAACCTCACAGTCTCCCACACCTCACAGCCCACCACAACTCACTGTCCCTCACAACTAACAGCCCCCCCACACCTCACAGTCCACCATAACCTCACAGTCCCCCACACCTCACAGTCCACCACAACTAACAGCCCCCCATACACCTCACAGTCCCCCACAACTCACAGTCCACCACACCTCACAGTCTCCCACACCTCCGAATCCCTCTAGTAAACGACGACATACAACCTCCAACACTCAACAACTCCACAAATAACATACAAATCATATCCTAACTAATTCTAATTATTAATTTTCAGCACTCTGTCCTATATGTGTGTGCTCGCTTTGTTGCTGGATAACTGAGCTATTGACTTATGTAAATCCTATACTTTTTTATTTTTATTAATCGTGCATGTATCTACCTCAGTTATTTTGAGTGTATACTGTGTAAATACAAACCGACCATACTAATTTTGGTTCGTCGTTGTTTTTATTTTAATCATTTTGTCGTTGAATTTTTTGTTTCGTTATTTAATGAAGTATTTTGTGTTAATGCCTTGATAGTGTATCATAGTACCTGCATTATCATCATCCTCACTATTACATCAGAATCATCACCAGCATCATCATCACCACCATCTCCACCACCAACATTATCATCATCCTCACTATCACATCAGAATCATCACCAGCATCATCATCACCACCATCTCCGCCACCAACATTATCATCATCCTCACTATCACATCAGAATCATCACCACCATCATCATCACCACCACCACCAACAAGATTATCATAACCACCGCCATCAACAACAACATCACAATCATCTACACCACCACCGACACCATCACCACCAACAACATCAACACCAATATTATCATCACCACCACCATCATCATTATCATCACCACCACCACCACCAACATTATCATCATCTCCACCACCACCAACATTATCATCCACAATCATCATCACCACCACCATTACCATCACACAATCATCATCACCACCACCATCATTAACATTATCAGCACCACCACCAACATTATCATCACCACCAACATTATCATCACCATCATCAACATCACCCCCAACATTATCATCACCATCATCAACATCACCACCAACATTATCAGCACCACCAACAACATTATCATGACCACCACACCATCACCATCACCATCATCATTATCACAACCACCACTAACATTATTATCACCAACATCATCACCACAACCAACATTATCATAAACACCATCACCACCAACATTATCATTACCACCAGCACCTTCACCACCACACCATCATCACCACCACCATCATCACCATTATCATCTCCATCAACATTATCATCACAACGAACATCATCATCACCACCACCAACATTATCGTCATCACCACCACAACAACATTATCATCATCATCACCATCACCATCACCACCAACATTACCATCACCACCAACATTATCATCACCAATAACATCATCAGCACCACCAACATCATCATCACCAACATTATCATCACCACCAACATCATCATCACCACCACCAACATTATAATCGCCACCAAAATTATCATCACCAAAACATCATCATCATCACCATCATCTTCATAATTATCATCACTACCAACATTATCATCACAACGAACATTATCATCACCACCAACACCAACAATATCATCATCACCACCACAACAACAATATCATCACCACCACCACCATCACCACGAACATTACCATCACCACCAACATCATCATCACCAACATCATCATCACCAACATCATCATCACCGTCACCATCACTACCAACATTATCATCACCACCAACAACATCATCATCACCACCAACATTATCATCACCACCAACATCATCATCACCACCAATATTATCATCACCACCAACATTATCATCACCACCAACATCATCATCACCACCACCAATATTATCATCACCACCAACATTATCATTACCACCAACATCATCATCACCAACACAAATATTATCATCACCACCAACATTATCATCACCACCAACATCATCATCACCACCACCAACATTATAATCGCCACCAAAATTATCATCACCAAAACATCATCATCATCACCATCATCTTCATAATTATCATCACTACCAACATTATCATCACAACGAACATTATCATCACCACCAACACCAACAATATCATCATCACCACCACAACAACAATATCATCACCACCACCACCATCACCACGAACATTACCATCACCACCAACATCATCATCACCAACATCATCATCACCAACATCATCATCACCGTCACCATCACTACCAACATTATCATCACCACCAACAACATCATCATCACCACCAACATTATCATCACCACCAACATCATCATCACCACCAATATTATCATCACCACCAACATTATCATCACCACCAACATCATCATCACCACCACCAATATTATCATCACCACCAACATTATCATTACCACCAACATCATCATCACCAACACAAATATTATCATCACCACCAACATTATCATCACCACCAACATCATCATCACCACAACTACCACCACAAACATCATCATCACCACCACCATTATCATCACCACCATCATTATCACCACCAACAACATCATCACCACCACCATCACCAACATTATCATCACCATCATCATCATCATCATCACCACCACCACCACCAACATTATCATCACCACCAACATCATCACCACCAACAATATCATCACCATTATCATCACCACCAACATTATCATCACAACCACCAACATCACCAACATTTACATAATCGCCAAAATGATCATCACCACCAACAACATTATCATCACCACCAACATTATCATCACCACTACAACCACCACCACCAACATTTTCATCGTCACCAAAATCATCATCACCACTACCAACATTATCATCACCACAATCATTATCATCACCACCAACATCCTCATTGCCACCACACCCACCACCACCAACATTTTGATCATCACCAAAATCATCATCGCCATCACCAACATCATCATCACCACCAACAACATCATCATAACCACTACCACCATTATCATCACCACCACCAACAGTCACATTATCATCATCACAAACATCATCATCATCACCACCAACAACATAATCATCACCACCAACAACATTATCATCACCTCCAACATCATCACCACCACCACCAACATCATCATCATCACCACCACCATCAACATGGTCATCATCATCACGTTAAATACATCTGTCTCATTTGTATAATTTATTGGCTTAGTTCTTTCTAGTGATCTTTCTGCCAATGGTGGAATACGAAGTTTAACTTTAGATGACTTTTGTGTCAAATTTTGCAAAACAAGGCTTCATCTTGACATTTAAGTTAACCTTTGAGTTTTAAAAAAAATAATGCTAACATGAACCCTGCTCTATTATAAACATAACCTGCTCCCGAGAATGTCTATCAACCTAATTTCTGGACATGTGACAGTCAAGTCAAGTTTTCACCTATTCCCCTACCTTTACAATAACAGCCAAAATGTTCGATTTTTTAAATGTTGCAACTGTTCACTTTCTGTGACTGCTTTATAATTGCACTCCGTTACTACTATAACCTACTGGGTTAATTATGGTAACTACGGAGATATCCAAACCAACATATATCTCTATATCCAATTCTGAGATCTATCCTACCCTAGGCATGGCACTAGATGATGATGCCATGGAGTCTACTACAGAACTGATAGTCAAATATAGGGACAATATGTTGTGGGTAAACGTGATCGCCTACACCAGTAGACATGGCACTAGATGATGATGCTAGGCCGCCAAGACAAGAGAAAACAATTTTCATGTTTGGCTATTTTATGAGAAGGGGAAAAAACACGAATTTATTGTGACAACAGGAAAACTCGAGGGAAGAAGAGATAGATGGACAAGATGCAGAGGCAGTGAGAAAAGATGCAGGCCAGTTTATTAGAATGGCTTGCTAAATGTCAACAACAGAAATGATAAATAGGTGTAGAGTTTCTAAAGTTGTGGAGAGGCATGATCACCAACGTCTGCAAATATGGTACTTGATGCCCTCAGAGATGTGGAAAGGGCACAGGACTTCGACAACCAAGAGTCCACGTCCCTTCTTCGGATGAAAGAGATGAGAGTTAAGATGGGCACAGCCAGAAGCGAGAAACTTAGTGGGCGTGTAAGAAGACTTATCAACCAAAACAGAACTGGAGTCGTCAGTCGCTGGACACAGTGGGACTTGATCTGACCACCTATGGACACGTTCGGGGAGCAATGATGATGGCCCGCTAATAACTCAATAACTTAATCTGGATGACACTTCATAATGCCCAGTCGTAGATTTCACGAGATAGAAAAATACGTTAGGAAAGCATAACAAATTGTAACGCATATGAAAGCGGTGTCACTTTGCAGTAATGTTGAATAGTAATGATTGGGTATGTTGTATTTACATAATACTAAACCATATTGCTTCGTCGTTTTCCGAGCTAAACTACTCGTTGTCGTCAATGCTGGGTTAGCGACCTAAGCTGAAAAAATAAGCAACTTCACCTCCAAGTTGAATTCTCCGGATAGGGTCTGTGCCAAAAGAGTTTGACTAACAAGGAGTCTCGATGTAGTCTCTGTAGTGGTGGAAGTCTGTTGATATAGAAGACCTAGCATTGTAGTGGTGGAAGTCTGTTGATATAGAAGACCTAGTATTGTAGTGGTGGAAGTCTGTTGATATAGAAGACCTAGTATTGTAGTGGTGGAAGTCTGTTGATATAGAAGACCTAGTATTGTAGTGGTGGAAGTCTGTTGATATAGAAGACCTAGTATTGTAGTGGTGGAAGTCTGTTGATATAGAAGACCTAGGAATGTATTGGTGGAAGTCTTGTTGATATAGAATACCTAGTATTGTAGTGGTGGAAGTCTGTTGATATAGAAGACATAGGAATATATTAGTGGAAGTCTGTTGATATAGAATACCTAGTATTGTAGTGGTGGAAGTCTGTTGATATAGAAGACCTAGTATTGTAGTGGTGGAAGTCTGTTGATATAGAATACCTTGTATTGTAGTGGTGGAAGTCTGTTGATATAGAAGACCTAGTATTGCAGTGGTGGAAATCTGTTGATATAGAAGACCTAGTATTGTATTACTTCACAGATGGGCAAGATCCACAGTCTTCAGCACAGCTCAGAAAGCCAAATAAACAATTGCAGCCACATCATATTCCTGAGACTCTCCGAGCTAACTGCTTGCTCTGGCGCCGTGGCATTATTTCATCACTTCTTTCATACATACTTCTCTGAGTGTCTGAATGTTGCTGTTCAGTGATAGTTGTGTTGTATTTTGAAACTATTTGTTATATTATTTGACTAAAATCCAACGTTGGTATTACTTAGTCTTTTCCCTTATTTTGTCATTTGTGTCTCTTCTTTAGAGTGTTAAGTGAGAATTTATTCTACAATTGTTCTAGGTTTCAATTTTTAAATATTTTACGACTGCTGTAGTACATACATTTTTGTTATCGTTTGTATGTTTTTAATTATGTGTTTTATAATTATATGTCTGTGTTTGTGCACGTGCGTTCGTGTTTCTGCCAGAAAACATGAAACCGGGATCCGTTTAGCTGATGTTTGCTGTATACAGGTAAATATATTTGTAAATATTTGACAGCGCAGTATCTAGGCTCAGATAGGCGAAACAGCCTAGGTACAGTCACCTTTTTAAACACAGCCCCAAACGTACAATGGCCTAGTGGACATGGATGCAAAGTTAGTTACCGAGTCATAATTATATAGCCAGAGTCATGAAGTTAATCATATAGCCAGAGTCATGAAGTTAATTATATAGCCAGAGTCATGAAGTTAATCATATGCCAGAGTCATGAAGTTAATCATATAGACAGAGTCATGAAGTTAATTATATAGCCAGAGTCATGAAGTTAATCATATAGCGAGAATCATGAAGTTAATCATATAGCCAGAGTCATGAAGTTAATCATATAGCCAGAGTCATGAAGTTAATCATATAGCCAGAGTCATGAAGTTAATTATATAGCCAGAGTCATGAATTTAGAGTTGTGCAGCAATAATAATAAAATTAGCGTCGTATAATTAGAGTCATCATCATTAGCGTCATATAACCGGAGTCATTAAATCAGAGACGTGTAGCCAGAAGACGAAATTAACACAGTGTATTATGACAGATCTACATGGAAGGTTTGAGGGGAGTGGGGGGGGGGACGATGACGTTTCGGCCTACATAGGACCTTTTTCCTCATCATAATCATCATCATGTTCCATGTTTTTTTTTCGTAGGCAATCCTGTCCTTCCAGAATTCTCTGTCCACAGCCAATCCTATTAATTCTTTTGATTGTTTTCCATGCCATGACACCAAGCTATGTAGTATAAGCATCTTACTGTCCGCGATCTCTCTTTCCCCTATATTTTGTCTGTTGTAATAAAGTATTCCAACTTTTATCTTCTAATGATGTGCCCAAAAAGTGTGATTATTTATTCCTGGTGTTCTAGGAGCTCCTTTTTTTTGTGTTGGCTTCTTTTGAGAATTACTTCGTTGATCTTTTTAGCTGTCTCTGGAACTCTCAACATTCTTCTGAGACAACACCATCTTTGTGGCTTCTAATCGCCTTTTCATTTGTTTGTCCACTTTCCATGATTCGCTTCCATTGGTCAAAATTGGCTCTAAATAGCACTGATGAACTCTCTTTCTCATTTCTATTGACATAGACTTGTTGATCAAGATTTTTTATTTTTATTTTCTGAAATGCTATTTGGTCCGTGCAATTCTGCTTTTAAAAAAATGTATTTCCGTGGTGTATTTTCCCTCTGTTCTTATAAATGTGGCCAAGTAGATAAGGATCTGCACTTGCTTTTTTCATGTTTATTTTGATATTGCATTATATTTTCCTCAAAGACCCGACAGCAGTCGGTTGGGATCGAACTCTACCTCTTGTCCTATGTAGTCCAGCTCAATAACCACTCTGCTATCGCTGCTAGTAGGAGCTATGGTATATACATAAAATACACGATTTCAGTACTTAAACAATGATGTTTTTTTTCTTCAAACAAGCCAATAATAAGACACAACGGTTCTCAGCATGGGGGTTTCGACACTCAGGTGTCTGATGTCGTGATAATTATAGATGCTAGTACGCTAGTACACACACACATTTACCACGTCAGCACTTTATTTTAATTGTATGTTAGTAAATGCGATCAAAGGTTACTTGACTGTCATAAAAGGGGAGGTGAGGGGGGTCCACATGTGGCTTGCTGTTATAAAAGGGATCCCATGTTACTTAAATACTATAAAAGGGATCCCATGTTACTTAAATACTATAAATGGGGTCCATGTTACTTAAATACTATAAACGGGATCCCATGTTACTTAAATACTATAAAAGGGATCCCATGTTACTTAAATACTATAAATGGGGTCCATGTTACTTAAATACTATAAAAGTGATCCCATGTTACTTAAATACTATAAACGGGGTCCCATGTTACTCAAATACTATAAACGGGGTCCCATGTTACTTAAATGCTATAAACGGCGTCCCATGTTACTTAAATACTATAAACGGGGTCCCATGTTACTTAAATACTATAAAAGGGGTCTCAGAACTACTATAAAGGGGTACCAGAACTACTATAAGAGGAATCCCAAAATACTATAAAAGGTGTCCCAGGTTACTTAACTATTATAAAAGGGCTCCCATTTTATTTATCTACAATACAGAGCGTGCTCTGCAGTTTTTTGGCCTACACTCTGTGGTTTCTTGGCCTACCCTCTGCTGTATCCCATGTTACTTAAATACTATAAAAGAGCTCCCATTTTACTTGACTATTATAGTAGCAATATATTTTTTAAATAAAAAGGTTGCAAAGCTACACTTGTTTAACGGCACTGGTGATCTACATCATCATCATCATCAAGTACCGGGCCTGCTGGCGTAGGTGATCATGTCTCTCCACAACATTCGATCTCGGCAGTTATTTATCATTTCTGATCGTTGACCTTCTGCCAAGCCATTCTCTTAAGCTGTCTGTTATTTGTTCTCTTTGCTTCCCTCTATCTCTTCGTCCCTCAATTTTTCCAGTTGTTACAATATATTCAAGTTGTTCTCTTCTCATTACATGGCCAAAAAATGATGATTGTTTCTTCCTAATATTGGAAATTAGCTCTCTTTTTGCTTTGACCTCTCTCAGAACCTCTTCATTACTCTTCTTAGCTGTCCATGGTATTCTCAACATTCTTCTGTAAAACCACATTTCTACAGACTCCATTGATTTTCTTGTCTGTTGTCCTATTGTCCATGACTCGTATCCATATTGGTGATCTACATGTAGCCTATAAGAACATAGCCCGATATGCGATCTAGATGTAGCCTAAAAGACATAGTCCGATATGCGATCTACATTTAGCCTAAAAACATAGCCCGATATGCGATCTACATGAAACCTAAAAGACATAGTCCGATATGTGATCTAGATGTAGCCTAAAAGACATAGTCCGATATGCGATCTACATGAAACCTAAAAGACATAGTCCGATATGTGATCTAGATGTAGCCTAAAAGACATAGCCAGATATGCGATCTAGATGTAGCCTAAAAGACATAGTCCGATATGCGAACTACATGTAGCCTAAAAGACATAGTCCGATATGTGATCTACATGAAACCTAAAAGACATAGTCCGATATGTGATCTACATGTAGCCTAAAAGACATAGTCCGATATGTGATCTACATGAAACCTAAAAGACATAGTCCGATATGTGATCTACATCTAGCCTAAAAGACATAACCCGGTGTGCGATCTACATCAAGCCTGAAAGATATAATCCGATATGCGATCTACATCTAGCCTAAAAGATATAATTCGATATGCGATCTACATGTAGCCTAAAAGACATAGCCCGATATGTGATCTACATGTAGCCTAAAAAAAACTAAGTTCGATATTTAACTTCAGCAGCGTTAATCCGACAGGTGGCCATTGATGCGCTGTGACGTCAGTTTACATCAATGCAGCCAGGTCTTCGCCTTTTGACCTTCAACTTTACTCACATTTACTCAACAGTTTCTCCCGTTGACCTACTCTGTTCGACTTTTAAATTTCAAGGATACCTTTTTTAACGTGCGCGAGTACACATGAGACCTCTTATTTTTCACGGTTATCCTAGAGGGCTCCTCGTTCATAGGATCTTACTACCCAAAGACCAGGGAAGTGTAAAGTCACCAAGAAACTACGGGTTCTTAACGAAATATTCCCGCGACCATACTGTCCACAGACTAATATTTTACCTCAAGACCACGAAATCTTAAGGACGTAAACGATTCTCGTTTCTGTCTCGTAGTGTCTAGACAAGAAAAAAAGGAAAGGAAAGATACACCAACCTCGCTATTATAAATAGAGGCAGCCGCACAGAATTAACTTGGACATTCTACAGGGCGTTCGTAAAGTCTCACTACACTATGTATATCTATCTATCTATCTATCTATCTATCTATCTATCTATCTATCTATCTATCTATCTATCTATCTATCTATCTATCTATCTATCTATCTATCTATCTATCTATCTATCTATCTATCTATCTATCTATCTATCTATCTATCTATCTATCTATCTATCTATCTATCTATCTATCTATCTATCTATCTATCTATCTATCTATCTATCTAATCTATCTAATCTATCTATCTATCTATCTATCTATCTATCTATCTATCTATCTATCTATCTATCTATCTATCTATCTATCTATCTATCTATCTATCTATCTATCTATCTATCTATCTATCTATCTATCTGTCTATCTGTCTATCTGTCTATCTGTCTGTCTGTCTGTCTGTCTGTCTATCTATCTATCTATCTATCTATCTATCTATCTATCTATCTATCTATCTATCTATCTATCTATCTATCTATCTATCTATCTATCTATCTATCTATCTATCTATCTATCTGTCTATCTGTCTGTCTGTCTGTCTGTCTGTCTGTCTGTCTGTCTGTCTGTCTGTCTGTCTGTCTGTCTGTCTGTCTGTCTGTCTGTCTGTCTGTCTGTCTGTCTGTCTGTCTATCTATTGTCCTTTCGAGCCGAAGACGGCACATAGGACAGAACCACAATCTCAAAAACAGAAACCTTGCGTGCCAAAGTGGCACATATTGCAGAGATCACTGCTCTAAAATATATGGCGCTGTTTCCGTAACAATACTTTTTACAATGACAGCTTGTCAAGCCATCGATCAACCTCCTTAGTCGCCTCTTACGACATGCCTGGAAGGTCACAGTGTTACTATACTATGTATATAAAAGTAAAGTACCCCCGTCACGCCAAGTGGCGTATAGGGAAATATGGTGTTAGTGACCCTATATTTTACAGACCTTCAGCACATGATTTTTGGGGTAATGTGGTCAGTATTACGCCCGTGCTGCTTTACTTTCCCAGAAAAAAATCCGGTACCCATCTAAGGCTGGGTGAACCCGGAAGCCGTCGGTTGGGATCGAACCCTACCCCTTGTCCGTGGTAGTCCAGTTCACTAACCACTGAGCTATCGCGGCTCCCATACTGTGTATATGGAGCACATAAAAAAAAATCAATTGACGTCATCAAATAGTGTGCTCTACAGTCCACCGTGAAGCGAAATGCAGTGAATGATATAGCGCATGATGATTTTAGGCCATCGTTGCTGACTCCAATTCCGAACATATAGACATACAGTTAGTCGTCAGATTATCCCCGTCGCACATCAAACAACAGACCGTAAGATTAGCGTACGTCCGGTCTAGGGATATACGATGAACCATTACGATGACGTAGCACACAACAATGTTGTACACACAACAATTTCGCTCCCTTTAGATTCCTGATTACTCTAGTAAAAGCAGCCTACGACGAAAAAAACAAGGTGCAAATTCCCTAAAGAGATAAAACTGCGGCTGACGAAGCAGTTTACATTAATGAGTAACATGAAAATAACTTGCTTCAATGAATTCCAACAACGGTCATGAACAGCACCAAGGCGACGTAAAGCGCAGATCAAGTCTAGACGGCGGAAGGTCGCATTCACAACAGTTGATTTGTCAAAACGGGACTGTTGCCGACGTACGACTTCGCTTTAGCGGCGCAGATGTAATAAGTAGATCATCATTTTGACTTTAACGCAGAAAAGTGCAATAGAGAACTGAAACTAATCAGACCCCGAATGCACTTTCTGCAGCGATCGAGAGAACGTGACCTAGACCCACCATCTTGGGAAACCTTGCAATGAATATTCTATTGGTACTTTCCAGATTGCTCAAAACAGCATTAGACCATAGCATTAACTATTGTAACCAATTTAATTACTTTTTAATCACATTTTTTGATGACGCCATATACTTATGCTTTTCATATGTATTCTATATACAAAGTGTAGTAAGACTTTAAGAACATTCTGTATAAGCAGGGATGGAAAGTGTAAAACTGAAATAAACAAAATAATATGAATGGCAAAAAAAAATGTAATTTTAATGCCATGAAAAGTATACTAACATCACAACAAATAACACCAGGGTTAAAACTAAGAATAACAAAATGCAATATCTTCTCAACAATCCTGTATGGTGCAGAAACTTGAACATTAAACAAGAAAACATAAGAGAAAATGAAGGCTTTGAAATGTGGATTTATTGAAGAATAGTTAGAATTGGATGGAAAGAAAAGAAAGCAAACGATGAAGTCTTAAAACAACTAAAAATGAAAAGAGAACTACTAAACACAATTCACACAAAACAAATGAGATTTTTTTGGGCGTGTTAAATGACACAGTAGTCTATAGATAGTTATTTTGGATGGGAACATACAAGGTAAAAGAAGCAGAGGCAGACCAAGACCAACATGGGCGAGTAACATCAAAAGATGGACAAGTCAGCCTATGACAAGCTGCCCCATCAGAGCAATAGATAGAGTGGAATGGCGCTCCATGGTAGCCAACCTTGGATGTGGAAATGACACTCAATGATGATGAGCTCAGAATAATCTGGTTAAACGCGGCTACTGCCCCTTACAGAGCGTGCTCTGCGGTTTTTGGCCTACCCTCTATGGTTTCCTGGCTTACACTCTGCGGTATCTCAGTCTGCTGTGTCCCGTTATAACTATAGTTAGTTAGGAGACGAAGTAAATGCCTATATTTTAAGAATTCACTCAATTTGAAGAAAACACAGAAGCTTATGTGATGAGCGGTTGACGGAAATGACAACCTCTTTGGTTACAAATCAGAAAAGCGCGGGTTCAAATCCCAGTAGGGTCGAAATATTTGCTTCTAATCGCGGGTAGAAAAACAATACAATCAATGAATACATCAGCAACTAAAGAATACATCAACAACTAAAGAATACACCAACAACTAAAGAATACATCATCAACAACTAAAGAATATACTAACAACTAAAGAATACATCAACAATTAAGAATACACCAACAACTAAAGAATATACCAATAACTAAAGAATACACCAACAACTAAAGAATACACCAACAACTAAAGAATACATCAACAACTAAAGAATATACCAATAACTAAAGAATACACCAACAACTAAAGAATATACCAATAACTAAAGAATACATCAACAACTAAAGAATACATCAACAACTAAAGAATACATCAACAACTAAAGAATACATCAAAAACTAAAGAATATACCAACAACTAAAGAATATACCAACAACTAAAGAATACACCAACAACTAAAGAATACATCAACAACTAAAGAATACACCAACAACTAAAGAATACATCAACAACTAAAGAATACACCAACAACTAAAGAACACATCAACAACTAAAGAATATACCAACAACTAAAGAATATACCAACAACTAAAGAATATACCAACAACTAAAGAATATACCAACAACTAAAGAATATACCAACAACTAAAGAATATACCAACAACTAAAGAACACATCAACAACTAAAGAATACACCAACAACTAAAGAACACATCAACAACTAAAGAATACACCAACAACTAAAGAACACATCAACAACTAAAGAATACACCAACAACTAAAGAACACATCAACAACTAAAGAATACACCAACAACTAAAGAACACATCAACAACTAAAGAATACATCAACAACTAAAGATTATCATCATCAAGTACCGAGCCTAGCGGCGTAGGTGTCATGTCTCTCCACAACTTTCGATCTCGGCAGCTATTTATCATTTCTGTTGTTGACCTTCTACCAAGCCACTCTCTTAAGCTGTCTGCTATTTTTTCTCTTTGCTTCCCTCTATCTCTTCGTCCCTCAATTTTTCCAGTTGTTACAATATATTCCAGTTGTTCTCTTCTCATTACATGGCCAAAAAATGATGATTGTCTCTTCCTAACATTGGAAATTAGCTCTCTTTTTGCTTTGACCTCTCTCAGAACCTCTTCATTACTCTTCTTAGCTGTCCATGGTATTCTCAACATTCTTCTGTAAAACCACATTTCTACAGACTCCAGTGATTTTGTAGTCCGTTGTACCACTGTCCATGACTCGCATCCATATGTTAAGAATGGCTCTACGTAACATTTAAGAACTCTTTTTCTTGTTTCCACTGTCAAAATGCACAGCACTTTCCTCACCCTTTGGAAAGCTGCTTTTGCCCGAGCCACTCCGCACCCCATCTCTCCCGCACATCCTCCATCCGAGGTCAACAAAGCTCCCAAACATCCAAATTCATCCACCTGTTTTAACACTGTTCCACCTGTCTTTATCCCGCACTGAGGCGATGTCTCTCCCCCTGCTGCCACCACCACCTCTGTCCCCTTGCGGTCAAGGTTGAGTCCTTCACTTTCGCTTTCCTCCACCACAATGTCCAACATTTCCCGCAACTCAGCTCCACTCCTAGCGATTAATACTGCATCACAGTAATTAAAGAATACATCAACAATTAAAGAATACATCAACAATTAAAGAATACATCAACAATTAAAGAATACATCAACAACTAAAGAATACATCAACAATTAAAGAATACATCAACAATTAAAGAATACATCAACAATTAAAGAATACACTAACTGTTAAAAAATTACACCAACAGCTAAAAAATACAACTGAAGAAAATAGCAACAACTAAAGAATACACCAACAACTAAATAATACACCAACAACTAAAGAATACATCAACAACTAAAGAATACACTAACTGTTAAAAATTACACCAACAGCTAAAAAATACAACTGAAGAAAATAGCAACAACTAAAGAATACACCAACAACTAAATAATACACCAACAACTAAAGAATACATCAACAACTAAAGAATACACTAACAGCTAAAGGATACATCAACAGCTAGAGAATACACCAACAACTAAAGAATACACCAACAGCTAAAGCACTGACCAAAGGCTAAGACATAATACAACAATTAAATAACACATAAAGAACTGAAGAAGACATCAAGAAATAAAGAATACACCAACTGCCAAAGAATACATCAACAACTAAAGTATACATCAATAATTAAAGAATACATCAACGACTAAAGAATATACCAACAACTAAAGTATTCACCAAGAACTAAAGAATACAACAATTAAAGAATACTTCAACAGATAAAAGATATTTCAAAAGCTATTAAAGAAGCTACTGAAGAAAGCTTAAAACACTACAGAAAAGATCAACGAAGAAGAGATAAAGAAGAGATCAGTAAACCAAAGAATAAATCAACTAAAATTAAGAACCCGAAAAGAGACTCCTAAAAAAAAAAAATAACCAGATCAACACGAACTAAATAATAGATGAAAGTTTTAAAACAAAGTCGAAAGTTGACTGCATTAAAGAAATATTTTAAAATAAATATTTAAAAAATCTAGAATTACGGATAACATGAGAAAGTGCAGACGACTGGGAATTCCAATTTTTGAGAGCATTAAAGTAGTCAGACTATGGAGGCACGTTTGGGGTTGGGTATCAGATATCGCACGGGCTAAACGAGGTCAAGGACATGTATCTGGACAATTGTGTCAGGAATGAGTAAACTCGAGCTGGTTAACTCTTTCCGTGCGTTTAGCCGCACAGTGCATCACTCTCAATTTGATAAGTAAACTGTCATCAAACCATATTCTTTTTATATATCTTGTATCATCTTGGTATTGGTGAAATATAATTCCTTGTTTAATTATCATCTAAAAATTCATATATAATATATTAAGTATTAGATAAATATAAACGTGTAGATTAATATTTAAAAACATGAACAATTTTGTCTCTGAAATCCCTACCGCTGAATTAATAAACCCTTCCGTAGTGAAAAAGTTAAGACTCTACTCGCTCCGGCTGCTCAGGAAATAGAACAACGCTTTGGTTCTTTGGTTTGGTTATGGAAGGCCCCGTATCACTGCAAACGAATCCATAATTGCTCAACCGCCCGTGCCAGTGGAATCATCATAATTACTGTCTCATCTCCCAAACAAAGAAATGTAGCTGTAGTCCACAATATAGCAGTCTCAGCACACGCTACAAGACATAAGGCGAAACCGCACAGAAAGTGAACACAGCCAACTGTTCCCTGTCATACGATATCATCATTCATCGTAAACAATTGGAATATCGAAACATGATCAAAACTGATGAAACACACAGCTCACGGTGTGCACAGGGCACCTAACTCAGTAGCTCCTGCAACAAGTCGGACTTGGAATATGAGGAAACTGCAACAAGGAACACTGTTATACACATAGCTTCCAATGGTTCCTGCCGCCTATCCACCATATTGACCAGAAGTTCACGTCCTCTTCAAAATGATGATCGTCATATTTTTTAAATGCATAGCGCATGATGATGTTAAGACATCATTTTTGACTCTAAATCCGAACATATAAAACCCAGTTAGTCGTCAGATTATCCCCGTCGCACATCAAACAACAGACCGTAAGATTAGCGTATGGCCGGTCTAGGGATATACGATGAGCCATTATGATGACGTAGCACACACAACAATGGCACCGTCCTTAGATTCCTGACGCTCTAACCAAGTGAGTAGCAATAGAAAGATGGCCAATCTGGTATCAAACACAGTCGTGAGATGAAGTCGGATGTGTTGGCGTGAAAGGCGCAGATATGATGGTGCTGCTTGCTTGCGTTCGCCCAATCACTAAAGGAGTACACCTCTTCCTCATCCGTCCATAAAAAGACGTTAAGTGGGCGTTTCTGCGTTGTGTTGTGGTTATTAAGTTATTTGCGGGTCATCATCATTGCACTCCGAACATGTCCATAGGTGCTCAGATCCCCTCCTCAGCAATACCCCCAGTGTCCAGCGACTGACGACTCCAGTTCTATGTTGGTTGATAAGTCTTCTTACGCGGCCACTAAGTGTCTCATTTCTGGCTGTGCCCATCTTAACTCCCATTTCCATCATACGAAGAAGTGACGTGGATCTGTGTTTGTCGAAGTCCTGTGCTCTTCCCACATCTCGGAGGACATTGATTTGTTGTGGTTTGCAGTATAACTGCGATATTTGCGCCTCTAGGCCCAACACATCCGACTTCATCACGACATTTTTGAGTACCGGGTTGTCTTCCCTCTTCGATTCCTACTCGCCTGGCCAAACTAGACAGGCTAGTCTGTTACTGGAGGCACCACGAAGAGGTGGAACAGGGTCTGTATGGTTCTGGTTCGCCGATCCTGACGCAAGTCATCAGCTGTGGTCGTTAACAAACTTCCAGCTCTGCTGCTGTGAGGCGCGCCTTCACTTCCTGGCTCAGATATTACAGCGTGCACAACTCAACTAAATCCATGTCCTTATAATGACAGACGATGAAGGGGAAGTGACGTCACCCATAGGCAGAAGAAGGCATAATTTTTTTTTTTTTTAATCAGATGCACTTGAATTCCGAAAAGAACAGGATGTATGTCTCTGCCAGGGCACATTTCCAAAACATAACAATTTCAAAGAAAGGCATCGTTAATGAAATGTTTACTGTAGCACTACCTGTGGTGGGGAACGAGATCTAGGTTACCACGAAAATCAACAGACTCCCCAGTGTTTAGGTGGATTGTCTTGAGCCAAAGAAAACAAAAGTTTGTTTCCCCCCTTCTGAAACAATAACTACAAACCTGTTTGATAAGTAAACAATCCCGTAATAAATAAATAACATGAGTAAAAGGGACAGCATTAGGGGCAGACTACCCACAAGGTAAAGGGGACGTACTGTCAAGTACTTTAAACAGGCCACGCCGGCGGAAGGTGAATGGGGCAGGGGGTAACACTCGGCCTTGTCTGTCTGACCTGGGCTGGCGCTAGGAGTGTCTAGACTTGATTGAGTCTTACGGTTCTCAAAATATTTTAATGAAAGGACGGTGGGTATGTTTTCCCATAATCTTTTGTCTTCTGTGATATTATTGTAGAGAAATTGCCAATCAACCACTAATATCTTCAGTAATCAAGAAAAGACGATCGTAATATTTTGGACATGTAATATGAAGAGATAATAACCGAATAGCAAAGCAAGCCCTCATGTGGGAAACAACAGGTAAGAGGAAAAGAGGAAGACCAAGAGAGACACTGAGAAGAACATTGATGAGAGAGGCAAGAGCAGCAGGAATTGGCTCCCTCAATGAGATAGAGCTGCTTGCACAGAACAGAGACAGATGGTGAGATTTTATAAAAAGATTTTTACAAGGATTGAAAACTGCTAGAATTTAGATAAGAGAAGGAGTATCTGGGTCTACGCCCTATGAGCCGGCTACGGCTCAAAAGTTCACTAGATAGATAGATAGATAGACAGACAGACGGACGGACGGACGGACGGACGGACAGACGGATGGACGGACGGACAGACAGACAGACAGACAGACGGACGAACGGACGGACGGACGGACGGACGGACGGACGGGTGGGTGGGTGGATGGATGGATGGATGGATGTATCGATAGATAGATAGAAAGACAGACAGACAGACAGACAGACAGACAGACAGACAGACAGACAGACAGACAGACAGACAGACAGACAGATAGATAGACAGATAGATAGATAGATAGATA
The DNA here is from genome assembly GCA_032433765.1 of Megaustenia siamemsis. NCBI lineage: Eukaryota > Metazoa > Mollusca > Gastropoda > Stylommatophora > Ariophantidae > Megaustenia > Megaustenia siamemsis. The sequence goes on along the minus strand of JAVIAB010000139.1, from coordinate 74,277,110 downwards.
GATAGATAGATAGATAGATAGATAGATAGATAGATAGATAGATAGATAGATAGATAGATAGATAGATAGATAGATAGATAGATAGATAGATAGATAGATAGATAGATAGATAGATAGATAGATAGATAGATAGATAGATAGATAGATAGATAGATAGATAGATATTATTGCCCACTGCATCATGCCTTATGTCTTTTGGCGTGTGTTGTGGCTGCTATGAATGGGACACTGCAGCTAAATTTCTTTGTTCGGATCCTTCAATGAGGTTAGATATTAATTCGGATGATTCTACTGACACCGGCGTTTGAGCAATTATGGACTTTAGTATATTTACAGTGATACCGAGACCTTAGACCAACTACAACTACATCAAAGAAGAAGATCAAACTAGGACAAGCACCGTCGATAACTATCACTATGTGTAAATCCCTCTGTGATTGGGCAATTCACTTTCCTTTTTACCTACAACCATATTGGGAGCCGCGATAGCTCAGTGGTTAGTGAACTAGATTACAGAGGACAAGAGGTAGGGTTCGATGCTGAACGACGGCTTCCGGATTCATAAATCCTTAAATGGTTACCGAATTTTCTTCTGGGAAAGTAAAGCGGTACGGGCGTAATAGCGACCACATTACCACAGAAACCATGTGCCGAAGAACTGTAAAAATTATGGACACTAGCAACAAATTCTATATACGCCACGGGGCGTAAGAGGACACTTTACTTAACGCTTGGGATCCGCGGTAATGTTGTTGACAAAAGCACTCGGTGTCGACCCTGCGACCCGGTTTGAACGCCGGAAGCAGACATAAGATTTGCATAAACTCCTGTGATTCACCCAGACATCGGGTAAAGTGGGAGCTAGAGTTCAAGCTCGGGAAGGTCGAGGGATGCCACAATTTACGAACTGTGTGCTAAAGGCGACAACAGTTGCAAGTGTTTTGTCAACAACAAGCTGGACGACATATCAATGTATGTGTGTGCATGTGTGTCTTCATGTGTGTGTTGTATTGGTACCGTTGATATGGCGCCGATTCATATCTTATGCTGATATCTTTCCTTTTTTGGATATTTTTCAATCCTTGCATAGATCTTTTCCTTCTCTCCTTGTTTTTTGTTTCTTTTTCATCTACAACGATCGTCATTCCTTTCTTTGTTCTCGTTTTTCTTCTGAGAGCATCACTCACTACGAATAACTAACGAAGTCTTGTTTATGGAACACGTAATGTTACAGAAAAAGGAAGCCGCTGAAATGTGGATTTATAGAAGAGTAGTTAGAACTGGATGGAAAGAAAAGAAAACAAACGCTGATGTTTTAAAACACCTAAAAATGAAAAAAAAAAATAACTACTAAACACAATTTGAACAAGACAAATGCAATTTTCGTGCCATGTTAAAAGACACAACAGCCTAATACAAGTAATATTGGAAGAGAAAATACAAGGTAAAAGAGGCAGAGGTAGACTAAGACTAACATGAACGAGTAACATCAAAAGATGGACACGTCAACCTATGACAATCTGCACCATCAAAGCAAGAGACAGAGTGCAATGGCTCTCCATGGTAGCCAACCTTCGATGCCGAACGTCTCTCAATTATGATTGTTATGCAGCTTGCAGACAGGTACAACCGACTTCTGACCACTAATTTGTTTTCCCATTTTTTATACTTAGCCATTCACTGCCCGCGTTCTTGTTGAGTACAAAAGTTCACAGCCTTATTTAGGCCTTCATTATCTTTGAAGTTTCTGTTTTCCACATTCATGTTATCCCTGTATCCCGTATGTTCATGTGTGCCCCAGTTGTTCTTTTATTGCCCCTGTTATTTTTGTTATCACGCTGCTCTTTGTTAGGCCACCCACTTCCTTGTCAGCAAAGATGGAACTGGCGGGACAAAGTAACCAACACTTAACAATGGGAAAGTAACAAACAAAAACCAGTGGGCAAAGAGATACAAGTGAAAGCGATAGCGCTGTATAGGATAAACACTAAGGAAGCCAAAGGAAAGTATTACGCTACCGGCCCGTAATATGGAATTACCACGACGAGAAACAAAGAGGGGAACAGGCAAATAATTCCAGTGATTCAGTAAAGCTGGTAGGAGAAACAAGTAGTGTGGTGTAACTACACTCCTACAAGGTATAGTGACAACTTTACAAAAAGGTACACAACAAAATACTGACGTTTCAGCCTATATGTGGCCTTCTTCAGAAAACGAGAACAACAAAAACGGACAATGAAACATCATCATCAAGTACCGGGCCTAATGGCGTAGGTGATCATGTCTCTCCACAACTTTCGATCTCGACAGTTATTTATCATTTCTGTTGTTGACCTTCTGCCAAGCCATTCTCTTAAGCTGTCTGTTATTTTTTCTCTTTGCTTTCCTCTATCTCTTCGTTCCTCAATTTTTCCAGTTGTTACAATATATTCCAGTTGTTCTCTTCTCATTACATGGCCAAAAAATGATGATTGTCTCTTCCTAATATTGGAAATTAGCTATCTTTTTGCTTTGACCTCTCTCTCAGAACCTCTTCATTACTCTTCTTAGCTGTCCATGGTATTCTCAACATTCTGATGTACAACATCTGTAAAACCACATTTCTACAGATTCCAGTGATTTTCTTGTCTGTTGTCCTATTGTCCATGACTCGCATCCATATGTTAAGACTGGCTCTACATAACATTTAAGAACTCTTTGTCTTGTTTCTATTGTCAAAAATGGATTGCATAGTATTTTCCTCATTTTTTGGAAAGCTGCTTTTGCCTGAGCCATTCTGCATCTCACCTCTTGTGTACATCTTCCACGAAACATAGACAAAAGTATAACTACAACTAGAATGAGCGGTACAGGTAAGGCAAAGAGAAATAAAAAGAGGGATTAGAGATAAAAGAATGAAACAAAAGAGAGATGTGCTACATATCGGATGATAAACAATTTATAATATGTAAACTCTCGTAAGCTAAGACATATAATTCAAGCTAGACTTAACTGAGGCAAGGTCCAAAAGCTGACAAGGGACAAGAGGAAGGCCAAAATAATCTGAAAAATGTCAGATGGAAATCAACGTGAAGAAAATGGTGAAGATACGAATGAACTTAAGAGAACTGCACCACATAGGACCGATGGGGAAAGTGTTGAAGACCCATGCTCCACGGGGGAGGGGGGGGGCTGGAAGGTAAAAGAAGAACCGGAACAAATAGAATAGTTTACATGTGGTGATAGTTTTTATTATAAATCACAGAGCTACTGGCAGCGTATTCACACATTTATCTTGTCAATAAAAACTAAGGAATACTCTTCAAGACGGTCATTGTTAACCATCGGATGGCGGAAAGCTTTGCTAGTTTCAAGTTTGGGAGCCGCGATATCTCAGTGGTTAGTGAACTGGACTATAAGAGGTCGGTTTCGATCTTGAGCGACGGCTTCCGGGTTCACCTAGCCTTAAATAGGTACCGGCCGGATTTTTTAATAGGAAAATAAAGCGGCACGGGCGTAATACTGACCACATTACCTCAAAAATCATGCGCCGAACGTCTGTAAAAATGATTGTCACTAACACCATATTCCCTATAGGTCAGTTGGCGTGACGAGGCTCTTTACTTTTTTTTTTAACCAGCCAAATACCAATGGATAAAGAGATACAGGAAAATGATGGCACTGGATACACACTACGGAAGTCAACAGAGTATTACACATCAGACCCTTTTTTGGAATCCCCAAGGAAAAAGACAAAGAGCAAGACCCCAAAATATTCATGGAGAAGACGGATGGAAGCAGTGATGAAGATGATAAAAAGACAAAGGATGATCTTAACAGGATGGCAAGAAACAGAACGGCTTACAAAGTGTTTGTTGGAGATCTATACTCCACAGAGAGTTGAAAATGTATGTTGGAGATCTATACTCCACAGAGAGTTGAAAATGTATGTTGGAGATCTATACTCCACAGAGAGTTGAAAATATTTGTTGGAGACCTATGCTCTACATGGTGCTGAAAGTGTTTTTTGAAGACCTGTGCTCCACAGGGAGCTGAAAGGTAAAAGAGAGAGCAGGCGTTATTATTTGTTTTGTTTGCTTGAAAAATGTATGTTTTTTTTATATTTCTTAATTTTTTAAAGTTTCTCAGCTGATACATTTTTGTTAATACAGGCAATTGTTGTATTTTCATTTACATGTTATATATAAACAAAAGTGGAAAAATTTAGGAACGAAGAGATAGAGAGAAGCAAAAAGAAAGGATACCAGACAGCTTCAGAGAATGGCTTGGCAGAAGGTCAACAAGAGAATGGATTAATAACTGTCAAGATCGAAAGTTGTGGAGAGACATGATCACCTATGCTAGCAGGCATGGTACTTGATGATAATGACGTAAACAAATTAAAAGGCTCGGTCTAGTTATAAAACACAAATAAACAAACGATGATGTTTTAAAACACCTAAACCTAATATTACACTGCTATTATTATCTATGGCCCTTTTCGTCTTGTCAGACGGTCTAGTAGAGTCTATTGCGTACTTTTTTGAGGTTTTGTTTTGTGGAACAGCTTCTTTCGTGGCTAATTCTACCAATGTTTAACAAACACACACGGCCACAGAGTGAACAAGTCAGGCCCACTAGTCCACAGGGTTTTCCATCGTTTTTCATTAGTCTTTTCTCTTCTAAGTTTTGCCTTAGCACAGTTTCAAATGATGTTATACCGTTCCTTATACATGCTCTCCATGATGTGCGATCACTTGCCAGATGTTCCCATTCATTTTCACAGATGGAGAAGTCATTCAGAGATGATTTACAGATATCTCTATATTGTAGTTTAGGTCTGCCGATTTGTCTTTTTCCGTGTTTGTCTTTTTCGCCAAATATTGTTTGCCTTGGGATGCGCTTTTCTACCATTCGCTGGACATGCCCCAGCCATTTTAGTAATGGCTGTTATTACGGCTATTATTTTTATTATTATTAAATAATAGGATAAAAAGAGACGGGCAAGATCAGACGATAACCTCGAAATGTTAAACAGACGGAATATTAGAAAAACTTGGAAACGAGCCAGCAGAGGAGACCAACCAAAAAGAGAAGACCGCAAATTATTTCTTCTCGGTGCAGAAAAGGAAAGAAGAAGATACAATAATGGAAAGTACGAGACTTGTATCGACGTCAAAGCTCACTAGTTTTTACCCATATGTGCTCGGCCGCCTATCCAGAAGTTTTCGGAGACTTCTGAATAGTGTCCCTTCAAGCATCGAAACTCATGATGCGATGCGGCATTCCTTTCCTTCTCAGAGTACTACCCTGGTACCAATTTCTGCTAGCGGCTGGGTTGACCGCGGGGTTTTTTTTTCAGCCACGAGTACAACTCACGCTGCTTCCAACGGGAATCGAACACGGGTTGTCCGAACAACGGTAGCGCCCAGTCGGGTGGTTTTCTCAACTAGTCTACCGAGGCCTCCGAAAGAAAAAGATGAAGAAGTTTAAGAAAATGAAGAAGAAGAAAAATATGAAAAAAGAAGAAGATGAAGGAGGAGAAGAAGATGAAACGAAGAAGAAGAAAAGAACAAAAAGGAAAAGAAGAAAATGATGAAAAGGAGAAGAAGAAGAAAAAGAAGAAGAAGATTATGAAAAATAAGATGATGATGAAGAAGGAGAAGAAGAAGAAGAATAAAATGAAAAAAGGAGAAGAAGAAGATGAAAAATAAGAAGATGAAAAATAAGAAGAAAAAGAAGATGAAGATGAAGAAGAAGTAGAAGAAAGTGAAGAAGATGATGATGAAAAAGAGGAAGAAGAAAAAGATGAAGAAGGAGAAGAAGAAGATGAAAAAGAAGAAGAAGAAGTAGAAGAAATTGGAAAAGATTAAAAAGAAGAAAAAGAAGAAAATGAAGAAGAAGAAGAAAAAGAAGTAGATGAAGAAGAAAAAGAAGAAGATGAAGAAGATGAAGAAGGTGAAGAAGAAGAAGAAGATGAATAATAATAAGAAGAAGATGAAGAAGAAGATAATGTTGATAAAAAAAAGAGGAAGAAAAAAAGAAGAAGAAGATTATGAAGAAGAAGAAGAAGAAGAAGATTTATGAAATGTCAATTATTCGCACGAGATAGAGAGATTTAAGTAAATGGATCTGATTGGATGGTCATAATTTTTTTTTTCCGCTTCTTCTTGGCGACACACGATCCGTTCAACCTCAGTCTATTTTGTCTAGATTATATATTAGATTGCAACTGTCACTAAAAAGTTGATTTTAAAACTATGTTTGCTCCAAATGTGGATAAGTCTGATGCACTTTGCACGTCTTGTCCTCGACAAAACAGGATGAGAACCACTGGTCTAGACAACATCGTTTGTTTGTAGCCGTGGGGAGTCCATTACAATTACACCTTGATCGACTTGCGGAATAATTAAGAAAAGTGTTATTCAAATTGTCAAACGGCAGTTATTTATATGAAGATGCATAGGTTTTTAGTTGCAGTCAATCTCTTTCATCCCAGCTATCTTTCTCTCTTTCTCTCTTTACTTCACTATTTTTACTATCTTTTACGCTCACTGACACTGGCCTTTTCATACTTTCTTTATATCACTCTTTTTTATCTTTAGCTTTGTCATTCTATCTCATTTTATTTTCTCTAATTTTCTTTTATCTCAGACTTTCTCCCACTCAAATTATCTTTTATCTCAAACGTTTCTCTCTCTCTCTCTCTCTCTCTCTCTCTCTCTCTCTCTCTCTCTCTCTCTCTCTCACCATCTTTTCCATTATCAATTTTTCTTTTTTTTTTTAAACTTTATGCTTTTCAATCTCTCTCTCTCTCCCTCCATTTTTCTGTCTAGACTGTTTCCTGACGCACAAACACATGGACATTCTCGTTCATCCTCTCTATCTCTCTCTCTCTCTCTCTCTCTCTCTCTCTCTCTCTCTCTCGATTTGATAAAAGATCTATACAAGGATTGAAAACTGTTAGAATAAAAATCTAGATAAGAGAAAGAGTATCTGGGTCTATACCCTATTGGCCGTCTACGGTTTGTAAGTTCAATAAATAGATAGAAATTCTTATAACATATTCAATTAGTTGGTAGTATATTCTGATAAGCCTGTGTGTTACCGGGGCCTCATTATGAGGGAGTAAAGAATAGTGACACTGTGACCTTCCAGGCATGTCGTAAGAGGCGACTAAGGAGGTTGATCGATGGCTTGAAAATGCTGTCATTGTAAAAAGTATTGTTATGGAAACAGAGCAAATTTGATTTTGGAAGCAGTGATCTCTGCAATATGTGACATTTTGGCACGCAAGGTTTCTGTTTTTAAGATTGTGGTTCTGCCCTATGTGCCGTCTTCGGCTCGAAAGGACAATAGATAGATAGATAGATAGATAGATAGATAGATAGATAGACAGACAGACAGACAGACAGACAGACAGACAGACAGACAGACAGACAGACAGACAGACAGACAGACAGACAGACAGACAGACAGACAGACAGACAGACAGACAGACAGACAGACAGACAGACAGACAGACAGACAGACAGACAGACAGACAGACAGACAGATATATAGATAGATAGATAGATAGATATTCCGATAACATATTCAATTAGTTGGTAGTATGTTATGATACATATTCATTCGAATTGCAAAAACAACCCATAAATAGAATAGGAAAATCTAGTAAATATTAACCAAATTGGCTGGGAAAACACATTTCTATTCTTTTATTCCCCTAAAACACATTTACTACAGATATAGCCCATCAACAAAAGCTCTCCAATAGGTAAAAAATAAAGTACCCCCGTCACGCCAAGTGGCGTATAGGGAAATATGGTGTTAGTGACCCTATATTTTACAGACCTTCAGCACATGATTTTTGGGGTAATGTGGTCGGTATTACGCCCGTGCTGCTTTACTTTCCCAGAAAAAAATCCGGTATCCATTAAAGGCTGGGTGAACCCGGAAGCCGTCGGTTGGGATCGAACCCTACCCCTTGTCCTTTGTAGTCCAGTTCACTAACCACTTAGCTATCGCGAAAAGCTCTCCAATACTTTCTGTATATTTATTGTCTCTTCTAGCCAACATCAGGTGTAATTCATCTTTATGATTATGGTTTCATAATTTCATGTCCATGTGTTTCTTCATTCTCCCCGTTTCATCTTCCCTTGTCCTATTCCATATTTGCCTCGTAATGTTTGTAACAGACTTTCACATTGTGTGTACTAACGCTACTAATTCACCACTAACGCTTCTATTATTTGTCATGTTTTTGCAGTCTTACAACTGCGATAATTTTGGCTTTGCGACCCAACACATTCGACTTGTTATGATGTATTTTAGAACCAAGTTTGCCTTCCCACTTTGATTCTACAATATACTTTGTAACGGAGACTGGAACTACCTTTTAGATGCCTTCCCACTTTGATTCTACAATATACTTTGTAACGGAGACTGGACCTACCTTTTAGATGCCTTCCCACTTTGATTCTACAATATACTTTGTAACGGAGACTGGACCTACCTTTTAGATGCCTTCCCACTTTGATTCTACAATATACTTTGTAACGGAGACTGGACCTGCCTTTTAGATGCCTTCCCACTTTGATTCTACAATATACTTTGTAACGGAGACTGGACCTACCTTTTAGATGCCTTCCCACTTTGATTCTACAATATACTTTGTAACGGAGACTGGACCTGCCTTTTAGATGCCTTCCCACTTTGATTCTACAATATACTTTGTAACGGAGACTGGACCTACCTTTTAGATGCCTTCCCACTTTGATTCTACAATATACTTTGTAACGGAGACTGGACCTGCCTTTTAGATGCCTTCCCACTTTGATTCTACAATATACTTTGTAACGGAGACTGGAACTACCTTTTAGATGCCTTCCCACTTTGATTCTACAATATACTTTGTAACGGAGACTGGAACTACCTTTTAGAGAAGAATTAGAGTCGTCGTCAGCTTTTACATGCTTACGACGATGTCAACAGCCAGCCATGATGCTACCAGTTCATCTCTTTATTTTCTTCTTTTTCAAAACTTTTATCTTTCTCATCATCTTCAAAGAGGCCAACACAAAAAGGGAGCTCCTAAGAAACATCAGAAAGAAAGAACCAACATTTTTTTCGGGCACATCATGAGAAGGGGAAAGTTAGAATGCTTCGTTACAACTGACAAAATACAAGGAAAGAGAGATCGCGGACAACAAAGAGAGAAAATACTAGATAGTTTTGCGTAATGGCATGAAACAATCAACAACAGAGTTGATACGATGTACGGTATATAGAAGACCGCAGAGGGACATGATCGCCTGCGCCAGCCGGCATGGCACATGATGATGATGATCCTTCTTATGAAACAACGTTGATAGATCATCATGAAGTGCGTCTTAAATTGTTTAGTGTCGTCGCAATGAATCACTGGGTTTCTGGTTATCTTATCAGCTGTTGATATTTGTCTACATTATGTCACGTATAGAAGGTGGTAATACAAAGGCTCGTGAACTGGTCTATTGTGTTCAATCCCGATCTAAAACTGCCAAGTTTACACAGCCTTATGTGGGTATATGGTTTTTACTGGGAAAGAGAGGCGGTACTGACGTAATGCTGACCATACTATCCAAAATGTGCTGACAGTAAAGGGAAACATGGGCACTGACATAAAAACATCATGTTATGTAAACGTTATTTTTTCTTATTTATGTAACGTACAACATCCTGTTGCAGGAGCTACTGAGTTAGGTGCTCTGTGCACACCGTGAGCTGTGTGTTTCATCCGTTTTGATCATGTTTCGATATTCCAATTGTTTACGATGAATGTTGATATCGTATGGCAGGGAACAGTTGGCTGTGTTCACTTTCTGTGCGGTTTCGCCTATGTCTTTTGGCGCGTGCTGAGACTGCTATGATGGGGACTACAGCTACCTTTCTTTGTTTGGGAGGTGAGTTAGTAATTCGGATGATTCCACTGGCACGGGTGGTTGAGCAATTATGGATTTTAATTCGTTTGCAGTAATACCGGGGCCCTCCATAACCAAAGGTTAACAAACGTTAACCAAAGGTTAATCCTGGAGAGACACCACGACCCAAGGAATTTTTTTTTTTGCTTTGATCTCTGACGAAGTCCCTAGAGACTAGGAACTGAATTTTGCGTATTAATCCATTTTTCCCTGGCAGCCGCGTGCACAAGGGTCCCTCGCCGCGTAGTCAGATAACTCCGTCTTCGGAGGTACTCATATTTTTTTCCGTCTATGAATAATTGACGCTTCTAGCCGGGCCTCGCTTCTGAGACCAGTGGGTGGTTGCCGCAGAGAGAAATCATAAATAAAAATCCCAACTGGTGCAGCCGTGATTTGAACCTCTCTGTCTTGAGGCTGGCGTCTTGCCTCGAGACCAACCAGTCCCCCCGACCCAAAAAAAAAATGAAGTCCCATCGATCCAACTAAAGGATTATTCTTGCTTTCCTTCTTCTACTACGACAATGTAGAGTGTTTAGTTCTCCACACCCCTGAGTCCATAACTTTCATTCATTCATTTCCCTCTCGGGCCGAAGACGACACTTAGAGCGGAAGTTATAGTTCTCCACACACTTAACCATTTGCTGCTAGTTCGTGTAGTCCTTGTTAATTTCTTAGTCCCATAGTTGAGCCGCGATAGCTCAATGGTTAGTGAACTGGACTACAAAGGACAAGGGGTAGGGTTCGATCCCAACCGACGGCTTCCGGGTTCATCCAGCCTTTAATGGGTACCGGATTTTTTTTTGGGAAAGTAGAGCGGCACGGGCGTAATACCGACATTACCCTAAAAATCATGTGCCGAAGGTCTGTAAAATTTATGGTCACTAACACCATATTCCCTATACGCCACTTGGTGTGACGGGGGTAGTTACTTACTTTATAGTTGAGCCTTCGCCACTATTCTGCGTAACGATTCTCTTGATCTATCTTATTTTCTTTTACCAGATGGTTACCACATGTAAACCTGGTGGGGAGGTATTTCCTTATTCATTCTCAGCACATGATCGATGCATTTCCAACGTCTTCTTCTTATAAAGTACGACACTTATTCTTGTTTAGATTCATCTCTTATCTGTTAGCATGAAATAGGTTTTTTTTTGCAGCTTATGTTCGAAGTCAAAACATGGTGTTACACAAGGTTGTGTGCTGTCACCAGATTTGTTTAATATTTATAGTGAGATTATTTTAAGATCCACAAGGGGCATGCCTGGAATAACAATCAGAGGTCATAATATAAATAATCTAAGGTATGCTGATGATACAGTCTTAATCGCTAAGAGTGAAAATGAGTTGGACAAGAAATGTTGGATATTATAGTGAAAGAAAGCAAAATTAAATAACTCAGCCATAATAGCAAAAAGACAGAAGTAATGGTAACAACAAAGAAAAAGACATCACCTAAGTGCAAAATAAAGACAAGTGGAACAATATTAAAACAGGTAAATGAATTTAAATATTTTGGAACTTTGTTAACCTCAGACAGAAGATGTACTAAAGAGGTGAGATACATAATGGCACAGGCAAAAGCAGCTTTCCAAAAAAATGAGGAAGATTCTATGCAATCCATTTTTGACAATAGAAACAAGAAAAAGAGTTCTTAAATGTTATGTAGAGCCAGTCTTAACATATAGATGTGAATCATGGACAATAGGACAACAGACAAGAAAATCACTGGAGTCTGTAGAAATGTGGTTTTACAGAAGAATGTTGAGAATACCATGGACAGCTAAGAAGAGTAATGAAAATATTCTGAAAGAGGTCAAAGCAAAAAGAGAGCTAATTTCCAAAATTAGGAAGAAACAATCCTCATTTTTTGGCCATGTAATGAGAAGAGAACAACTGGAATATATTATAACAACTGGAAAAATTGAGGGACGAAGATATAGAGGGAAGAAAAGAGAAAAAATACCAGACAGCTTAAGAGAATGGCTTGGCAGAAGGTCAACAACAAAAATGATAAATAACTGTCGAGATCGAAAGTTGTGGAGAGACATGATCACCTATGTCAGTAGGCCCGGTACTTGATGATGATGAAGATGTTTGAAGTCTCATCGACTCGACTAGAAGATTCCTCTATCTTTACTTCTACTACTTCAGTTTTGTGTTTAGTTTTCCGCACTCCTGGGTACTTAGGCCCAGAAGAAAGGAGACGAGGCCAGGCATCACGAATACATTCTTCTCATTCTGCGATCAAATCTGTGTATTCAAAATTTGCAGATTCAGCCACGAGAGAACCTGTTTAAAAAAAAAACAACATTCAGAATAAAACACTAATAATTGATCAAACTACTGACTTATCAAGATTGCTTGCTATCAACCGTCTATCAAGACGTCAAAGATATACCATACACATACACTCTTCAGTCCACAACATACAAGGCATCAATTGTCTTTGAGTCAGTTCCACGGACAATGTCAATTTCACTGTTTGTATCATTTACTGGTCATGTGAATGTATGTTATTTAGTCTACTTCTATTAATAGTTTCGTGCGTTCGCGAATTTGTTTTGCAAAATATTAGCGGAAAATATATGAGCTAAAAAAATATGAGAATTTGTTCTGAAAAAATATTAGCAGAGAATATATTAGCTACAAAAAAAATTATGAGAATTCGCTCAGTGAGTAAATGGTGACAATATGTTCATGAACCGTGAAGTCTTAATAAAAAAGAATGGACATAAAACAAATCGTCAGGGTCAGCAGCTGTTGGTTCAATACCGGGTCACATTATGTTTGAGATTAGAGGAAGAAAGGACGTGAACTCAGTGTATTATGACAGGAGTAAAGGCATCAAGATGCACCAAGATGCATAGCGATGCGAAGATGCTGCAAAGCTGACGATAATAATGACAATAAAAGAAGATGTTTTATAATCTTTTATTTTAAAAATTGTCATTGTTTATTATGGCAGCTCTACATTAGAGAACAGAACAACAATGACAGCGTTTTGGCCTCACATATGGCTTCCTTAAAAAAAAAGAAACAGAACACAGAGAAGACAAAAACGAGAAATATATTGACATCTATAACGACATTATATTTTGTATACATTATTTTTTAGCTACAAAGTTATTGAGTTATTTGCGAGTCATCATCATTTCACTCCGAACATGTCCATGGGTGCTCAGATCCCCCACTCAGCAATTCTCGCAGTTTCCAGCGACTGACGACTCCAGTTCTGTGTTGGTTTATTTTTCCTGGCTGTGCTGGTTATTTTTTATATTCCTTTTGTAGTGTAGTTATATCGCAAATACATTTTGTTTGTTCGTATTCTGTGTGACCTGTTGTTTTCCGAGGAAGGTCGTATGTAGGCCGATAAGTAATAGTATTTTTTGTTGTTTTGTTCTTTCGTGTACAGCTGCTACTATACACTGTAGTTGTAGTTAGTAGAAGGCCCAGGTATCACTGCAAACGAATTAAAATCCATAATTTCTCAACCGTATGTGCCAGTGGAATCATCCGAATTAACATCTCAACGCATTGAAGGATCCAAACAAAGAAAGACACCTGCAGTCCCCACCATAGCAGCTACAACACACGCGAAAATAAATAAGGCGTTACTGCACCGAAGATTAACGAAGCCAAACTGACCTTCGTCATACGATATCATCATTCAATAAACAATGGGAATATCAAAACACGATCCGGATGAAATACACAGCTCACGGTGTGCACAGAGCACTAAACTCAGTATATCCGGCAACAAGCCGGACTTGGAATATGAGGAAACTTCAACAAGGAACACTTATCAAACAGAGCCTCAACAGTTCTTGTTGCCTACCCGCTATATTGACCGGAAGTATACACTGTGTTCACCCCTATCCCTGCTCACCAGCATTACCATAGAATCTCAATATTTTGCTTACTCCACATTAATGGAAGGAAGCAGATCCCAAAGTAGACTTAACATTAGATAAGGAAACACAATCTGGAACATTTGACAGCAGTTGAAAATGACAATGAGGAACTGGTTGATCTCGAGGCAAGGCGCTGGCCTCGAGACAGAGAGGTTGTGAATTCAAATCCCGCCTGATCCAGTTGGGATTTTTGTTTGTGATTTCTCTCTGCGGCAACCACCCCTGGTCTCAACAGCGAGGCCCGGCTTGAAACGTCAATTACTCATCGACGGAATAAAATATGAGTACATCCTATAATGGAGCTATCTGTCTGTACGGTGAAGGACCTCTGTGCACACGGCTGCCAGGGAAACATGGATTAACACGCAAAATTCAGTTCCTAGTCTCTAGGGGCTTCGTCAGAGGTGAAAGCTGGCGAACGCAAAAAATGACAATGATTGAATATGTCATAATAGAAACTGTTTGATGAATTTCTGTAATTCTTTTTCATGAAATCTTATTTTGTCACCGACCTTAAGATTGTACAGCATTTAAGTACAAAGGTAGTCTGAATTTTGCACAAATCATTGTTTGTTATATAATTTTAGGAAAATATCAAACCATGTGCTCTAGACATTAGATTTTACTGTAAATTATGTTAATTTTCTAACAAACCTCTCAGTGGATTGTGACTTACAAGTTACGGTTCAGTGAGCGCGAGAAGGTGTTAAGATTGTGCGGAGAGCACGTGAAATTTCCATTTTTTAAACGGTGAATTGATTACAACAAATGTAAAATCCTAAGATTTAGAACAACCAAGAAAATCATATTTTTATATACCTCAAAGAAGCAAAATCTTCCCTAAACGCATGACATTAGTGGGGAAAATCAAACTTAAGGTCGGTGAAAAAACAAGACTTCATGTTAAAAGAATTACAGAAATTCGTCAAACAATTTACGAAATAATTAATAAGCTCTATGGGCACGAATTTTGGGAGCCGAGATAGCTCAGCGGTTAGTGAACTGGACTAAAAAGGACAAGGGGTAGGGTTCGATCCCAACCGACGGCTTCCGGGTTCACCCAGCCTTAAATGGGTACCGGATTTTTTTCTGGGAAAGTAAAGCAGCACGGGCGTAATACCGACCACATTACTCCAAAAATCATGTGTGTAAAATATAGGGTCACTAACACCATATTTCCCTATACGCCACTTGGCGTAACGGGGGTACTTTACTTTTTTTTACTTATGGGCACGAATTTGTGAACGAACTATAGTATTGCCACCAGTTTACACTCTCAAATTATCAAGTTATAATAGTTGACAACGGTATTAGAAATGAAAGTAAAACACAGCCTCAGAGGCTTGGTATCTCACGATTTTCTCAATTTATAGAACGATAGAGTTCCAGTAAATTATTTTTTGCAGAAAAAGAAAGCGCTGGTTAGAACTGTAACTTATATATCCATCACCAATCCCAGGAATATACAACGATGTAAAGAAGACATGGAAGATGTTCAGTAGAAGATCATAATATTTGTTATCCTTAAAAAAAAATTTTTTTTAAATAAATAAAAAAATAGAGAATTTGCTGTCTAGAAATGATAACAATTTATTTACCTATAAATAAACGGAGTTCATCGGTGCTATATAGAACCAATTCTGACCTATGGAAGCGAATCATGGACAGTATACAAACAAATGAAAAAAAACTATTAGAGGCCACAGAGATGGGATTTATCAGAAGAATGTTGAAAATTCACTGGACAGCTAAAAAGACCAATGAGGAAGTTCTCAAAGAGGCCAACACAAAAAGGGAGCTCTTAAAAAACATCAGAAAGAAGCAATCAACATTTTTTCGGGCACATCATGAGAAGAGGAAAGTTGGAATACTTGGTTACAACTGGCAAAATAAAAGGAAAGAGAGATCGCGGACGACAAAGAGAGAAAATACTGGATAGCTTGGTGTCATGGCATGGAAAACAGTCAACAACAGAACTGATACGATGCGCTGTAGATAGAAGATTGTGGAGGGAAATGATCACCTACGGCAACCGGTATGGCACATGATGATGATGATGATAAATAAACGATAAAATTGCTCAGCCGGAAAAGATAAGGATTTGTTCGGCTATAAAGTGTAGTTATTATTTATTAAGATGGTATTTGATAAGATAACAGTTTTGACAATTCTTTCACGCACAATCTGAACTACAAATATGCATTGTCGAACATGCTTACTACCTGCCAATATAATCCGTTACGCAAAAATGTATTTTGGCGCGTAATCGAATTTAACACGAATTAAAACATGGACCCAATTATAACGTTTGTAGACTCAAATGTAAATTATTCTATAAGGTATGTTCCAAGGTGTTACATTATGTCATAGTAAAAAATGTAAAGTGCCCCGTCACGCCTAGTGGCGTATATGGAATCTGGTGTTAGTGACTATAATTTGTATAGGCCACGGGCACATAATTTTTGGGGTAATGTGGTCGGTAGCCTTTGAAATGTGGATTTATAGAAGAATAGGTAGAATTGGATGGAAACAAAAGATAACAAACGATGAAGTTTTAAAACAACTGAAAATATAAAGAGAACTACTAAATACAATCAAGACAAGACAAATGAAATTTTTGGGCATGTCAAAAGACACAACAGCCTACTAAAAGTAATATTGGAAGGACAAATACAAGGTAAAAGAGGCAGAGGCAGACCAAGACTAACATGGACGAGTAACATCAAAAGATGGACAAGTCAATCTATGACAGCCTGCACCATCAAAGCAAGAAACCGAGTAAAATGGCGATCCATGGTAGCCAACCTTCGTTGCGGAGAAGGCACACGATGATGATGATGAATGTGGTCGGTATTACACCCGTGACGCTTTACTTTCCCAGAAGAAAATCCGGTACCCATTTATGGCTGGATGAACCGGGAAGCCGTCGATCACGCACTTGTCCTTTGTAGTCCATTTCACTAACCACCGAGCTATCGCGACTCCTTACATCAAATTATGTGATATGCGTTTCATATAACTGTTATGTTGCTAACTTGAAATGAATCTATGTTTGAAACAAATGTTTCATGATTCAAGTATATGGTCAGAGGACTGCTGGCTTAGATGATCACAACTTTACACAAGTTTCTATTTCTACAGTTAATAATGGTAATTCACTTATGTTATTTTGGACTACAAAGGACAAAAGGCCATGTTCGATTCCAGGCGGTTTCCGGGTTCATCAAGCCTTAAATGGGTACCAGATTTTGTTCTCATTATTACCGCTGTATATTCCAGATGCTCACATCTCATTTTTACCTATTACCGCTGTATTTTCCAGATTTTCACCTCACATTTTAACCTATTACCGCTGTATTTTCCAGATTCACACCTCTCATTTGTATCTATTACCGCTGTATATTCCAGATTCTCACCTCTAATTTTTACCTATTACCGGTGTATATTCCAGATTTTCACCACTCATTTTTACCTATTCCCGATGTATATTCCAGATTCTCACCTCTCATTTTTATCTATTCCCGATGTATATTCCAGATTCTCACCTCTCATTTTTACCTATTACCGCTGTATATTCCAGATTCACATCCTCTCATTTTCACTTATTACCGCTGTATATTCCAGATGCTGACCTCTCATTTTCACATATTACCGCTGTATATTCCAGATTCACACCTCTCATTTTCACTTATTACCGCTGTAAATTCCAGATTCTCACCTCTCATTTTACCTATTCCCGATGTGTATTCCAGATTCTCACCTCTCATTTTTACCTATTCCCGATGTATATTCCAGATTCTCACCTCTCATTTTTACCTATTTCCGATATATATTCCAGATTGTCACCTCTCATTTTCACTTATTACCGCTGTATATTCCAGATTCTCACCTCTCATTTTCACTTATTACCGTTGTATACTCCAGATTTTCACCTCTCATTTTCACTTATTACCGCTGTATATTCCAGATTCTCACCTCTCATTTTCACTTATTACCGCTGTATATTCCAGATTCTCACCTCTCATTTTCACTTATTACCGCTGTATGTTCCAGATTCTCACCTCTCTTTTTTACCTATTTCCGATATATATTCCAGATTCTCACCTCTCATTTTCACTTATTACCGCTGTATATTCCAGATTCTCACCTCTCATTTTCACTTATTACCGCTGTATATTCCAGATTCTCACCTCTCATTTTCACTTATTACCGATGTATATTCAAGATTCTCACCTCTCATTTACACTTATTACCGATGCATATTCCAGATTCTCACCTCTCATTTTCACTTATTACCGATGTATATTCCAGATTCTCTCCTCTCATTTTCACTTATTACCGATGTATATTCCAGATTCTCACCTCTCATTTTCACTTATTACCGCTGTATATTCCAGATTCTCACCTCTCATTTTTACCTATTACCGCTGTATATTCCAGATTCTCACCTCTCATTTTTACCTATTACCGCTGTATATTCCAGATTCTCACCTCTCATTTTCACTTATTACCGCTGTATATTCCAGATTCTCACCTCTCAATTTTACCTATTACCGCGGTATACTCCAGATGCTCACCTCTCATTTTTACCTATTACCGCTGTATACTCCAGATGCTCACCTCTCATTTTCACTTATTACCGCTGTAAATTCCAGATTCTCACCTCTCATTGTTTACATATTCCCGATGTATATTCCAGATTCTCACCTCTCATTTTTACCTATTACCGCTGTTTATTCCAGATTCTCACCTCTCATTTTACCTATTACCGCTGTATTTTCCAGATTTTCACCTCACATTTTAACCTATTACCGCTGTATTTTCCAGATTCACACCTCTCATTTGTATCTATTACCGCTGTATATTCCAGATTCTCACCTCTAATTTTTACCTATTACCGCTGTATATTCCAGATTTTCACCACTCATTTTTACCTATTCCCGATGTATATTCCAGATTCTCACCTCTCATTTTTATCTATTCCCGATGTATATTCCAGATTCTCACCTCTCATTTTTACCTATTACCGCTGTATATTCCAGATTCACATCCTCTCATTTTCACTTATTACCGCTGTATATTCCAGATGCTGACCTCTCATTTTCACATATTACCGCTGTATATTCCAGATTCACACCTCTCATTTTCACTTATTACCGCTGTAAATTCCAGATTCTCACCTCTCATTTTTACCTATTCCCGATGTGTATTCCAGATTCTCACCTCTCATTTTTACCTATTCCCGATGTATATTCCAGATTCTCACCTCTCATTTTTACCTATTTCCGATATATATTCCAGATTGTCACCTCTTATTTTCACTTATTACCGCTGTATATTCCAGATTCTCACCTCTCATTTTCACTTATTACCGTTGTATACTCCAGATTTTCACCTCTCATTTTCACTTATTACCGCTGTATATTCCAGATTCTCACCTCTCATTTTCACTTATTACCGCTGTATATTCCAGATTCTCACCTCTCATTTTCACTTATTACCGCTGTATGTTCCAGATTCTCACCTCTCTTTTTTACCTATTTCCGATATATATTCCAGATTCTCACCTCTCATTTTCACTTATTACCGCTGTATATTCCAGATTCTCACCTCTCATTTTCACTTATTACCGCTGTATATTCCTGATTCTCACCTCTCATTTTCACTTATTACCGATGTATATTCAAGATTCTCACCTCTCATTTACACTTATTACCGATGCATATTCCAGATTCTCACCTCTCATTTTCACTTATTACCGATGTATATTCCAGATTCTCTCCTCTCATTTTCACTTATTACCGATGTATATTCCAGATTCTCACCTCTCATTTTCACTTATTACCGCTGTATATTCCAGATCCTCACCTCTCATTTTTACCTATTACCGCTGTATATTCCAGATTCTCACCTCTCATTTTTACCTATTACCGCTGTATATTCCAGATTCTCACCTCTCATTTTCACTTATTACCGCTGTATATTCCAGATTCTCACCTCTCAATTTTACCTATTACCGCGGTATACTCCAGATGCTCACCTCTCATTTTTACCTATTACCGCTGTATACTCCAGATGCTCACCTCTCATTTTCACTTATTACCGCTG
This sequence comes from Megaustenia siamemsis, assembly GCA_032433765.1. NCBI lineage: Eukaryota > Metazoa > Mollusca > Gastropoda > Stylommatophora > Ariophantidae > Megaustenia > Megaustenia siamemsis. The sequence continues at coordinate 74,257,147 of JAVIAB010000139.1, read as the reverse complement.
TAAATTCCAGATTCTCACCTCTCATTGTTTACATATTCCCGATGTATATTCCAGATTCTCACCTCTCATTTTTACCTATTACCGCTGTTTATTCCAGATTCTCACCTCTCATTTTTACCTATTACCGCTGTATATTCCAGATTGTCACCTCTCATTTTTCCAATTACCGCTGTATACTCCAGATTCTCACCTCTCATTTTTCCAATTACCGCTGTATACTCCAGATTCTCACCTCTCATTTTTCCAATTACCGCTGTATACTCCAGATGCTCACCTCTCATTCCATGACCCAACATTGACGATTGTTTCCTCCTGGTGCTGGTAAAAAAAAAAAAAAAGCCAAGCCAAGGCCCCCCCCCCCCCCATCTCCCCAATAAGAAAAACTTTCTCTTTGCTTTGACCACATACAAAACGTTCTCCTTACTTATTTTTCTATCTATTGACCTTTCGAGCCGTAACCGGCCCATAGGGCGTAGACCAAGATACACCTTCTCCTATATGAATTTTTGTTCTAGCAGTTTTCTTTTAAAGATATTTTATCAAATCTCGCCATCTGTCTCTGTTCTGTGCAAGCAGTTCTATCTCATTGAGGGAGCCGATTCCTGCTGCTCTTGCCTCTCTCATCAATGTTCTTCTCAGTGTCTCCCTGGGTCTTCCTCTTTTTCTTTTACCTGTTGTTTCCCATATGAGGGCTTGCTTTGCTATTCGATTATTATCTCTTCTCATCACATGCCCAACGTATGACCATCGTCTTTTCTTTATTACTGAAGATATTAGTGGTTGATTGGCGATTTCTCTAATTTCCTCGTTTATTTTGAATTCGTTCCATTCTATACCAAGTATTTTCCTTAGACATTTATTTTCGAATGCGTTCAACTTTGTTTCTATATCTCTTGTTGTTTTCCAGCTTTCACACGCATACGTAAGGGTTGATAGTACATTTGATTTGAATAGCCTAAGTTTTGTGTTTGTGCTAATGAGTTTTGATTTCCACAACTTTTCAAGGCTTCTGAAAGACATTGCTGCTTTAGCCAGTCTGATTCTAATTTCTTTGCTCGTATCCCCTTCTCGATCAATGTGACTTCCAAGATAGATAAAGTGATCGATCTCTTCTACTGGTTTGTTTTCCATGTATATTTTGTCACTTGTTGGAATTAAACTTTTCATGACTTTAGTCTTTTCATGATTGACCTCAAGCCCAATTTTGCTGGCTATTGATGATAGTTCATTTGTGTTTTCCTGCATCGTTTTTATCTGACTGCTGATGAGAACTATGTCATCAGCAAAGTCGAGGTCCTCCAAATGGTCTCCTTGTATCCATTCGATGCCTTTATTACCAGTGCAGCATTTCTTCATTATGAAGTCCATAACAATTCCAAATAACAAGGGCGATAAAATACATCCTTGTTTAACCACAGTTTCTATTGGGAAACATTCGCTTTTTTTTAGTTGTCATTAATATCCTCAACTCTGTAAATCGTCTCTGCGACCACCGCTATCCATTTTCTTATCTGTTAACCAATTGTCTGTGATTCACTTCCATATCTCTGGACTGGCTCTACATAGCACTTAAAGAACTACATTGTCAAAATGGGTGCGTGTAGCCTGTACTGCCAATAGCTTTAATTTATGGTGAATTCTTTTCAGCAGATAATGATGAATATTTATATATTCTGGTTTCTTTTTAACCTTTGAACTCCCTGCGAAGCATACGTTGATAACTCTTTGATAAACACATTATAAAGCTTCCTGTTTGGTGCCATTCTCTTAAGATCGCTTCTTGTCTTCACTATCCTCTTCATCTCTTTTTTCATCTGTCTTCTCCAAGTATATTTTGGATTCCTCTTTGTCTCTTCCCTGAGTATCTCACAAAAGGGTATTAATATTTTCTTTATTTCTTTTTCAGTGTGCGTCTTATCCAGTGTCATCGTTTTTTTGTTTGCATCTCTTTATCCATGGGTATTGTGTACCTTGAGAGCCGAGTTAGCTCAGTGGTTAGTGAACTGGACTACAAAGGACAAGAGGTCGTGTTCGATCCTGACCGACGGCTCCGGGTTCACCCAGCCTTAAATGGGTACCGGATTTTTTCTGGGAAAGTAAAGCGGCACGGGCGTAACACCGACCACATTACCCCATAAATCATGTGCCGGCGGTCTGTACAAATTATGGTTACTAACACCATATTTCTTATACGCCACTTGGCGTGGCGGGGTTCTTTACTAACTTAATATGTACTTTGTACACTGGTTTGGTACTTTACTATAGTTCTAAGTTAGTCATTTTGTCCTACCTTTTCCATCCTTGTATTCGTCACATGCATTCATTAAAAAAAAAATATGTATCTTCGCGACCGTCGTTTTTGTTGTTCTCCATATTTCAAAGCAATATAATAGGGATGATTTAAATTTGAAGTTTAATACTTTATTTTTGTATTTAGTCTAATTTGTTTTGATTTCCATATGCTTCCGTGTGCATTGAAATCTCATCTTGATTTTTATATCCTTATTTTATTTATTCTGGTCGCTAGTTGGTTAATTTACTTCCTGTTTACCTATTGTTGTAACAGACGCCACGAACGCGCGACTTCATGGAATTCACATTCCCGCAGTTACATGGTTACACATTTGATAAACTAGACATGACGTCACTACAAATCTGTAATGCCAACGAACCCTAAACTGCAGAGATCTTCACGTCATGGCCAGTCTGTTTTGACACAAACTGTTTCACGGTAGATCTGCGGCAATACATTGTATACAACTTTAGTGCCAACTTCTTTCTCTTCATTTTGGGTAATCAACGAGTCATATATAGTGAAAGGCTCACACATTTTTAAAAATGTAAAGCAACAATTGTATCTCTCCATTCGTGACCGCTGTCATCATTCTGTAGGTTACCATATCTCCTGATCTTTATCGAATTGTTTTATCTGTCCCTCTTTTAAATTCTCCCACAAGTCTTTCTATTGCTCATCTTTTTAAGATATCCGCTTTAGTGTTAGTTGCTACCTGAAAGATCTTTCCACTTTCAAAATTGCCTGCTTCAATGTTGGTCACCTCTGACTTTTTGTTATTGTTAATGTAATAAGTGTACGTTTTATCCTGACGTAAATGAGATGAAGTGTCGTCATAATGACTAATACAGACTGCCTGACGAGGTAAGAACAGTTGCAAGCTCCTCGGTGGTGGGTTTGTTGATATAGAAATCACAGTATAGCTCTTTACCTCAACCACACTGTTGTTGACGCGAGCTTGTACCTGGAGAATACAACGATCTTTACCTCAACCACACTGTTGTTGACGCGAGCTTGTACCTGGAGAATACAACGATCTTTACCTCAACCACGCTGTTGTTGACGCGAGCTTGTACCTGGAGAATACAACGATCTTTACCTCAACCACACTGTTGTTGACGCAGACTTGTACCTGGGGAATACGACGATCTTTACCTCAACCACACTGTTGTTGACGCAGACTTGTACCTGGGGAATACGACGATCTTTACCTCAACCACACTGTTGTTGACGCAGACTTGTACCTGGGGATTACAACGATCTTTACCTCAACCACGCTGTTGTTGGCGCGAGCTTGTACCTGGGGATTACAACTATCTTTACCTCAATCACACTGTTGTTGACGCGAGCTTGTACCTGGAGAATACAACGAGCTTTACCTCAACCACGCTGTTGTTGGCGCGAGCTTGTACCTGGGGATTACAACGATTTTTACCTCAACCACACTGTTGTTCGCGCGAGCTTGTACCTGGAGAATACAACGAGCTTTACCTCAACCACACTGTTGTTGACGCGAGCTTGTATCTGGAGAATACAACGATCTTGACCTCAACCACGCTGTTGTTGACGCAGACTTGTACCTGGGGAATACGACGATCTTTACCTCAACCACACTGTTGTTGACGCAGACTTGTACCTGGGGAATACGACAATCTTTACCTCAACCACACTGTTGTTGACACAGACTTGTACCTGGGGAATACAACGATCTTTACCTCAACCACACTGTTGTTGACGCGAGCTTGTACCTGGAGAATACAACGATCTTTACCTCAACCACACTGTTGTTGACGCAGACTTGTACCTGGGGAATACAACGATCTTTACCTCAACCACACTGTTGTTGACGCAGACTTGTACCTGGGGAATACAACGATCCTTACCTCAACCACACTGTTGTTGACGCGAGCTTGTGCCTGCGGAATACGACGATCTATACCTCAACCACACTGTTGTTGACGCGAGCTTGTACCTGGAGAATACAACGATCTTTACCTCAACCACGCTGTTGTTGACGCGAGCTTGTACCTGGAGAATACAACGATCTATACCTCAACCACACTGTTGTTGACGCGAGCTTGTACCTGGAGAATACAACGATCTTTACCTCAACCACACTTTTGTTGACGCGAGCTTGTACCTGGAGAATACAACGATCTTTACCTCAACCACACTTTTGTTGACGCGAGCTTTTACCTGGAGAATACAACGATCTTTACCTCAACCACGCTGTTGTTGACGCGAGCTTGTACTTGGGGAATACAACGATCTTTACCTCAACCACACTGTTGTTCGCGCGAGCTTGTACCTGGAGAATACAACGATCTTTACCTCAACCACACTGTTGTTGACGCGAGCTTGTACCTGGGGAATACAACGATCTTTACCTCAACCACGCTGTTGTTGACGCGAGCTTTTACCTGGAGAATACAACGATCTTTACCTCAACCACACTGTTGTTGACGCGAGCTTGTACCTGGGGAATACAACGATCTTTACCTCAACCACACTGTTGTTGACGCAGACTTGTACCTGTGGAATACAACGAGCTTTACCTCAACCACACTGTTGTTGACGCGAGCTTGTGCCTGCGGAATACGACGATCTATACCTCAACCACACTGTTGTTGACGCGAGCTTGTACCTGGTGAATACAACGATCTTTACCTCAACCACGCTGTTGTTGACGCGAGCTTGTACCTGGAGAATACAACGATCTTTACCTCAACCACACTGTTGTTGACGCGAGCTTGTACCTGGAGAATACAACGATCTTTACCTCAACCACGCTGTTGTTGACGCAGACTTGTACCTGCGGAATACGACGATCTATACCTCAACCACACTGTTGTTGACGCGAGCTTGTACCTGGAGAATACAACAATCTTTACCTCAACCACGCTGTTGTTGACGCGAGCTTGTACCTGGAGAATACAACGATCTATACCTCAACCACACTGTTGTTGACGCGAGCTTGTACCTGGAGAATACAACGATCTATACCTCAACCACACTGTTGTTGACGCGAGCTTGTACCTGGAGAATACAACGATCTTTACCTCAACCACACTGTTGTTGACGCGAGCTTGTGCCTGCTGAATACAACGATCTTTACCTCAACCACACTGTTGTTGACGCAGACTTGTACCTATGGAATACAACGAGCTTTACCTCAACCACACTGTTGTTGACGCAGATTTGTACCTGGGGAATACGACGATCTTTACCTCAACCAGCCTGTTGCAGGCTCCTCAGTGGTGGGTTTGTTTATATAGAAATCACAGTAAAGCGTCTCTCTAAGATGGACAACGTCGAAGCCCCAGGAAAGCCATTGTAGCCTCCTACCGCACTACTTTACGTTCTCTCATGATCATCATCACCATCAATGTTCGGTGAGCTCTTTCAATGTAAGAAATCTCGATATTATCTGACCTCAACTGGCTCCCGTGGTTTGTTGAAGTAATATCAAAGAACGATAACCTCCTCCAGTTTGTCCCCCCCCCCAAAAAAAAAAAAAAAAAAAAAAAAAACCCTGATCTCACTGTAGTTGAGATAAACAATGTGATCTAGAGGTAAGACGTTTTATGTGAATTTAGCGACAGTGTGGACAGCGCTTTGCAGATTGCTGTGTTCGGCAGCACAACCGATTTGGATGTGGCAGTATTCACATTTGCGGAAGATTCAGCTTTCACCATCTTCACGTCCTCTGTGGACATATTAATGCTGTGACATATCGAGATGTAGCTCAGTGGTTAGTGAACTGGACTACAAAGGAGAAGAGGTATGGTTTGCCCAACCGACGGCTTCCGGGTTCACCCAGCCTTTAATAGGTACCGGACTTTTTTCTGGGAAAGAAAAGCGGCACGGACGTAATACCGACCACATTACCCCAAAAATCATGTGCCGAAGGTCTGTAAAATTGATGGTCACTAACACTATATTCCCTATACGCCACATGGCGTGACGGGGGACTTTACTTTTTTGTTTATATCGGGATGAGGTTCTTGATGCATTGGTTGCTCCTGCGTTCATAAATTATCCGGCCTTCAACTTCTCCAGCAGGATAACGCACATGCGCACAAATTACATAATATCTACATCAGCAGAATATTGTGACGATTGCTTGGCCTGCCCTATCACCAGACCTGGCCCCTGTAGAACATCTGTGGGACGAGCTAAGACGCAAGAGTCTACAGGCAAGATTTTCCCGCTAATCTGCAACAGCTGGAAGCTGCTCTTCGACGTGAATGGGACTTAATTCTCCGGATTTTCCTTCAGGAGACTTGCGAGTTTCATACGGAGCAGCTGCCAAGCTTGTTTGCCAGTACGTGATGGACATACCAGATACTGAGGTCAGTGTGACATTATTTTGTTTATTGGCTGCACTTTTGGTTCTCTCCCATACCTGCACAAACAGAATCCAATAAATTTAATCAAAATCAAATCTACCAAATAGTGACCAGCATGAATTAATAGGAAAATGAATAAAGCTTCTAAATATGTAAATTTGTAAACAATTATATTTACATTTGATACTCTATTCTTGGATCTGTAAAGTGGTGCATTATAAATGCGCTTTAGTATATTATTAAAAATGTAATAACGACGAATAAAAAACACCCATTAATATTCTGGTATTAATACTAAAGTGCGATTGGGTAAAGCACTGTCTCTATATTCAGTACCCAGGTAGAGTAGGCAAAGTGGAAATGAAGAGCTTGACTTGTTCATTTTGTGGCCGTGTATGTTTGTAGAACATTTGCAGAATTAGCCACGAGAGAAGCTGTTCGACAAAAACAAAACCTAAAAAAAATACAAAATAGCCTCCACTAGACCGTCTGACAAGACGAAAATGGCCATATAATACTGAAGTAAACGCCTATGCTATGCAGAAATAAAATGTTGAAGTTATAAACTTGATTCTTATCTTTCTTACTCTTAAAATCGCAGAAAGCTCACTGTTTTGCACCTTGCACCCTGCTCCTGCTTTTACTTTGCGGTCGGGTGCTTATGTATGTACATTGCGGGACAGTAAAAAAAAGTAAAGTAAAGTGCCCCGTCACGCCAAGTGGCGTATAGGGAATATGGTGTTAGTGACCATAATTTTTACAGACTTTCAGCACATGATTTTTGGGGTAATGTGGTCGGTATTACGCCCCTGCCACTTTACTTTCCCAGAAAAAAAAACGGTACCCATCTAAGACTAGGCGAACCCGGAAGCCGTCGATTGGGATCGAACCCTACCTCTTGTCCTTTGTAGTTCAGTTCACTAACCACTGAGCTATTGCGGGTCAGTGCTTCTGTTTATATATTACGGGCGAGTGTTTCTGTTTATACCGCGGTGTCCAAGCTAGATCCTGTTCATATCTTGCGGTCCGATGCTCTTGTTTACACTTTACGGTCCGATGGTCCTGTTTATACCTTGTAGTTCGATGCTCCTGTTTATAACTTGTAGTTCGATGCTCCTGTTTATACCTTGTAGTTCGATGCTCCTGTTTATACCTTGTAGTTCGATGCTCCTGTTTATACCTTGTAGTTCGATGCTCCTGTTTATACCTTGTAGTTCGATGCTCCTGTTTATACCTTGTAGTTCGATGCTCCTGTTTATACCTTGTAGTTCGATGCTCCTGTTTATACCATGCACTCAGATGCTCTTGTTTACACCTTACGGTCCGATGGTCTTGTTTATACCTTGTATTTCGATGCTCCTGTTTATACCATGCACTCAGATGCTCTTGTTTACACCTTACGGTCCGATGGTCTTGTTTATACCTTGCGGTTCGATGCTCTTGATTACACCTTGTAGTCTAATGCTCCTCTTTATACATTGTAGTCCGATGCTACTGTTTATACATTGCGGTCCGATGCTCCTGTTTATACATTGTAGTCCGATGCTCCTGTTTATCATGGGCGGATCTAGGGGGGGTCATGGGGGGGCATTGCCCCCCCCCCCCCAAAAAAAAAAAAACGTACTTCTTAGTACATTCATTAATAAAGTGAGAGCAACGTTTGTTTACTTATTATTATTATTTTTAAAGAAGAAAAGAGGTAATATAAAAAAAAATTCACAAATATATAGGTCTATTTATTCAATCTTTTGATATTGAAATCATGTCCACGGAAAAACAACTAAAAAAATACGATATTTTTTGTGTACGATTGTTCTTCTGTGAAGAAAATGTTAATTATTTATCGCTCTGGCGGTGCCAAAATTGCCGTGCTGATTTGATTTTATGACAGCACAAGGGACAAGGGAGTAGATATGTTTAATGAGTTGTTTGCCGGTGTACATATATTTGTTATATATGCTGTAAAAAGGACTTCATTTAGTTGCGGACTACCTGTTTTATTTTAGTTGTTATTAATGTCTAAAGGTTTTTAATATATTTTAAAAATGAAACGAATTACAAATTTCTTTCAAAAAGTTTCAAAATCACACGAAACTGAAACTCGATCTGCTTTTATGCTTCCTGATTTTACACCTACATCTAGGGTCGATATTAGTCCTAGTGAAACGAAGGATAAAAAAATTACTATTACATCAACAACTACTAATACAGTTAACAGTGAGCCAGTTTCTGAAAGTGATCTCGTTTCCAACGCTAGTCTGCCTAATACTCGTACAATTACATTTATAAAAAGTGAAGCTGGTCCACTCAATAGTGATATTAATAATCAGTGTGAGACGGACTTGGGCAATTTAAATTATGGACCAGTGGCAGGACCCAGTATGGATATTAATAGTCAGTGTGAGATGGACTTGGGCGATTTAAATTCTGGACCAGTAAGGCCAGTCTTAAGATCTTACCCGCCTTCACTGTGTGGTAAAGTCAACCGTTCTTTTTCTAAAGCTTATTTTGAACAATATCACTGGCTAGAATATAGTAAACGAAAAGATGCAGCATTTTGTTACGTTTGTCGTGTATTTGACAAATCTTTTGCATGTGAAAAAACATTTACTAAATCTGGTTTTAGAAACTGGAAAAAATTAAAAGAAAAACTTGATAAACATGGAAAAAGTAAAAGTCATTTGTTATGCATGGAAAAATATGCAATGCATAAATATAGTAATGAAAAAGGAAGTGTCATGTCAATGATTTCAAAATCACATAAGACCGAAGTGGAAAAAAACAAAGAGTACATGGCGAAAGTTGTTGATGTTATTATACTTCTTGGAAGACAGGGCATTGCGTTCAGAGGACATGATGAAAAGAAAGAATCTAATAGTAGGGGTAATTTCTTAGAGTTCTGCGAGGTGTTTGCTAAGTATGATAGTACATTTAAACAAAATTTTACAAAAAACATTTCATTTTGTAGCAAAACTATTGTGAATGAAGTGATTGACATAACTTCAGCTCTTCTTTTTGAGAAAATAGTTAAAGAGGTTAAAAGATGCGAGTTTTTTGCAATTATGGCTGATGAGGCAAGATGTCAGAAACAGCAACAATTGTCTCTCTGCGTTCGGTATGTTGACGATGAACTCACTCCACATGAAAGATTCATTGGTTTCTATGATTGCTCAAGCAAACGAACAGCAATAGATTTAGCTGATTTGATAATGACTGTTCTTCGGAAGTTTAGTATTGAAGGATTATCAGTAATAGCTCAAACTTATGATGGTGCCGCAGTAATGTCTGGTGATGTTGGAGGGCTGCAAGCTAAAATTAGAGAGTTTTATCCTGAAGCTGTTTACTTCCACTGTTATGCACATAAGGTTGCACTTATTGTAACAGACATTTGTAAAAACATAGAATCTTCAAGACTTTTATTCAATGCTTTGGAATCATTGTATGTACATTTTTCAAAACCGTCAAATCATGATGCTTTAAGAACGGTGTCAGGATTGTTACAGACAAAGCCTTTTGAAATAATTTCATTAAGTACAACTAGGTGGACATGCAGGTACCAGAATTGTAATCTGTTGATTAAACACTATGGTAATGTAGTGGCAGCTTTAAAATTTGAAATTGACAGAAATGAAGACAAAGACTCCATAGAAGCAATTGGAATTTTGAAATCAATATCAACATTTAATTTCATTGTCAACCTGTTTGTTTTTCATGAAATCCTGTCTTATACCCACGTATTAAGTCTATGTATGCAGAATGCAAATGTCACTTTAGGACAGGCTGCAGAACTGATAACAAATACTATGCGGACAATAGTAGACAAGAGAACTGATGATGAATTTTCTAAGATTTGGAAGAATATTGAAGAATTTTCACTGAAACACGGCATATGCTTAGAAAGTCCTACTGTATGTAAGAAAAGAAAACATGAAGAAAGTGTGATGCTAAAAGACAGTTTTGTTCTCTCAACTGTTGGAAAACCCCTAGATGGCCCTGAAAGTGTGAGCAATAAAGAATACTGGAAGATGAAAGTATATTTTGAAGTTATTGATGTCTTTGCAGCAAGGTTAAAGGAAAGATTTAGTGAAGAATCCTTACAACTCGCATGTGCTGTTGATGGGCTGTTTTGTTTGGATTATGAAAAGGCAACTCCATTTGTAAAGAAATATGCTGAGTGTTTAGGACTGAATGTTACTATCCTGAAAGCAGAAATATCAATTGTCAAAACATTAATTAGGAGCAAAGAAGGGGAAGTTTCACAATTCAGCTTTAGCCACTTAAAAGAGGTAGTAAACAAGAACACTTACCCACATTTTCATAAAATTCTAAGGGCTGCTATAACCATACCAATAAGCTCATCAGCATGTGAAAGAAGTTTTTCTGCGATGAGCAGGATTAAGACTTGGCTGAGGTCATCAATGACACAAGATAGACTTCGTAATTTGGCGGTGCTTCACATAGAAAAAACATTGCTTAAAAACACCATCACGAGTGAAGAAGTTATGCAGAAATTTGCAGAAAAGCCTAGACGAATTAAACTGATGTAATTGGTGAGTACAGATTTTCTTTTTTTTTTGTGCCGTTTTAATTTTTATAAAATGCATATTTTATGCTGTATACTTATTCCCGTTATTATTAGAAAAGTCAAATTGCGTCAAAGGTCTAATGACGATTATACACAAGTGACTCACACCCTTATTGCTGATAGCGCGAAGATGTCTATGCAAACCTGAAACAAAACAGTAGGCCTATAGCAGTGCCCCCCCACAATTTTAAGGCTAGATCCGCCTATGCTGTTTATACATTGTAGTCCGATGCTCCTGTTTATACCTTGCGGTCCGATGCTCCTGTTTATATCTTGCGGTCCAGGCTAGATCCGATTTATACCTTGTGGTACGGTGCTCCTGTTTATACATTGCAGTCCGGTGTTCCTGTTTATACCCTGCGGTCAGGTGCTCTTGTGTATACATTTCGGGCTAGTGCTCCTGTTACATTATGCTTCCTAGTGCTCCTGTTTATCCCTTGCAGTCCAGACAAGATTCTGTTTAATCCTATTGATCCTGTGTATACAGTGCGGGCTAGTGCTCCTGTTATATCATGCTGCCTAGTGCTCCTGCTTATACCTTACGGCTCGGTGCTCACGTTTATACCTCGCAATGCTCCCTTTTATACCGAGTGATCCGGTGTTCCTGTGTATCATTGCGAGCTAGTGCTACTATTTATATCTTGTGACCTAGTACTCCTGTTTATATCTTGCGAGCTAATGCTACTGTTTATATCTTGTGACCTAGTGCTCCTGTTTATAACTTGTGACCTAGTGCTCCTGTTTATAACTTGTGACCTAGTGCTCCTATTTATATCCTATGACCAGGTGCTTCTATTTATATCTTCTTACCTAGTGTTCCTGTTTATACCTTGCAGATCGATGTTCCTGTTCATACACTTTGGTCCGGTGCTCCTGTTTATACGATGCTGTCCGGTGCTCCTGTTTATCAACACACAATTTTACGAATCTTTTACCATATCTTCGATTAGATTGACTCATCTACTACGTTTATCAGATATAATTGCCCAACCTAAACTCAGATGAAAGTAAACTTAATAGCTGAGGTCACCGAACGTAATTAAGTTGGGGATTCCCAGTTGTCATTAAAAAGTGAAGTGCATAGTCCAGAAAGGTTTCCCAGTACGACCGGGCAAATTAAGAATTTGCTTGCCATAATTGCACTCACGTGCTTCTACTAACGCTTGACCTGTTAGGAGTACAGAGTAGTGCATCAACTATATAACGGCGTTCATAACTACAGGGCATTTTGACGCCACGTTAACATATATCTTTTGAAGCAAAAAACAAACAAACAGGGCCACACCTGTGACCCAGATGAATGCATGAAAGGGAAAAAAAACAGTGGCGTAACCACATGAGAGTGGTAAATACAAGCAACAACATGTGCAGTGGTTAATATTCTGGTTGATTCTTGTAATGCAATGTTAAAGTTCTTCTATTGTGTAACATCCATTGCCGTCTTTGCGGGGTGTCCTAAGTCTCACCTCACTTGTTATCGCTTTAACTTTGTTTCCAATCCAGCTGGCAGCCATGTTTATTCATTTCTTTCTGGAGGAGCCTGATTAGGTTTGTTGTTATTTGTTCATCTGTCGTCATTTGTTTATATCTCGTCACTAGTTCATATGTCGTCATTTGTTCATATGTCGTCATTTGTTCATCTGTCGTCATTTGTTCATATGTCGTCATTTGTTCATATGTCGTCACTAGTTCATCTGTCGTCATTTGTTCATATGTCGTCACTAGTTCATCTGTCGTCATTTGTTCATATGTCGTCACTAGTTCATCTGTCGTCATTTGTTCATATGTCGTCACTAGTTCATCTGTCGGCATTTGTTCATATGTCGTCACTAGTTCATCTGTCGTCATTTGTTCATATGTCGTCACTAGTTCATCTGTCGGCATTTGTTCATATGTCGTCACTAGTTCATCTGTCGTCATTTGTTCATATGTCGTCACTAGTTCATCTGTCGGCATTTGTTCATATGTCGTCATTAGTTCATCTGTCGTCATTTGTTCATATGTCGTCATTAGTTCATCTGTCGGCATTTGTTCATATGTCGTCATTAGTTCATCTGTCGTCATTTGTTCATATGTCGTCATTAGTTCATCTGTCGTCATTTGTTCATATGTCGTCATTAGTTCATCTGTCGGCATTTGTTCATATGTCGTCATTAGTTCATCTGTCGGCATTTGTTCATATGTCGTCATTAGTTCATCTGTCGGCATTTGTTCATATGTCGTCATTAGTTCATCTGTCGTCATTTGTTCATATGTCGTCATTAGTTCATCTGTCGGCATTTGTTCATATGTCGTCACTAGTTCATCTGTCGTGACTAGTTCATCTATCGTCATTAGTTCATCTGTCGGGATTTGTTCATATGTCGTCACTAGTTCATCTGTCGTGACTAGTTCATCTATCGTCATTAGTTCATCTGTCGGGATTTGTTCATATGTCGTCACTAGTTCATATGTCGTCATTTGTTCATATGTCGCAACTAGTTCATCTGTCATCATTTGTTCATCTGTCATCTTTTGTTCATCTGTCGCCACTAATTCATCTATCGTCACTAGTTCATCTGTCATCATTTGTTCATCTGCCGTCACTAGTTCATCTGTCATCACTAGTTCATATGTCGTCACTAGTTCATCTGTCATCACTAGTTCATCTGTCATCACTAGTTCATATGTCGTCACTAGTTCATATGTCGTCACTAGTTCATCTGTCATCACTAGTTCATCTGTCGTCACTAGTTCATATGTCGTCACTAGTTCATCTGTCATCACTAGTTCATCTGTCATCACTAGTTCATATGTCGTCACTAGTTCATCTGTCATCACTAGTTCATCTGTCATCACTAGTTCATATGTCGTCACTAGTTCATCTGCCGTCACTAGTTCATATGTCGTCACTAGTTCATCTGCCGTCACTAGTTCATATGTCGTCACTAGTTCATATGTCGTCACTAGTTCATATGTCGTCACTAGTTCATCTGTCGCCACTAGTTCATCTATCGTCACTAGTTCATCTATCGTCACTAGTTCATCTATCGTCACTAGTTCATCTATCGTCACTAGTTCATCTATCGTCACTAGTTCATCTGTCGCCACTAGTTCATCTATCGTCACTAGTTCATCTATCGTCACTAGTTCATCTATCGTCACTAGTTCATCTATCGTCACTAGTTCATCTGTCGCCACTAGTTCATCTATCGTCACTAGTTCATCTATCGTCACTAGTTCATCTATCGTCACTAGTTCATCTATCGTCACTAGTTCATCTATCGTCACTAGTTCATCTATCGTCACTAGTTCATCTGTCGCCACTAGTTTATATGTCGTCACTAGTTCATCTGTCGTCACTAGTTCATCTATCGTCACTAGTTCATCTATCGTCACTAGTTCATCTATCGTCACTAGTTCATCTATCGTCACTAGTTCATCTATCGTCATTTCTTCATCTGTCCTCACTTGTTAATTGTATCATCTGCATCGGGGGGGGGGGGGGGGGGACCTGCGGCACACGGGTCAGGACCAGCCCGCCTAACTATTTTTACCGCCCTCGCACTTAAATTAAAAATGGCCGTACACTCCATTCCCTGAGCTCAAAAATAAATAAATTAAAAACTAACACATAAAATGCTCAAACCGTAACCGGTAAACTTTCTATTTATAATATATTGTTAAATATCCCCCCCCCCCCATTTTCTGTCTCACCCACTCCTTTTCATATCACTCTCTTTTCTGTTTTCCACTCACCATCACTAATGCTATTATTACATCACAATCGGCTGTGAATGCAAATTATGTAATTTATACAGTGGTTTCGTTGGTGATGGTATCTGGCCCCCGCGTCTTCATAGTTTCCAGATCTGGCTCTCGCGTCTTCATAGTTTTCAGATCTGGCTCTCGCGTCTTCATAGTTTCCAGATCTGGCTCTCGCGTCTTCATAGTTTCCAGATCTGGCTCTCGCGTCTTCATAGTTTTCAGATCTGGCCCCCGCGTCTTCATAGTTTCCAGATCTGGCTCTCGCGTCTTCATAGTTTTCAAATCTGGCACTCGTGGCTTCGCGTCTTCATAGTTTTAAGATCTGGCACTCGCGTCTTCATATTTTTCAGATCTGGCACTCGTGGCTTCGCGTCTTCATAGTTTTAAGATCTGGCACTCGTGGCTTCTCGTCTTCATAGTTTTAAGATCTGGCACTCGTGGCTCTCGCGTCTTCATAGTTTTCAGATCTGGCTCTCGCGTCTTCATAGTTTTCAAATCTGGCCCTTATATTATAATAAAGTTGCCTCCCCTGATCTACAGCATCCTGTCAGATTCCTCTCCTTGTGTCCCTTTCCTTCATCTTGCCTCAGTTTTTCCCGATGCCACTAAATATTCCAACTTCACTCTTCTTCTATAGACCTGGTTCTATCTGAGCGTCAGTATTCTGTTGTGTTCCTTTTTTTTTTGTCAAGCTGTCACCATCCCTTATAGGAGTGTCCGTTACACCCCACTACTGGCTCCTTGCTACCAGCTTTACCACAGCACTGCAATTATTTGCTCGCTACCTTCTAAAGACCTGACGTATTCAAATAAAAGTGAATATCGTTCGCTGCAATTATGTCGAATATATGATTGTTTCCCGTAAAGTATTTAGCCATACAAGCCGAGATCTTCTTTTCAATATTTGCAGTGTTCATGCCGACACTTTTTGTTTCAGTGCAATATGACAACAATGACATCAGTGCAATATGACAACAATGACACCAGTGCAATATGACAACAAAGATATCAGCGCAATACGACAACAGTGACATCAGTGCAATATGATAACAGTGACATCGGTGCGATATGACAACAATGACATCAGTACAATATGACAACAAAGATATCAGTGCAATATGACAACAATGACATCAGTGCAATATGACAAGAATGGCATCAGTGCAATATGACAAGAATGACATCAGTGCAATATGACAAGAATGACATCAGTGCAATATGACAAGAATGACATCAGTGCAATATGACAAGAATGACATCAGTGCAATATGACAACAATGACATCAGTGCAATATGACAAGAATGACATCAGTGCAATATGACAACAATGACATAAGTACAATATAACAAAAATGACATCAATACAATATGACAAAAATGATATCAGTACAATATGAAACCAATGACACTTCCCTCGACTTTTCAACAAACATCAGCATCAATCCTGTAAGAACATTTCAAACCTCTGTAGGATCTAATAAGCCATATCTGAATTAATTCTAACAGACGGTGACGGAGTTCGTCCACCAGAGATGAAGACCTCTTCAATGTTCTTATCTAGCGTGTGGCAAGCGTGTTCCACACAGGGGAATGTACAGAGGAGGGGATGTGAGCACTATAGAGGTGTATATAGTCTATTATGCAACGAAAATGATCTGTCGACTTAACTAAGAGAGTGAAGACACTGTTGTCTTTATCTTAACCAATATTCAGACAACAATAGATATTCTTTGTCATTTAGTTTGCTGGTATTAATTCAGGAAAAACTCTACCTCTGAACTTTCATTTATAGTCTATCGGATAAAAGATGCAAAGTTCTAGGAGTTCCTCTTATGGCAGCCTCAATTATCATACCTGTGTGTTTTAGGAGTTCCTCTCCTGGCAGCCTCAATTATCATACCTGTGTGTTCTAGACGTTCCTCTCCTGGCAGCCTCAATTATTATACCTGTGTGTTCTAGACGTTCCTCTCCTGTCAGCATCAATTATTATACCTGTGTGTTCTAGACGTTCCTCTCCTGTCAGCCTCAATTATCATACCTGTGTGTTTTAGGAGGTCCTCTCCTGGCAGCCTCAATTATCATACCTGTGTGTTCTAGACGTTCCTCTCCTGGCAGCCTCAATTATCATACCTGTGTGTTCTAGACGTTCCTCTCCTGGCAGCCTCAATTATCATACCTGTGTGTTCTAGACGTTCCTCTCCTGGCAGCCTCAATTATCATACCTGTGTGTTCTAGACGTTCCTCTCCTGGCAGCCTCAATTATCATACCTGTGTGTTCTAGACGTTCCTCTCCTGGCAGCCTCAATTATTATACCTGTGTGTTCTAGACGTTCCTCTCCTGGCAGCCTCAATTATCATACCTGTGTGTTTTAGGAGGTCCTCTCCTGGCAGCCTCAATTATCATACCTGTGTGTTCTAGACGTTCCTCTCCTGGCAGCCTCAATTATCATACCTGTGTGTTTTAGGAGGTCCTCTCCTGGCAGCCTCAATTATCATACCTGTGTGCTTTCGAACCTTTTACCGCCATCTTCGGTTTTAATAACTCTTCTACTAAGTTTATCCAATTTAATTGCCTTACCTAAACTTATATGAAAGTCAACTCAGTCGAGGTCACTGGGCCTAATATATTATGACTTATACTATATAAGTGTGCAACCAGATGTACTTTTTTCTAAGTGCGCATTTCTATATTTGTTCTATACAGATCTTTCTTTCATGACCCCATTTCCACTTTTATGAGATCTGATCGCCCCAGCGGGTGTCCATAAATATTTCTAGGTGGTTACTGACTTGGGGCAGTTGTTATTTTTTTTAAGTAAAAAACTGAAAATAATTTAAATATTTGGGAACTTTGTTAACCTCAGACAGAAGATGTACAACAGAGTTGAGATGCAGAATGGCTCGGGCAAAAGCAGCTTTCCAAAAAATGAGGAAGATACTATGCAATCCATTTTTGACAATAGAAACAAGAAAAAGAGTTCTTAAATGTTATGTAGAGCCAGTCTTAACATATGGATATGAATCATGGACAATAGAACAACAGACAAGAAAATCACTGGAATCTGTAGAAACATTTGTTTTACAGAAGAATGTTGAGAATACCTTGGACAGCTAAGAAGAGTAATGAAAAAGTTCGGAAAGAGGTCAAAGCAAAAAGAGAGATAATTTCCAATATTAGGAAGAAACAATCATGATTTTTTTGGCCATGTAATGAGAAGAGAACAGCTGGAATATATTGTACCAACTGGGAAGATTGAGAGACGAAGAGAAAGAGGGAAGCAAAAAGAACAAAAAACCAGACAGCTAAAGAGGATGGCTTGGCAGAAGGTCAACAACAGAAATTATAAATAACTGTCGAGATCGAAAGTTGTGGAGAGACATGATCACCTACGCCAGCATGCCCGGTACTTGATGATGATGATGACTGGTAATAGTTGTGATATTTTTTCTTCATTATTTCACCAGGGGAAAGGTTTAGCATTGAAGGAATGCCCCCTCTGTCATATTTTGGTTACTCCTCTGGCAGAGATCAGCGCTTGACAATCCACAGTGACCTAGTTGTGGCTTGCACTCGATCAACCCTCGGTACAAAGAGGCAACGTTTGTTATCCTCACTGTGATCAGAGGTATCAACCGCGATCATTAAGTTTGTATCTAATGAATGTTTCCAATCATGTTGAATTATCTTTTAATTGTTTTAAATCAAAACAAAATAGACAGACAGACATACCGGACAGACATACCAGACAGACAGAGAGACAGACCAGCCGACCTAACAGACAAACAGACAGACCAGATAGACAGACAAATATTGAAGGAAATCGAAAGATGGTGAAGGAAAGAGAGCACAGTGAATGTAAGAGAGAAAGCGCAGGTAATGGGATAATGAAGAAGAGAGAGAAAGTAAGAGAAATTGAAAGATAAACTGTGTGGACGAGAGAGAGAGAGAGAGAGTGCAAAATATAGAAAAAGAAAGATAGAGAGACAGAGAGAGAAAGAGAGAGAAAAAAAGAGAGAAAGAGTGTCGAAAATTAGAAAAATAGATTGGTATTAAATAAAGATAGAAAAAGAAAGATATTGATATAATGTGCACAGAGAGAGGAAGAATAAACAAGAGAAGGAACAAAGTAATGTTAATGTTAAATAAAAACAAAAAAGAAGAGGGAAAGAGGAGATGAGAAAACAATGGAGCTATTAGAGTACAGAGAAAAAACGTTTTGTCAATTTAATAAATAACATTGCAAAGACGGACATCGTCCGCTTCAAGTTAGAAGTCTAGGGCAAGATTCTCAAACCAATATGTTCCTGTTATCATTTGTACATTTTTAGTAATGGGTCAGAACTACCCTGGTCCGTTAATTTTGTTTTCCTCCAGCTAAAAACTTCCGGTACCCGTTAAAGACAGGATAAATGTAGATGCCGTCGATTGAATCTATCTTTTTCTCATTACACAAGTTCGCTAACTACTAGAGAGAAATAATAATAAATAAATATTATTATATAGGGAAACTTCCGAGGCGATAAAAGGGAATGATAGAAGGAAGAGGTATGTGTTAGCACTCAGAAAAAAATGACAAATAAACAACAATAGAAAAAAACAAAGAACAATATATGGTCCGAAGCAGGATCGAACCCGTACTCCATGGCACTGCGCCTTGCCACGAGAAGCCCAACGCTTGGTACACTACCACTCAGTTAATTGAAAAATTAACTATTGTGACCAGTGTCTTACAACCACAGGAAACTACTATTCGTGCAGTTTCGTCCATTAAATGTTTGTCTCCAACACAAGTGACCAACCCTACTGAGAGATACTTGCCTTAATAGGAAAGTACAGAAATACAATTTATTTCCGATCTGTGATCGTAACCCTATGCTATAGTCATGAGAACGCCTTCGTGTAAGACACTGGTCACAATAGCTAATTTTTTAATTATCTGAGTGGCAGTGTACCAAGCGTTCGGCTTCTCGTGGCAAGGCGCAGTGCCATGGAGTACGGGTTCGATCCTGCTTCGGACCATATATTGTTCTTTGTTTTTTCTGCTGTTGTTTATGTGTCATTTTTTCTGAGTGCTAACACATACCTCTTCCTTCCATGAATCACTAACAACTATTCTATCACGGACCATTTTCTCCAGATGTAAAGTAACAACAGCTTATCTCTCAAGAAGAAAATTGGAGACCGAAGATTGTTTTTAACTCATGCTCTGTGTCCATAGGGAGCCGCGATAGCTCAGTGGTTAGTGAACTGGGCTACAAAGGACAAGATGTAGGGTTCGATCCAAACTGATAGCTTCCGTTTCACCCAGCCTTTAATGGGTACCGGATTTTTTCTGGGAAAGTGGAGCTGCACGGGCGTAATACAGACCACATTACCCCAAAAATCATGTGCCGAAGGTCTGTACAGTTTATGGTCACTAATACCATATTCCCTATACGCCACTTGGCGTGACGGGGATACTTTACTTACTTTTTACTGTGTCCATGGGATACAAGATTTAAAAATGAAGAACTGAGAAAAATGCTAGGAATAGCCCCCGCCATAGAACATATAAGGAAACAACAGATACAATGGTTTGGCCACGTGAAAAGGCAGAAAGATCAAAACACAACACAACGAGCCCAAAACATCACAAAGAACTTTGCGAGAACACCAGACGCAACGGTCGACCAAATCAACCATCAAAAAGATGGATTGACGGGATATTAGAAGCTCTAGCAAACATAACAGCAGCAGAGACGAACAGAAGAGCAAAAGACCACAAATCATATCTCCCCTCGACGCTCAAATACAAATGAGAAAGGGAAGAAGATGAAGAAGATCGCTGATTTTTTGTCGGTTAGTTAAAAGAAGTAAAGTGAATGTTCTTTCTGCTCCTTCATTAGGCGTATGGGTAATATCGTTGATCATATTTTATCTAATGACCACTGGCACGTTTTTAGATTTGATCAGTAGAACGCACGGCCGCCCTAAATTTTTATGAAAATCTTTTGTACCAACTTTAAGAAGCTTCGTGAGCTCCAAAATCACTAGATCTAGAAACTGAGATCTGATTGTTCTGATCAACAGCCACCACGTAAACTGTTCAGCCACCACGTAAACTGTTCAGCCACCACGTAAACTGTTCAGCCAACACACAAACTGTTCAGCCAACACACAAACTGTTCAGCCAACACACAAACTGTTCAGCCACCACGTAAACTGTTCAGCCAACACACAAACTGTTCAACCACCACGAAAAGAATAACGTTTAAAGTTACGAAACGTCTGTGATGATAAAATGGAATATTTCTGATACTAGTTAGTGCACAAATATTACATCTTTTCAATGTTTCTTTACAATAAAAGTTTATTCTTCTTCTGACTCTTCTTCTTCTACTTCTTTTTTCTTCTTATTCCTCTTCCACTTGTTCTACTTCAACAGTGGGAGTTATGTGACTACTGACAGACTTCATCAGTCTTATCTATTGTTCTCTATCTTCAGTTTTTCTTTAAGACTTTGCAAATTCGAGGCCTGTCCATTCTTTAATGTTGTCTTCCCGTTCCCTGCCAACCTCTCATTCTTGATCCCTTGACAGTTCCTCACAGAATGATCTTTGATATGCCAGGTAAAGACGTTAAGAGGAATTGTGTCCACCTGATTGTTTTAATTTGTTGACATAAATGAAAGGCAGGCTCTTTGAGTAAAAATATCACCAACATCAAAATGACAGAAATAATAAACAAGCAACTGGTCATGTGATCAGAAGATTTTCAGAAACAATCACCGGAAATGTCATAAAGTGGACTTCAGAGGGTAGGCGGAAGAGAGGGAGACCAAAGACATCGTGACGGAGGGAAGTGGAGATGGTGATGAATAAGTATGGGCCAGACACAGATCACTCCGCAAAGGATCGTCACAGACCGCTCGAAGTAAAAGACAATTTTTAATTTTGCACAAGACTCCGAACCAACAGTTTTTTCTGTCTTTGATTAAGGACAATAGTCAAAATTAGTTCCATTAATGAACTCGCAACAAAAACAATTGTTAATTTTAGAGTTGGAACCACTCCTTATATCAATATATCAATCTCAAGAATGAAGGATATGTTCTAACCATAAGATATTTTCATCTATAAGGTTAAGTCTATACGATTTTAACTAAAACACCACCCAAGACACTAACTGAAGTTAATGAGATTTGTTGACATGTTGCTTCCCTTCTCTGCATTCCCAGAAATAATAATTAATTAATAAGGTGAAAAAATGTACTTTAATCCCTGTATTCCTCAATTACCTCTAGGAGTTACTGATTCCTCTACCTTCGCTTTCATTTGCTTACTTGTTTTCGCACTAGTGCATATTATTATAATTTAGGACAATAATTGAAGAAACTATTTAACATAGAATAAATTGATGTAATCTGTATGGCAAATTATAAGGCTAAAGGTCAACCTAACAGTTCTGGTCTCACGTCCCGGTGTTCTCATGTTTTGAACTCACCGTCCACCGCTGGCTGTAGCTAACTACATTGTTGCTGCTTCAGAATGAATACAATTAGTTATTATTTTATTTTCATAATTCAGACGCACACAAGCTAGCAAAGCACATTGATGCACACAGGTGTACATGTTGTAAGGGAAATGACAAAAAAATTGATATTGGAAAACAATTAGAAAAAAAAAAACGATAATGTTAAAGCTTCATGTAACAAGTAGACAACACAAATCAGAACGACGTTTCGGTTCAATAGGCTATCATCAGGAACAAACATACAACACACACACAAATATGTATATAACAAATAATTAAAATATCATTTCGAACGAGAAGAAGAAATAAAAGGAACATTTTAAATACAAAATAAAAATTCGTTATAAAATGTTGTAAGCCATTACTTGGCACCGTGTGACGTTTTTTGACTTTGTTCTTGCCCTACAGAACTCCACTTGACATACACGTAACAAAATAAAAGAGTAAAGTACCCCCGTCACGCCAAGTGGCGTATTGGGAATATGGTGTTAGTGACCATACATTTTACAAACCTTCAGCACGTTATTTTGGGGTAATGTGGTCGGTATTACGCCCATGCTGCTTTACTTTCCCAGAAAAAAAAATCTGGTACCCATTTAAGGCTGTGTGAACCCGGAATCCGTCGGTTGGGATCGAACCCTACCCCTTGTCCTTTGTAGTCCAGTTCACTAACCACTGGCATACAAACCACTTAGCAATTGTGGATGTGTAACTAAATAAAGACAATTAAGAAGTATCTGCTGAGGTCGCCGTGTTGCCAGCGAGTGGAGCGTGACAAGGGATTGCATCAATCTAATTTTAGACCTGACCGTGATGTTTATATCTTTCCAGATATGTGTTATTTACCTCCAAGCCGCTGACTCCAAGAGTATAATGTTTAACACTTAGTGGTTGCACAACAAATTTGAATTCTAATTTGATATCACTTCCTGCTTTGTTTATATGGAACTAAATTAATCTGTGGGAACGTGTGCCAATAAGCAAAGGCGTAGGCAGGGCTATTTTTATATTTGGGTTTTGGTCTTCATTTGGTATAGGGAGGCGAAGGCGCGCCTCCCAGCACCATAGCTGGAAGTTGTCAGTTGTTGGTAATGTGGTCGGTATTACGCCCGTGCCGCTTTACTATCCCAGAAAAAATCCGGTACAAATTTAAGGCTGGGTGAACCCGGAGGCCGTCGGTTGGGATCGAACCCTACCTCTTGTCCTTTGTAGTCCAGTTCACTAACCACTGAGCTATCGCGGCTGCAAGTAATAATAAATGCATATTATTATAGAGGGAAACTTCCGAGGCGATAGATGAGCGAATCATTTCAGATGAGGAGCTATGTTTACAGCACTTTGCAAAAAAAAAAAAAAAATCAACAACAGAAAAAAGAACAATATATTGTCCGAAGCAGGAGAGTACCCGTACTCCTTGGCACTAGATGCTCTAGCCGTTAGTTTCTCGTGGCAAGGCGATCCTACTTTTTATCATATTGCTTTTTTTGTTTTTTTTTTGTTCTGTTGTTGATTGTGATTTTTTTCCTAGTGCTGTAAACGTACCTACTCCTCTGAATTGATTCGCTGACTAGCGTTACGGCTTTTATCCAGTTTGTGAAATGTGTGCAGCTTTTCTATTAAACTGGAGAATAAAGACCGCGTGCTTAGTGTAGTATCCATGTGGTGTTCGGATATCAAAGAATTTAAATTTTCCTTAATTCCTTAAACGAAGAGAAAAAAAAAAACTTTGATTGGTGTTCTCTTTCTTACGTTCACCCGACGACTATTTAAATTCGTCATCCGCCCTTAAAATGACATTAAGTGAGCATAGTAGATACGCAAAATATTACTAAGAATAATCATGAGACGTGTAAGGAACAAAATAAAACCAGAAAAAAATGAGGAACAATGTGGATTTGTGGAAGGAAAGGGCACCAATAACGCAGTATACATCTTAAGGACATTGATAGGAAGATCTATAGAGGTAAAGAAAGATCTATATATGTGCGTTATAGACTACACCAAAGTATTTGACAAAGTAAAGCATGTGGAAATAATCAATATGCTGGAGAAATTAAACATTGATGGCAAGGATCTGCGAATCATAAAAAACATGTATTGGCAACAAACAGCAGCTATACGAATTAACAACCAAACAGGACAATTCAAATATATAAAACAAGGAGTCAGACAAGGCTGTGTCCTGTCACCGGACTTGTTTTCACTTTACAGCGAATATATTATGAGATCAATAGTAGACAAAAAAGGAATTGAAGTCAACGGTCACAACATAAATAATTTGCAATATGCGGATGACACAGTCTTAATAGCAGAGACAGAGAACGAACTACAAGAAATGATAGACATAATAGTAGAAGAAAGCAACAAAAAAAGTCTCAGTCTGAATAGTAAGAAAACAGAAGTAATGGTTATATCGAAGAAACAATCATCACCATCATGTAGCATAAAAATAAACGAGATAAATCTAAAACAAGTGCAACGTTTCAAATACTTGGGCACAATAATAACATCAGATGGGAGATGCACTACAGAAATAAAAAGCAGAATAGCTCAGGCCAAAATAGCATTTCAGAAAATGAAAAATATCTTATGCAACAAATCTATGTCAATAAAAATGAGAAAGAGAGTTCACCGGTGCTATATAGAACCAATTCTGACATATGGAAGCGAATCAAGGACAGTAGACAAACAAATGAAATGACGGTTAGAGGCCACAGAGATGGGATTTCTCAGAAGAATGTTGAAAGTTTCCTGGACAGATAAAAAGAGCAATGAGGAAGTTCTCAAAGAGGCCAACACAAAAAGGGAGCTCTTAAAAAACATCAGAAAGAAGCAATCAACATTTTTGGGGCACATCATGAGAAGAGGAAAGTTGGAATACTTGGTTACAACTGGCAAAATAAAAGGAAAGAGAGATCGCGGACGACAAAGAGAGAAAATACAGGATAGCTCGGTGTCATGGCATGGAAAACAGTAAACAACAGAACTGATACGATGCACTGTAGATAGAAGATTGTGGAGGGACATGATCGCCTACGCCAACCGGCAGGGTACATGATGATGATGAGTAGATACGCTGCGTTATGGTTTCAAGCAAAACTAGTATTTGCAGTTTCGGCCCAACAATCCCGAATTTAGCTCCGCGTTTTTGCGTACCGGGTTGGCAAAAAGAGGAATATGATCTTGTTATTTCTTATTCTCAAACCTTGCAGAGGCAGCCAGCTATGAGTCGCTGATTGCTTACATTCCTGGTATTGACGTGCACGTTCACATTCATTTTGGTTGGTGATTTTAAAGTCTGGATATGCTAGTGCTAGATGTATCAGTCTTCTTCTTCTACCGTTCAGCTCCCTGTGGAGCATAGGTCTTCAACAAACACTTTCAGCTCCCTGTGGAGCATAGGTCTTCAACAAACACTTTCAGCTCCCTGTGGAGCATAGGTCTTCAACAAACACTTTCAGCTCCCTGTGGAGCACAGGTCTTCAACAAAGACTTTCCAGGCCGTTCTGTTTCTTGCCATTCTTTTATGATCATTCCTGTCTTCCTCATGATCTTCATCTCTGCTTCTATCTGTCTTCTCCGAGAATAGACAAAAGGTGAGTCGGGAACCCGAACTCCTTACGGCTTTCTCATGCTTGCGTCATACGTCTCTTAGACAGAGAGCATTTATTTTTCCTGGAGGGCGGATTCACTTTTATTATTTTCTTTTGCTTGTCTATGTTTGTGAAGTTTTTTCGGCTTATTTTTTGTACAGTATGGGATAGCCCAACTTTCCCATGCCCAACCTTCCTTGCTCGCCTCTTACGAACATGCCTGGTAGGGTACAGCACCACTATTCTTTACTCCCCGACAGCGCACCGGCGATGTATCGGATTGCTGGTATGTATTTTTTAACATCCCATTCCCGTCATCACAAATGCCTCTTTCTAATGCAATTATTTTAATGTTCTTGCATGCTTGCGTTCGCCCAATGACTAAAGGAATACACCTTTTAATCATCCGCCCTTAAGGGGACATTAGGTGGGCGTGTCTTCGTTGTGTTGTGGTTTGCAGTAAAACTGTGATATTTGCACCTTTCGGCCCAACACATCCGACTTCAGCACGACATTTTTGAGTACCGGATTGTCTTCCCTCTTCGATCCCTGCTCGCTTGGCCAGACTAGACAGGTTAATCTGTTACTGGAGACACCGCGGAGAGGTGGAGCAGGGTCTGGATGGTTTTGGTTCACCGATCCTGGCGCAAGCCATCAGCTTTTGGTCGCTGACAACTTCCAGCTCTGCTGCTGAGAAGCGACTTTGCCTCCTTTGATGTTCTTGATTACGGCTTCTTTAATCCGGCCAGTAATATAAATGTTATGCAAAGCCAGTCTTAACGTATGGATGTGAATCATGGACAATAGGACAACAGACAAGAAAGTCACTGGAGTCTGTAGAAATGTGGTTTTACAGAAGATCGTTGAGAATACCTTGGACAGCTAAGAAGAGTAATGAAAACGTTCTGAAAGTGGCCAAAGCAAAAAGAGAGCTAATTTACAATATTAGGAAGAAACAATCATAATTTTTTGGCCATGTAATGACAAGAGAACAACTGGAATATAATGTAACAACTGTGAATTTTGAGGGACAAAGAGATAGAGGGAAGCGAAGAGAAAAAAAATACCAGACAGCTTAAGAGAATGGCTTGGCATAAGGTCAACAACAGAAATGATAAAGGACTGTCGAGATCGAAAGTTGTGGAGAGACATGATCACCTAAGCCAGCAGGCCCGGTACTTGATGATGATGATTATATCGGGGTTTGCTTTTTTAAAAAAAAAATGATAGTCAACTTTGTGTTGTTTTAACACAACATAAATGCTTATCATCTGTAAAGGTTTCAACCGAAAAGTATATAACAGACAAGGAAATCCGACAGACATGCAACACACAGACACGTAGATAGGTGGAGAGATGGGTAATGATACATCCAGCAAACTGGACTCACGTGAGGCTGGTTTTTTTTAATTTCACAATTGGCATTTTAGTTTGAAGCCCCAAAATGTTGCCAAATTGTTAAACGAAGATGTCAAGAGAAAACTATTTTCCACTGATTCTTGGTATTTTGATGAAGTGGCTCTGTGACTCTGGACAATATATATTCTATCTATCTATTGACCTTTCGAGCCGTAGCCGACCCATAGGGCGTAGACCAATATACACCTTCTCCTATTTTAATTTTTGTTCTAGCATTTTTCTTTTAAAGATATTTTATCAAATCTCGCCATCTGTCTCTGTTCTGTGCAAGCAGCTCTATCTCAATGAGGGAGCCAAATCCTGCTGCTCTTGCCTCTCTCATCAATGTTCTTCTCAGTGTCTCCCTGGGTCTTCCTCTTTTTCTCTTACCTGTTGTTTCCCATATGAGCGCTTGCTTTGCTATTCGGTTATTATCTCTTCTCATCACATGTCCAACATATGACCATCGTCTTTTCTTTATTACTGAAGATATTAGTGGTTGATTGGTGATTTCTCTAATTTCCTCATTTGTTTTGAATTCCTTCCACGCTATATCAAGTATTTTCCTTAAACATTTATTTTCGAATGCGTTCAACTTTTTTTTTCTATATCTCTTGTTGTTTTCCAGCTTTCACACGCATACGTAAGGGTTGATAGTACATTTGATTTGAATAGCCTAAGTTTTGTGTTTGTGCTGATTAGTTTTGATTTCCACAACTTTTCAAGGCTTCTGAAAGACATTGCTGCTTTAGCCATTCTGATTCTAATTTCTTTACTTCAATATATATTATATATTATATATAATATATATAGGTAGCCGCGATAGCTCAATGGTTAGTGAACTGGACTACGAAGGACAAGAGGTAGGGCTCGATTCAAACCGACGGCTACCGGTTCACCCAGACTTTAATGGTTACCGGATTTTTTCTGGGAAAGTAAAGCGGCACGGGCGTAATACCGACCACATTACCCCAAAAATCATGTGCCGAAGGTCTGTAAAATTTATGATCACTAACACCATATTCCCTATACGCCACTTGGCGTGACGGGGGTTCTTTACTTTTGTTTTATAAGATGTATAATACATAATATTCTATAAGATCTATAATCTAAATATGTATATAAAATATAATAATCTGCCTTTTCTTCATTTGTATGCTAATAATAATTTAATTCCTTAATATTTATGAAAAGAAATATTTCAAAATTTAACAAATTTGACCTTTTCTGGTGATAAGTAATTTAATCACAAATATTGTAGCAATGAAAGTTATAGCGTCTGTTATTTGTAATCTGCCATAGCAGAATGAGACTGTGAGACTGCGTTGAGGGAAAACTTAGAAGAGAAAAGACTCATGAAAAAGTATGGAACACCCGGTGGACCAGTGGGCCTGACTTGTTCGTCTGTGACCGCGTATGTTTGTCAAACATTGGTAGAATTAGCCACGAGAGAAGCTGTTCGACAAAAACAAAACCTCAAAAAAATACACAATAGCCTCCACTGGACCGTCTGACAAGACGAAAAGGGCCATGCATAGCAGAACTATACACAAGTAGTGTTTTAGAAGTGAGAAAATAAGCAAGTCTACTAACATATCATGAGCAAACAACTGACAGTTGATGGACAGACAGATGATGGATTAGATTGGTGAGAATATTAATAGACTGGTACCTAGAAATATGGCTGTGGGTGGTCGAGCAAAAAATAAAAACGAATAAACAGATAGACAGGTGGAAAACAGATGCACAGAGAGATTCTCATGCAGAGAAAGCAGAAAAACGGACATGCAGACAGGTTTTTTTTTGTTTTCATATGACTGATGGAGTGGAATCTTCATCAAGTGCCATGCTTGATATCACTATTATGTCTGTCCACAATTGTGTGGATACTCAGTTTTTTTTTTCTTAATCAACTCTATTGTTGACATGTACATCGTCAGAGAAATAGGAAGTTTGAAAATCTTGAGAGAGAGAGAGAGAGAGAGAGAGAGAGAGAGAGAGAGAGAGAACGCAATAGAGAGACGGCTGGAAGAGGGAGACCGTCAATATTTCAACTTGAAAGGTTTAACACCTTTGTTCCGTCAATTGCTAACGCCCATACAAATAGTCCAACCATCACGTAATACCAACTGCTGTTTCTATTTATAGACCAACGAAATTCCTACACCGCCCTCAAGCCGACAGGTAAATTTGGCAACAAACCACACAACGCGATGCGCTTTAATTAGTAACCGCGTCAGCTTTATCTTAAGATAAACAGTGAAATATCCCGCGAGGGCCATGTCAGATATTAAGGAAAACATTTGCCCTACATATGATGGGCTAGTCTGTCCTATTTCATCTTTCGTTATAGAAGTCAGCGGCCCACGGTGTGTTAGAAGCTTGAGGAGTCAGGATGTGAGACGAACTTTTAGGTTGATCTTTAACCTGATAACTTGCGATAAAGATTACAACAATTTACACTATGCAATATCGTTTTTGCCCCTTCAATTATTGCCCTAAATTATAATAAGTAAGTAAAGAGCCCCATCACGCGCAAGTGGCGTATAGTGAATATGGTGTTAGTGACCATAATTTTTATAGACCTTCGGCATATGCTTATTGGGGTAAAATGGTCGGTATTACACCCATGCCGCTTTACTTTCCCATAAACAAATCCGGTACCCATTTAAGGCTGGGTGAACCCGGAAGTCGTCGATCATGATCGAATCCGATCTATTGTCCTTTGTAGTCCAGTTCACTAACCACTGAGCTATTGCGGCTCCTAAATTATAATAATTACAACATACCATCTTAGTTATTTCCACTGTAAGTTGTGAAAAAAACATGGTTTTGCTGTTAGTTAAGATCTCTTATAATTTTGTTTTCAAGTTTTATTATTTTTTTTTTAAATGTAAAAATGCATGCAACGCATTCATTTAATAATGGATATAGAATCGTTAGTTAAACCACTGTTGTCATGACAACCAGTACGTTTGTTGTTGATCTCCATAGACATCGAAGGCTCTCTATTAATAGCGGCTCGAATTACTTGAACTATATCACGACAGACTTGACATACAGTGGCTGGTTGTACACTGACATTTAACTCATTGTCATGTGGTTGTGTTATGTTTTATGATAAACTATTGAAGGAATCGTGGTCTCTGTTGCCTTCTCTGAGTATCCGAAAATGTCGGAACGTGTACCTCATAGCTGCAGTCTCAGATTAAAGACAAGCGGCTGAGCAATGAATAGACTCAAGCTGTCTACAACTCAAAGCTGATAGTGTGTTTCACGATCCAAAAGATGCTCATTTTCTTCTTGTCTCCTTAGGGGCGCTAGAAACAGACAAACCAGCCAGACAAGGGAAGCAGGGACCGAAGAGGGACTGCAAACCCGGTAGTAAAATACTAATGAACAGCTTCTCTCGTGACCGAATTTTTCTCATAACAAGTCAACAAATTATAATTGTTCTCTCCTGAAGTGGGTTTAATTTTTTTCTTGTCACTTTGGCCTCTTTCAGAACGACCTCATTACTCTACTTTGCTGTCCATGGTATTCTAAATTGTTCTTGTACGGATGTCCATGATTCACTTTCATATATCAAGACCGGCTCTATAAAACAATGAAGGATTATTATTTTTCTCTTAACTTGATTGTTACAAGTGGATATATAATAATGCCCTTTTAAATATTTGAAAAGCAGCTCTTGTGTGATCCATTGTACATTAGCTTTGTGTACATCTACAGCTCTTGTGTACATTAGCTTTGTGTACATCTACAGCTCTTGTGTACATTAGCTTTGCTGTACATCTACAAGGAGTCTCATTCGCTACAAAAACAAGGCACTGCCTCAAGGATTCTAACATCAGTGATAAAGACATGCAAATAAGTCTGAGCATAAGCTCGTTCATTGCGCGGAAAATGAAACAAAAATATGCATGTACATGTATTATGGTTATGGAAGGTCACGGTATCACTGCACACGATTTACAATCCATAACTGCTCAACCGCCCGTGCCAGTGGAATCATCCGAATTGCTAACTCATATCCCTAACAAAGAAAGGTAGCTGTAGTCCCCATCATAGCAGTCTCAGCACACGCCAAAAGACATAAGGCGATACCGCACAGAAAGTGAACACAGCATTGTGTTTGTGTGTAGGCGTGCGTGCATGTGCGCAATTCTTGTAACCAAGCAATTCATTGAGAAGTAGGAAAGAGACAAATAACTGCAGTGCTGCTGTAAAGCTGGTAGAAAGGAGCAAGTGGATGGGGTGTACCGTACACTGGGGCATCGTTAGCCTAGTTGGGAAAACCACACGACTGATCTACCGACGTTCGGACAACCTGCATCCAATTATCGCTGGAAGCAGTATAAATTGTACTCGTAGTTAGGAAATAAAATTTCCCGGCAGTCGACCCAGCCGCTGGCAGAAATGTGTTACCAGGGCAGTACTCTGGGAAGGTGAGGAATGCCGCCTAGTATTGTGAGTTCCGATGCTTGAAACGACACTATCCATAAGTCTTCGAATACTTCTGGATAGGCGACCGAGCAGATATGGGTGAAAACTCGCGTGCTAAGACGCCGATTCAAGTCTCGAACTTGACCTTTACCTTAATTGTTGTCTGTCCCTGCTGATCTCGTTTGGGTGATGGTGTCTGTCTACACAGTACGGTTGTTGTTCGTGTCCAGTACGTGAGAGTCCACACAGGAGAGCTGGAAACTGTGTTGCTATACTCTGGGGTGCCAGTGTTTAGTGGTAAAACTCTAAAGAAATGACGTGTTCGATAACGAGGTAAAACACCCTGTACAATTAAGTGAAACACAATCACCAAATGTACGTGTTGAATCATAACTGTTTTGTACAAGTGATTCTTCATTTTTTTGGGGCATGTAATGATAAGGGAACAGCTGGAAAATGGTCTTCTCCTTCAGTATTCAAGTCTTTTGATCGTGCGAACTTGACTCTGTGTCCTCTACCATGATGGATAGGTAGGAACAACACCATGACACAAGATGAGCTGGTCGCATGGTCGGTACTCTTATGCGTGCATTCTTATTTTTTCTTTAAGCCTGCGCCGTGGCTGAAACAATCCGTCTTAGGCAGGCTAGATATTGGTTTGACGTGGGAGTTTTCCTTCTCATAGAGTAAAAAAAAAAGTAAAGTGCCCCCGTCACGCCAAGTGGCGTATAGGGAATATGGTGTTAGTGACCATACATTTTACAGACATTCGGCACATGATTTTTTGGAGTAATGTGGTCGGTATTACGCCCGTTACACTTTACTTTCTCAGAAAAAAAATCCGGTACCCATTAAAGGCTGGGTGAACTCGGAAGCCGTCGGTTGGGATCAAACCCTATCTCATGTCCTTTGTAGTCCAGTTCACTAACCACTGACATATCGCGGCTCCCTCTCATAGGGTGTATATGGGCTATTGGGCCCACTCTGCCCATGGTTTCTGACTGGGTGTTCTCTCATAGCATTTCCTTCTCTCAATGGTAACTTCTAGGCAGTAGTGGTTTGCTTTCCGGAGTGTCCTACCCCGTGACAAAGTTTTCATTGTGGCCCTTGCTCGCGTGGCTTACCCCGTTCTTGAACATGTGGGTTCTTTTTCAACTGAAGCAACATTTCCACCTGTTGCACCCACCCCATCGGGGTAGAAGAGACCTTACATCTGGTCTTTAGTTCGTGTAGTCAGATACGATATTGGATACTTTACCAGTTTTTTTATGAACATGGTTTATTCAAAATTTAGCAATCGAACCTATAATCAACTTATGAGTAAGAAAACGCGAAGAGACATCGTCACCTACGCCAGTGGCACAACACCCGATAATAATAATCATGCTGTAACATTAGCTCAATTGTATTCTTTCACATTGGCCTCAAGAAGATCACAGGTTCTATTTCCACATCGCGGTGCAAAAATGTAAAACTTACAAACAGAATTCATGTTTTCTT
This sequence comes from Megaustenia siamemsis, assembly GCA_032433765.1. NCBI lineage: Eukaryota > Metazoa > Mollusca > Gastropoda > Stylommatophora > Ariophantidae > Megaustenia > Megaustenia siamemsis. The sequence continues at coordinate 74,223,723 of JAVIAB010000139.1, read as the reverse complement.
CGTGACTTAACATTCCCCTAATCTTAGAGCAGTGATATCTGATATCTAGCCCCCTCGGGTATCGACGAAAAACAGGAGGCCTAGTGTGCATTCTGCGCACGTTAAAGAAATTTTGACAGTGGGAAATCGAAACGTGCAGGCCAAAAAAAAAAAAAAAATTGGCCGCTGCTTGGACAAACTTAACGGGAAAATAAATCTCCCCAAAAGGTTAAATCTCTCGACGGTAAAAAAAAAAAGAATGTACCTCAGAAGACAGAGAATTTCTGCCTGTATGGCGAGGGTCACCTGAGCACACGGCTGCTGGTGTGGAACAACAGGCGATATTCATACATAAATCAGTCCCTCTGGACTTCGCTAGAAAGATAAAAATCGACGAACTGAATGAAACAAACATTCATTGACTTCAAAAATGTCTACTTGGGAAGAAGTCGTAACATGAGCTCTCTAGTGTTACCGCTGTGCCTTCCAGGTTTCTGTGGGTGTTTTCTATAATTGAAATGTCAAATAAGCTCGTTGACCTAGTATTTTCTGTGTAAAGTTATCAGTGCCCACCAGGCAACAAAGTGAAGTGAATCATGCCCACAAATATGGCTGGTAGCATGAGATCGTCAAAGCTGCGACATAAATTGTTTCTTACACTTTTCTCATGGGGCCGTCTCATGTCCTTTAACAGCTCATAATTGTGTAGTGCGTGTTCTGGAATTTGGGGACTGAAGTAACAAAATACGTGCTTGTATGTTCAGTCGACTGTCACAAACTATATAAAAAAGAGCAAAGTACCCCCGTCACGCCAAGTGGCGTATAGGGAATATGGTGTTAGTGACCATAAATTGTACAGACCTTCATCACATGATTTTTGGGGTAATGTGGTTGGTATTACGCGCGTGCTGCTTTACTTTCCCATAAAAAATATCCGGTACCCATTTAAGGATGGGTGAACCCGGAAGCCGTCGATTGGGATTGAACCCTACCTCTTGTCCTTTGTAGTCCAGTTCACTAACCACTGAGCTATCGCGGCTCCTTCACAAGCTATATAAGTAAGTAAAATAAAGAGCCCCGTAACGTGGAGTATAGGGAATATGGTGTTAGTGACCATGATTTTCGGGGTAAAGCGGTCGTGATTACGCCCGTGCCTCTTTACTTTCCCAGAAAAAAAATCCGGTACCCATTTAAGGCTGGGTGAACCTGGAAGCCGTCGATTAGGATCGAACCCGACCACTTGTCCTTTGTAGTCCTGTTCCCTAACCACTGAGCTATCACGGCTCCCACAAGCTGTATGCCAATATGCAAACTTTACAGATAATGGACGTACCGTAACATATAATATTAGAGAGAAGCTATGTATTTAAATACCACGACACAAAGCGTGTTAGTCGCATTGCAGGAAAGCTAAGATCAGAAGTGATGATCTAAGATAAAAGCTAGGAATAATTCCCACCATTGAATACATTAAGAAACACCAGATTAATTAGATTCAAGAGTTCGGACATGTGATAGGAAAGCAAAATAAAATACAACGTCCTTCTAACAAACGCTATAACGGGCCAGATACAAGGGATGTATTGATGGAGTATTCGAAACGCTAAGAAGCGTAACAAGGAGCCGCGATACCTCAGCGGTTATAGACCGGGGCTGTTTAGCAGAAAAGGTCGGGTTCGATCCTAATCAACTGCTTCCAGGTCACCAAGTCGTAAACGAATACCGCATTTTTGTACGAAATAAACGCAAAACGGGCGTAATACCGACTACGCTATCCAAACAAAGAATATGCCGAAGGTCTAAACAAAACATGGGAACTCACAACTATATTCCCTAACCGCTGCATGGCGTGTCGGAAGAAACTTTTTTCTAAGAAACACAGCATCAGCAGAGGCCAACGGAAGAGCTCAAGGTCGAAAGCTAAAACTCTCTTCGAGTTAGCAAAAAAGGAAATAAAGAAGAAGTATTAGAAGAAACGACACCAGGCTCCAGAATTTAGAGGTCGACATCTTGCGATCTATTTTGCTATTCTTCTTTCAATACTTATTCTTGTTTTCTTTTCAATTTCTCTTTCAGGGTCGAGGAAACAACCCGCATGTTATCTTTTCTTGACTCGTTCTGCAATAATATTTCCCTGGGTGTTTAGTCATAACCATCCATAAATTTACAAGTTAAAAGAGGCAGAGGCAGACCAAGACTAACATGGACGAGTAAGATCAAAAGATGGACAAGTCAATCTATGACAACCTGCACCATCAAAGCAAGAAACAATGGAATGGCGACCCATGGTAGCCAACCTTCGTTGCGGAGACGGCACTCGATGATGATGAAGTTTACAAAGGCTTACGGGTTGACAGGAAATTTCCGGATAACCTTCAACTTGCTTTAAGTTTTCAGCTTTTTGTTAGCACGGGCAGTTGTGGGTAGAGATACATCAGAGACAAATAATAATAAATGAATATTATTATCGAGGGATACCTCCGAGGTGATAATCAGCGAATCAATTCAGAGGAAGAGGTATGTTTACAGCACTCGGGGAAAAAAGACAAACAATCAACAACAGATACACAATGTATTCCGAACTATGATCGCAGCCTTATGCTATAGTCATGAGAACACCTGCGTGTAAGACATTGTCCACGATAGCTAATTTTTTAATTAGATGAGTGGCAGTGTTCCCCAGCGTTTGGTTTTTCGTGGCAAGGCGCTGTGCGACTTAGTACGGGTTCGATCCTGCTTCGGTCCATATATTGTTTTTTTTTTTTCCTGTTGTTGATTATTTGTCATTTTTTCCCGAGTGCTGCAAACATACCTATTCCTCTGAGTTGATTTTTAGAGATACATCAGCAGTCTATAGATCCCATAGCTTATAACGTCACGCTAGTTGCAGGGTTTTCAGGTTTTATTTTCTGCTCCTGGGCCTGTGTAAATCTATAGACGACTATGATTGAGTTCTCCAATGATCCATCACACACACTGTTGTAACGAGGCATCAGAGCTAGGCTCCAGACAGACTCAGAAGTACAAAAAAATGAGAATACGAAGATGTACAGTATATGGTGCAGAAACATGGACAGTAGACAAGAAAACAGAACAGAGAATTTAAGCCTTTGAAATGTGGATATATAGAAGAATACGTAGAATTGGATGGAATGAAAAGAAAACAAACGATGAAGTCTTAAAACAATTAAAAATGAAAAGAGAACTACTAAGCACAATTCAAACAAGACAAATGCGATTTTTGGGCCATGATAAAAAGACACAACAGCCTACTAAAAATAATCCTGGAGGGGAAAATACAATGTAAAAGAGGCAAAGGTAGACCAAGACTAACATTTTCGAGTAACATCAACAGATGGACAAATCAGTCTATGACAACCTGCACCATCAAGGCAAGAGAGAGCAGAATGGCGCTCCATGGTAGCCAACCTTCGTTGCAGAGATGGCACTCGATGATGATGACAGTATAAGTCAGACCAAGACTAACATTTTCGAGTAACATCAAGAGATGGACAAATCAGTCTATGACAGCCTGCACCATCAAAGCAAGAGACAGAGCAGAATGGCGCTCCATGGTAGCCAACCTTCGTTGCAGAGATGGCACTCGATGATGATGACAGTATAAGTCAGACCAAGACTAACATTTTCGAGTAACATCAAGAGATGGACAAATCAGCCTATGACAGCCTGCACCATCAAAGCAAGAGACAGGGCAGAATGGCGCTCCATGGTAGCCAACCTTCGTTGCAGAGGTGGCACTCGATGATGATGACAGTATAAGTCAGACCTGTGTGTGTATATTTCGTTGTTACCTTAGTTAAACTACACCACGAGGAGTGTCCTGCCTTCCTTTTCTTTTCATATCCGGTTCATTGGACAAAATTAAAATGATGAAGGTCGCAATATTCACAATTCAAAATTCAGAAACAAATTCGCATAAATAGCAGGGACATATCGTAATGTGATATGAAAGCCACTTTTTTTCCCCTTTCTTTTTTTATTGCAGATCGTCTCAGACACAACAGAATAACTAGGACATTAAAACAACTAGACAATTCCCCCAGGTCAGACCTCCCAGTCGGAGAAACTTTCAACCAATAGAAAACAATTAGGTCAAGTCTTTCAATGTTATAATCCGAGGGCTCTCAAACTGGTAAGCGAGGTAAGTATTCAGCCCTACCCTATCCGGGAGATACTTGTCTTAACAGGATACATATACACTATGTATTTCTGAGCTGTGATCGCGGCCTTATGCGATAGTCATGAGAACACTTGCGCGAAAGACATTGCCTACGAAGCTAATTTTTTAGTTAGCTGAGTGGCAGTGTTGCCTAGCGTTTGGCTTTTCGTGACAAATGGACAAATCAGTCTATGACAGCCTAGAACAATGGAACTTGAGAGATTTGATCTTTAGGTATTCTTTATTTGTGGATATGGGACTTGAGAGATTTGATCTTTAGGTATTCTTTGTTTCTGGGTATGAAACTTGAGAGATTTGATCTTTAGGTATTCTTTGTTTCTGGGTATGGGACTTGAGAGATTTGATTTTTAGGTATTCTTTGTTTCTGGGTATGAAACTTGAGAGATTTAATCTTTAGGTATTCTTTGTTTCTGGGTATGATCCTTGATTCATACATTCTCTCATTCGTGAGATCCCTGATTATAGGTCAATTTTTCGAGTGCTGTAAGAATACATCTTTCTCTGAATTGATTCGTACAATTTATTGCTTTTATTTTCGTGAAATTGTACCCTCTTTCCCTCCTCACCCGATACACAATTTATAATTATTTGTGAATACGTTATGTGTGTGTCGCTGAGATAGTAGAAGGGAATAATGCCAATTTGTTATTTTTTTTAAAAGGAGGAGAAAGTGGTATGGTAGCAGCTTTACGTAGGTGATAAACAAAACAAAAGTCAACGTTTCGGCCAAGTAGGGCTTCAGCTGGAGCAAAAATAACAACACATACACATATATAAAGGATCTAACGAAGTTTGCAGTCAAGGAGCCGCTGTGGTTCCGTGGTTAGAGAATTGGGCTATTAAGGACAAGAGGCGGGGTTCGATATTGGTCAGCGGTTTCCAGACTGCTCCGGCCTTAAATGGGTACCGTGTTTTATGAGAAAGAAAAGGCATGAGGGCGTAACACTGACCTCATTAACCCATCTGTAATGTGCCGATGGTTTAAAACAATGGACATACTGCATATACGTCACATGAAGTAATGGGCTCTTTCTTTCTTTCTTTCTTTCTTTCTTTCTTTCTTTCTTTCTTTCTTTCTTTCTTTCCTTTCTTTCTTTCTTTCTTTCTTTCTTTCATTTTTGCTCTTTCTTTATTTTCTGATTTTCCCCCCTTCAAGTGTGCAGTTAACTATATCTTAGTAATAGTGCAACATACCTGTATACCTACCTTTATAGGATATTAAATCGAACATATCTTCAAGGCTTATTTCTTATTCGTTCGCTTATTAAAATATTTCAATGCACCGTTTTATACACTTTGCAGTTCAGTGAAACCGACTTTAGCATCCATCTGTTCTGGCTTATTTGCCTAATCTACATTGTAGATCAAGTTATGTTCTTTGGTGCGTTATTTCCTAGGGGATATAATGATCTTCCTGCTTTATTTGTTATTTTTTAAGCTGTTGTTCCCAGTCATTGTTTTGCTTTCTGCGTATGACCTTCTAGATATGAGATTTAATCTTCAGGAATTCTTTGTTTCTGGGTATGATCCTTGATGAGAGATTTTTAAAATATCTTTAGGTATTCTTTGTTTCCAAATATCTTTAAAAAAATTGAAAACTGCTAGAACAAAAATTTAGATAAGAGAAGGAGTATCATGGGCTACGTCCTATGGGCCGGCTACGACTCGAAAGGTGATCTGATCTGATTCTTTGTTTCTGGGTATGATCTTTGATGAGAGATTTGATCTTTAGGTATTCTTTATTTCTGGGTATGACCAGAAATATTTAAATCTCTGTAATACTTAGTGATATTTAAATCCCTGTAATACATAGTAATATTTAAATCACTGTAATACTTAGTGATATTTAAATCACTGTAATACTTAGTGATATTTAAATCACTGTAATACTTAATTTGACAAACTTGTAAGACTAATTTATACTCCTTCGAGGTTCGTCAACAACAGTTTGCAAATGGCTAAAGAGAAAGAAGAGGACATCAAGGTTAAACAAGGGTTGTCCTGCGGGGAGAGGGGAGGGGAAGAAGAGAGAAGTAGGAAAGAAAAAGAGTGTCGCCGCAAACATCAAAGGCGAACAAAAAATCGAAGAGAGTCACTTTTGAAGTCCACTAAGTATTTCTGCTATGGTCTTAGGCGCCGCTAATAAAACAATTCACTGCGTGGGGAAAAAAAAGAAATACCATATCTTCGGCTGTATTCTGTAAGCATCTGTATTCCTGTACTCTACATAGTAAATAAAGTAAAGTACCCCCGTCACGTCAAGTGGCGTATAGGGAAATATGGTGTTAGTGACCCTATATTTTACAGACCTTCAGCACATGATTTTTGGGGTAACGTGGTCGGTATTACGCCCGTGCTGCTTTACTATCCCAGAAAAAAAGTCCGGTACCCATTTAAGGCTGGGTGAACCCGGAAGCCGTCGGTTGAGATCGAACTCTACCCCTTGTCCGTTGTAGTCCAGTTCACGAATCACTGAGCTATCGCGGCTTCCTATATTCTACATGGGTTTTCTAATCTTATACTGCGCCGCCCTCCCCAGCCTCGTGCCGTCTCCTCAATTTTGCACTTTTTTTTACTGTAAAAATAAAAAAATAAAAAGTAAAGACCCCCGTCACGCTAAGTGGTGTATTGGAAATATGGTGTTAGTGACCAGAATTTTAACAGACCTTCGGCACATGATTTTTGGGGTAATGTGGTCGGTATTACGCCCGTGCCGCTTTACTTTCTCCCCAAAAAATCCGGTACTCATTTAAGGCTGGGTGAACCCAGAAGCGGTCGGTTGGGATCGAACCCTACCTCTTGTCCATTGTAGTCCAGTTCACTAACCACTGAGCTATCGCGGCTCCCTCTTTTTTCCTGTTATTCCCTTTAAATGATCATGTGGCTCCCCGGAGGCCACATAACCCAGATTCAGAACCACTGGTTCAGAGGTAACTCGTCGGCCTCTGGACAGGAAAGCCGACAAAAGGTGGGATTTGTTCACTTCGAATCCGTGGTTCCGTTGTGGCTTTCTCCTCCTCTAATTGTTTCTTGTTTCATGCTTGTTTCTTTGTGGCTTTCTTCTCCTATAATTGTTTCTTGTTTGATGCTTGTTTCTTTGTGGCTTTCTCCTCCTCTAAGTGTTTGTTGTTTGTTTATTCCTGCTGAAGGCCTATTGAGCCGAAACGTCGTTCATATTTGTGTCGTCTATCAAGCACGTAAGGCTTTTACCATTTCTATTTTTTCCCCCAATTCTTCCGCCTCTAATCTCTGGGTAATATGATACGAACTCTCTGGGACAATGGCTGACAGGAAATCAACTCTGCGATATTTTAAAAAACTCTTGACAGTTTCAAGAATCAAAATGGTCTTTCACAGGGAACATTTGTGTAGCAAACCTTTCCATGCCGAAGACGAAGGGGTCGAAACGTTGCAGACATCACGGGTTTTCTGTAAACTTGTGACACATCCACATCCATCATCAACATGTGCCATACCGGTTGGCGTAGGCGATCATGTCCTTCCACGATCTTCTATCTACAGTGTCGTATCAGTTCTGTTGTTGACTGTTTTCCATGCCATGACACCAAGCTATCTAGTATTTTCTCTCTTTGTCGCCCGCGATCTCTCTTTCCCTGTACTTTGCCAGTTGTAACCAAGTATTCCAAATTTCCTCTTCTCATGATGTGGCCGTAAAATATTGATTGTTATTTTCAGATGTTTTTTAGGATCTCCCTTTTTGTGTTGGCCTCTGAGAATTTCCTCATTGGTCTTTTCAGTTATCCATGGAACTTTAAAAATTCTTTTGAGAAATTCCATCTCTGTGGCCTCTAATCGTCTTTTCATTTGTTTGTCTACTGTCCATGATTCGCTTCCATAGGTCCGAAGACGAAGGTGTCGAAACGTCGCAGACAGCACGGGTTTTCTGTAAAGTAGTGCCACATCCACATCCACTTAACTTAAATTACCGATGACCACTAACAAGAAAAGGGAGCCGTGATAGCTCAGCGCTTAGTGAACTGGACTAAAAAGGACAAGAGGTAGGGTTCGATCCCAACCAACGGTTTCCGATTCACCCAGCCTTTAACGGGTACCGGATTTTTTTCTGGGAAAGTAAAGCGGCACGGGCGTAATACCGACCACATTACCCCAAAAATCATGTGCCGAAGGTCTGTAAAATTTATGGTCACTAGCACCATATTCCCTATACGCCATTTGGCTTGACGGGGATACTTTACTTTTTTTACTAATAAGAAAAATAGCACTGATGTTGGGATTGCAAAGACAGTCCTCTATGACTTCGTCGGTTCTCTTGGTCCTCTCATTCAGTGAACTAGGAGAATGAGAATTATAGAGCGAAACTGTGAGCTAGCGGAGTGAGAATTATAGGGCGAAACTGTGAACTAGGGAGTGAGAATTATAGAGCGAAACTGTGAACTAGGGAGTGAGAATTATAGAGCGAAACTGTGAACTAGGGAGTGAGAATTATAGAGCGAAACTGTGAACTTGGAAGTGAGAATTATAGAGCGAAACTGTGAACTAGGGAGTGAGAATTATAGGGCGAAACTGTGAACTAGGGAGTTAGAATTATAGGGCGAAACTGTGAACTTGGAAGTGAGAATTATAGAGCGAAACTGTGAACTAGAGAGTGAGAATTATAGAGCGAAACTGTGAACTTGGAAGTGAGAATTATAGGGCGAAACTGTGAACTAGGGAGTGAGAATTATAGGGCGAAACTGTGAACTAGGGAGTGAGAATTATAGGGCGAAACTGTGAACTAGGGAGTGAGAATTATAGGGCGAAACTGTGAACTAGGAGAATGAGAATTATAGAGCGAAACTGTGAACTAGGAGAGTGAGAATTATGAAGCGAAACTGTGAACTAGGGAGTGAGAATTATAGGGCGAAACTGTGAACTAGGAGAGTGAGAATTATAGGTTCAACGGGTGATTAACCGAGAAGGTTAATTTACCAGGCCTAGCACTGGTCAGTTTGATGGTGATCTCGTTCGTGATGATTAGGTTCGTCAAAAGACCAAACCCACAGAACAATCTTTGGTCTTGAATTAATCAGTTCTCGCTGTTGTCTCGGAGCGACAAGAAGTACATTTTTAAATCAGGAATTTGCGTCAGCGAGACGGGAAAACGTCTAGAGAGAATGGCTTTGGACCAGAATTAGTAAAGAATAGTAAAAAAAAAATGTAAAGAGCCCCGTCACGCCAAGTGGCGTATTGGAAATATGGTGTTAGTGACTATAAATTTTATAGGCCTTCGGCACATGCTTTTTTGGGGTAATGTGGTCAGTATTACTCCCTTACCGCTTTAATTTTCCACAAAATATCCGGTACCAATTTAAGGCTGGGTGAACCCGGAAGCCGTCGATCAGGATCAAACCTTTAGTCCTTTGTAGCCTTGTTAGGTTAACTAAGCTATCGCGGCTCCCAATGAAGAATAGCTAGTTAGGTAGAAATGAAATAGAACGATCAGCCAAATTGCTAGAAACATGAAGTTAGGTAGACAAAGAATGATGTAGATGTAGTCCATCCTGAATAGTTTTAAAGGATATAGAAGTTCTGTTATAGATAACCAGTTAGATGTGTAACCTATCAGTAGTTGTAGAATTATATAGTTCTAGCTGGAGTGTTTGAGGATGCTGGGAATTGTTGTTACAGGTCTTGTAAATGTGAGCCTAATATTTTTTATGCTGTTAAACCTATTAGAAAATTTTCAACTCCATTGGTAAGTCAGTCCTATTATATGGCGGTGAAACACAGAGAACAACAAAATTGACAATCAAGAAGATACAGACTTTCATTAATGGATGCTTACGGAGAATAAAAGGATGGAAATGGCAGGACAAAATCACTAACATAGAATTATGGAAATGTACCAGTCAAATACCAGTGGATAAAGAGATACAGCGAAGACGATGACGCTGGATAGGACACACACTACGAAAGCCAACTGAGAGTATTACACAACAGGCTCATTTTTGGAATCCCCAGGGGAAAAGACAAAGAGGAAGACCAAGAAATTCTTGGAGAAGACAGACAGAAGCAGAGATGAAGATGATGGGGAAGACATGGAATGATCTTAAAATAATGGAAAGAAACAGAACGACTTGGAAAGTGTTTGTTGAAGACCTATGCTCCACATGGAGCTGAAAGGTAGAAGCAGAAGAATCCTATTAGAGTCCTGGCTAGTTGTGCATGGAGTGTCCACTCCTGCTATCAAGTTGTGTAATCTGTAGTAGAAGTCAAGGAGAGTTGTTCTGTCTGGTTAGATCCAGCCTTACATCACAACAGACAAAACGATCACTTAAGCTTTATCATATGGAACGCGACGCTCCTCATCAGCTAGAATATATATTCAGCGTTGTCAATGTTCCCTGATTGGTGTAATCCACTGGTTTAATTCAAACCCGCGTTCCCAGAAACCGCCCCCATATCTGTGTCCGCACGATGATACTGAATCTCCTCGTCCGTCATGATATGGACGTTTAATATGTTGTATTGCAACTTCAGCAACCTGCGTTGTACATTAGTGGTTAGTGAACTGAATACATAGGACATGAGGTCTCGATCGACGGCTTCCGGGTTCACCCAGCTTTAAAGTGGGTACCGGATTTTTTTTCTGGGAAAGTAAAGCGACACGGGCGTAATACCAATCCCATTACAATATCCAAAAATCATGTGCCGAAGGTCTGTACAAATTATGGTCACTAAAACCATATTCCCTATACACCACTTGGCGTGACGTTGCACTTTACTTTACTGATTGTATAGTACAGAGGGTAGGTAAACAATGGAAACAAAACAAACAAACAAACAATAGTCTGACACTCGCTAGACTACGGGCCAATTTAGTTAAACCAAATCAAGGTCTCTTGTGTTTTGATGCTCTTTGTTATCACGGATGATATAAATACATGTACTGTTGCTGTTTACAAATTACAAAACAATATTTAAATAGCGGATGGTCTTTCCATACGATTTATCTTCTTTCTTATATTAGTTTATTCTTTTCCTTTTCCATTTTTAAAAAATGTCTCTTACATTTCTATCACTTCCTTTCCTCTTTTATTTTAATTCACTGTCTTCTTTTCCTTTCTTCGTAATTGTTCATTCTTTTTTTCTTATTATCTTCTTCCTATCCTTTTCTGTCTCTCTCCGCTATTTCTTGTCTTTTATTATTTTTCTTTTTTCATTTGTATCCTTCCTTTACTCGGTCGCACAACATAACTAATTAACAACCAAGAAATATTTGCGTAAAGCAAAAAAAATAGAATCTCGTTACTCTTTGAATGCGACTTATAGGCAGCATGATGATAGTAGAGATGTGTAAGTGTCCGTATTTATTCAGCAAGCCCAATTTTAGGATAGTGTGGGTGAATACTACGCCAGGCCGTCTTTCTTTTGATGAAAACAAATGTCGATATTTATTGTCATCATCATCATCAAGTACCAGGCCTGCTGCGGTAGGTGATCATGTCTCTCCACAACTTTCGATCTCGACAGTTATTTATCATTTCTGTTGTTGGCCTTCTGCCAAGCCATTCTCTTAAGCTGTCAGGTATCTTTTCCTTTGCTTCCCTCTATCTCTTCTTCCCTTAATTTTTCCAGTTGTTACAATATATTCCAGTTGTTCTCTTCTCATTACGTTAATGGTCTGACCTAGCAAAGAATGGCTGACGGTAGAGATAAATGGAGAAGGTTGACGAAGTTTGAGAGTGATGCATCACCTACACCCATGGTTATCAGAAGAAGAAGAAAAAAAGAAGAAAATGAAGAAAAGAAGAGGAAGAAGATAAAGCAGAAGATGAAGAAAAAGCAGAAGATGAAAAAGAGAAGAAGAAAAAAAAGAAGAAGATGAAGAAAAGAAGAGGAAGAAGAAAAAGGAGAAGATGAAGAAATGAAGAAGATGAGGAAAAGAAGAAGATGAAGAAAAAGTAGAAGAAAAAGAAGAAGAAGAAAAATAAGGAAGAAGAAGAAAAGTAGAAGAAAAAAAGAAAAAAGAAGTAGATGAAGAAGTAGAATTAAAAGAAGAAGAAGAAGAAGAAGAAGAAAAAGAAGAAAAAGACGGAGAAGAAGGAGAAAAAAGAAGAAGAAGGAGGAGAAAAAAGAAGAAGTAGAAGTTGATGAAGAAGTAGAACAAAAAGAAGAAGAGAAGAAGAAAAGAAGAGGAAGAAGTAGAAGAAGAAGAAGAAGAAAAGTAGAAGAAGAAGAAGTAGATGAAGAAGTAGAAGAAAAAAAGAAGATGAAGAATTAGAAGAAAAAGAAGAAGAAAAAGTAGAGGAAAAGAAGAAGAAGAAAACGAAGAAGAAGAAAAGAAGAAGAAAAAAGAAGAAGAAGAAGTAGATGAAGAAGTAGAAGAAAAAAAGAAGAAGGAGAAAAAAGATGAAGAAGAAAACGAAGAAGAAGAAAAGAAGAAGAAGAAGTAGATGAAGAAGTAGAAGAAAAAAAGAAGAAAAAAAGAAGAAAAGAAGAAGAAGTAGAAGTAGAAGAAGAAGAATGAGAAAAAGAGGAAGAAGAAAAAGTAGAAGAAGAAGTAGATGAAGAAGTAGAAGAAGAAGTAGAAGAAGTAGAAGAAGTAGAAGAAAAAGAAAAAAGAACATCAACAAAAACAACTTATTTACTGGTTGGTCTTGGAAATAAACTCTAACTCTTGTCAGTAAACAATTTCTGGTTTGCTACTATTCTCATTATGAACCTAACAAGTTTAGGAAGGTGCACCGTCTAGGACTAGGTAAACGGAGCAAATATTAATTTCCACATTAACTTGAATGACCGACCAATAGTGCTGGCACACACAAACGAGGAACACTCAAAAGCTCGAGCAGGACTCTTGCACAACTTTACGCGAGCATTTCCACCAACTAAGCACATTTGAAGATTGTGTTCCTAACTTTTAACATGAGACCATACATCATCTACAGCCACTTCAACGGAGCCAATTAACAGGTTGCCGCTTCCGCCAGCACTTAGCCAACATGATATTGTGGCTGTGTTAGTGTTGGCAATTATTTTACCAGTGGCGATAACATCGAGGTTATTGTACTTGTTTTCTTCATCATAATCTCACAGGCGTTCAGTAAACAGTAGAATCTAGCCAATCACGGAAACGCCCTGTCTCCGTATCTGAAAAGTATAGGTCATCCTATAGCCGAAATTGATGGTGGTGGGGGTGGTATAAGTGCTTTAGCCTTGTAGTACGAGCCTGCAATATTTGAAGATGGTGAAATTTGAGCTATCCCTAACAGTTATTGCTTGTTCTAAATGTATGGACTACTGTAAAGAAACACATAAGGAAATGGCTTGGCCGCGTATCATGGTCCTTTGAACCAGCAAAGGCCATGCTGCAAGGGACTATGAGAGGAGCGAGAAAGAGAGATAAGCAGAGAAAGAGATGGGAAGATAACATCAAATAACGGACATGCCTTGAATTTGGAAAGTCCAAATGAATGTCTGAAGAGAGGAAAATATAGGGTGTTTATAAAGTCTCACTACACTTGGTATCTAGGTCAATTTGAAAAAAATGTTTATGACGTCATCACAATATGTGCTCAATGGTAAGTTCACTTGTTGCGACAGTTTTCTTAATGACTTGTCTGGACTTTTAAGGATTCTGTCTTGGATATCTAAACATATTTCATCATTCACAGCAGGCCTACCAGATCGTGGAGCATCTTCCACATTTCCAGTAGCAATAAACTTATTCAACAAATTTCATTGACAGTGGGAGCACATATTGTGATGACGTCATAACATTTTTTTTTCAAATTGACCTAGATACCAAGTGTAGTGAGACTTTATAAACACCCTGGTGTATTTGAAAGGTCGAGGATGTCTGTCTGTGGTGTCTCAACGACTCCGGGGATATGAGATGAAGAAGGAGGAAGAAGAGGAGGCGGAAGAAAAAGAAAAGGGAAGAAGAAGAGGAATAAGAGGGTTCAGAAGAAGATGAAGGAAGAAGAAGAAGGAGGAGAAGGAAGAAGATGACGAAGGAGGTGGAGAAAGAAGAAGGAAGATATTGGAGGAAGAAGGAGGAAGAAGAAGAAGAATAAAGAGGATCAGAAGAAGAGGAGGAAAAATGAAGAAGAAGAAAAACGAAGAAGAAGAAAAGTTTTTTTAAAAAACATCTTCAGTTATTGTCAATGATAAGATATATAAGAAAAAAAGATAATAAGTATACGATAAGGGAGCCGTGATAGCTCAGTAGTTAGTGAACTGGACTATAAAGGACAAGAAGTAGGGTTCAATCCAAACCGACGGCCTCCGGGTTCACCCAGCCTTAAATAGGTACCTGATTTTTTTTTCTGGGAAAGTAAAGCGGCACGGGCGTAATACCGACCACATTACCCCAAAAATCACGTGCTGATAGTCTGTAAAATGTATGGTCACTAACACCATATTCCCTATACGCCATTTGGCGTGACGGGGGCTATTTACTTTTACTACTCGTATATACGATAAGGTAGATAATGTTGATAAGATGTACAGATAAGATCAGATAAGCTAGATAATTTAATATTGAGGGATTGGATGGATAGTCTGATGGGTGGATGAATGGATATGTCGTTTCGTTAAGTGCTTAGGTTTTGTTAAAGTGAAATAAAGAAGAAGGGAGGAAAAGTCAGTGAGATAGTACAAAAAGAGTGACAGCTCATTAAAGGGGAGAGAAAACGTTAAGTTCTTGTCTACGTACATACATTATATCAGTTCGGTAGAGTTACGTGCCCGTGAGTGTGAGAAACATTGCACTTTATTCCGCGGTTCTTTAATCTGTCGTTAGAAGACCACTGGTTGTAGAGAATAAAGATAAAGATAAAATCTAACCCTAATCCTAAAACCCAAACTCCCAACCCAAACTCTAATCTTTAATCTTAAACCTTAACCCTAAGCCCTAAACCTTAACCCTAAAACTGAACACTAAACCTTAACTCTAACCCTAAACCTTAACCCTATAACTGAACCCTAAACCTTAACCTTAACCTTAAACCTTAACGCTAACCCTAAACCTTAACCCTAATACTTAACCTTAAGCCTTAACCTTAACCCTAAACTTAACCCTAACCCTAAACCTTAACCCTAAAACTTAATCCTAAACCTTAACCCTAAAACTTAATCCTAAACCTTAACCCTAAAACTTAATCCTAAACCTTAACCTTAACTCTAAACCCTAACTCTAACCCTAACCCTAAACCTTAACCCTAAAACTTAATCCTAAAATAATTGTCATTATTTGGGAACTGCTGTAGTTATGTTGTAATTGTGACTCCAACTAAGGGGAGATACCTTGTTTCACTGAAAAAAATGTCTGTTCTTAAAACTAGGAAATCCCCCCCCCCCCACCTTTTCCTCCCCACCGCTCATCCACCGCTGCAGTCAAAAAGAAAGCACTGTCAATATGGAACATGCGTTACGATGTTCATGATAAGATAACACATAAAGCCATTCAACACAAAGAAACATCTGATATAAAACATATCCCCCCCCCCCCCCCTGCCTCCTTCTGTTACCAGTGACAAACTAACAAATCAGAGAAAAAAGTTAGTCCCATGGAAATTAGATGTTTAAATTAAGTAAAGCTGTAGGAGTGACCTGAACAGACAAACAAAACAGAAATAAGGTAATACGAGAATTTGGGCACATCATGAGAAGAGGAAAGTTGGAATACTTGGTTACAACTGGCAAAATAAAAGGAAAGAGAGATCGCGGACGACAAAGGGAGAAAATACTGGATAGATTGGTGTCATGGCATGGAAAACAGTCAACAACAGAACTCATACGATGCACTGTGGATAGAAGATTGTGGAAGGACATGATCGCCAACGCCAACCGGTACGGCACATGACAATGATGATGATGTAGGAGTGACCTGAAGAGAAATACAAAACAGAAATAAGGTAATAAGAGATAGAGTTGGCATATTACCTTCTTCAGAGTGCATTTCTTGTGATCGTGCGAATTGACTCTTTGTCCTGTTTCATAAGGGATAGTTAAGAACAACACCATGCCACGCAATGAAATCGTGTAACCAATGTTGAAATACACGCACAGACAACATATAAAATGATTGGCACATCTGGGTAGAATGTCTTGTGCTGCCATGTCATATAAGGCGTACACAAAAAAGGGGAGCTGGGCGCTGAGCTGGAGACAGATCTAGATTACGTTGGAGTGACAGAATCAGAGAAGCTCTACTAAATAATCAAGTGATAATGTCAGGCTACCAGAAGATCTAGAGCTTTCTATCTCCATTTTTGCTTTAAAAATAAACGAGGAGAGGACAAAAAGACTATAATATATTGTATCAGATGAGTTGTTCTATATTATATGGTATCAGAAGAGTTGTTCTGTATTATATGGTATCAGAAGAGTTGTTCTGTATTATATAGTACCACATGAGTTGTTCTATATTATATAGTATCAGATGAGTTGTTCTATAATATATCGTATCAGATTTGATATCATCTTGTTGTATGTCATTTGTAGAACATTGCTCTCATTAGAACCCGTCTGAAGGAATATCTAGCCGGATCTCCAACTCTTTCTGTTGCTAGGTGCAACGTCTCTGCTGCCATTAAACATCCCTTTTCATGATCTACCCCTTTCTCGTATTCCTGGAACCATGCTTTCTATTATTGTTCTTTCTAACCAACGGATTTATGGGATCGTGTTTTTGTTCAATTCCCGTTTAAGATGTTCTTTATAAGCAATTTCTACTCAACGCTCAAGTCGTTTCTTAGATCTGACAGGTTATTCGTTAATTCGTCAAAAAATATCTCTTTGGTACCAATTTTTAAACTTGGTAAATTCCAAGGCTGCGTCGCTAAATTTATCTGAAATTCGAACCTCATCTGGTCAAGATCAAATAGTTATGTTATGTTATGTTAGGTGAAATAGGGATCATGGTCATAATACTCCCGACACACCCATAGGTGTTCGGATCTTCTCCTCCAAAATGTTCATCAGCACACAGCGATTAATTGTGCCAATTCGGTGTTAGTTGACAAATGCTCTCTTTCGTCCAGAATATCTTCCGTTTCCGGAAACACCGGTCTTCACTGCCAGTTCACATAGTCTAGATAGAGTGTTTCCAGCCATGTACTTGTACTTCTGTCAATGTCCTTGGTCTACCCATCTCTCGTAGATTGTTAATGATTTCTGCCCGATCAATGGTTGTCCATCAGCTAATATTGCCAAATCGGCCAGCCTTCTTCTCTGTTGTTACTCTCAACAGCAACATGGCATGAAGGTGATACTGCAAATCTCGGATCTCTGTATTGTTAACCTCAAATAGTGCACATCAGTGTACGTAGAATGACACTGCAACTGTTTCAATAGAACAATATCAGCGTGACGTATGGGAAAATAGTGTTTGCTGATTGGTTAGTCTGTGGTATCTGAACTGCTATGATTGTATTACAGGGGTGGATTAAGATTAAAAAGCTTATGCACTTTAAAGGGTTTGTGGTGTTCCCATATATGGACGATTGAACGAAACAACCGACATGACAGCCAAACCAGAACGGTCACGTGAGACTCTGTGGGCTGGTTTACCAGTTGCCAGATTCGAATTCTGCTGTATTGCCAGAATTAATGTACATCAACTTCTACTATTACTAGTGTATTATTATAATAATAATTATTATTATAGAAAAAGAAGAAAGAAAGAGTCTTGTTATGCCACAGTATAGCGTGAAAGGAAAATATATTAGTACCCATATTTTTAATAGACCTTTGACACATTATATTTTAGGCAAAATGTATATTGGGTATAGTAAGTAAGTAAAGTACCCCCGTCACGCCAAGTGGCGTATAGGGAAATATGGTGTTAGTGACCCTATATTTTACAGACCTTCAGCACATGATTTTTGGGTTAATGTGGTCGGTATTACGCCCGTGCTGCTTTACTTTCCCAGAAAAAAAATCCGGTACCCATTTAAGGCTGGGTTAACCCTGAAGCCGTCGGTTGGGATCGAACCCTACCCCTTGTCCTTTGTAGTCCAGTTCACTAACCACTGAGCTATCGCGGCTGCCATATTGGATATAGTATATCTAAATATTTTTTGGGCGTACAACATAACATATACCACAACATATAACAAAAAATAACAAATAATTTATTACTAGTTTAGCGTCGAAATACTATTTCTGCTGTAGGAGAGATCTCCCCTGATATCCAAACATGTAATTGAATGTATCAACTGTTTCTAGTTTTTGTACATTTAATTCTATATCTTCCACACGGCTTAGGGTTCATGTCAGGTTCATGATATTCCTAACCTAAACCTAACCCAAGGGTCTTCTATTGACAGATTTTTACAAAAGTCACCAAAGAAAGTGCAATGTCGCTCAAGGGGACGTTACTTCGAATATAAATATGCGAAACTCGTAAATTACAACAAAACATATAACATATCAAATAACATAGTATAACATGTTCTCGTACATATAAGTACGATCATGGTACACAGAGAGTGTTGGAAGTCGCGATAGACAGTGATTAGTTCGTGGTCTCCGATATCTTGGAGACACCTACATCCGTACCAGATCTGACCGATCCTTATTCAATCTAGCACGTCTGAGGTCAACATTTTGGACAACTGAGACCCTAATCAAGAAGCTTCTATTCACTGATGATGCAGCACTGGTTGCTCATGATGAATCCGCCCTGCAGTCAATGATTGGCAATCTAGCTAGATCATGTGATTTATTCTCCCCGTCAATAGGCATAGAGAAGACCTTAGACAGTCTAGACTTGATCTGCGCTTTAAGTCACATTGATGCTGTTCATGACCGTTTCTGGATTTGCTTGACGCAAGTTATTTACATGTTACTCATTAATGTGAACTGCTTCGTCAGCCGCAGTTTCATATCTTTCGAGAATTTGCACCGTGTTTTAATCGTCCTGGGCTGCATTCACTAGAGTAATCAGGAATCTAAAGGGCACGACATTGTGTGTGCTACGTCATCATAATGGCTCATTGTGTGTCCTTAGGCCGGCCGTACGCTAGTCTTACGGTCTGTTGTTTGATGTGCGACGGGGATAGTCTGACTGTGTGTTTATATGTTCGGAATTGGAGTCAACAACGATGGCCTAACATCATCAAGCGCTAAATTAAAAAAAAAAATATGATGATCATCATTTTCAGGAGGACGTGAACTTCTGGTATATGGTAGATAGGCGGCAGGATCCATTGAAGGCTATGCATGAAAAGTGTTCTTTGTTGCAGTTTCCTTATACTCCAAGTCCGGCTTGTTGCAGGGGCTACTGAGTTAAGTGCTCTGTGCACACCGTGAGCTGTGTGTCTCATCCGTTTTGATCATGTTTCGATATTCCAATTGTTTGCGATGAATGATGGTATCGTATGACAGGGAACAGTTGGCTGTGTTCATTTTCTGCGCATTTTCGCCTCATGTCTTTTGGCGTGTGCTGAGACTGCTATGATGGGGACTACAGTTACCTTTCTTTGTTTGGAAGATGAGTTAGTAATTCGGATGATTCCACTGGCACGGGCGGTTGGGCAATTATGGATTTTAATTCGTTTGTAGTGACACTGGGGCCTTCCACAACCAAACCAAACAGAAGACTGTGGTGTTTCAACACGGTGTAGCCAGTCCCGCAGCATATTAAATAACACACCCTTTGGATATGTGAGAAAGTTCACCTATTTCGGTTCTATTATCACAACCACTGTCTCCCTTGAAGAAGAAATTAATTCCTGAATCCGAAAGGCAGCTTCCACAATTGGTAAACTTAAAGACAGGGCATCGGCCAACACCAAATTAACACTGAGAACTAAGATTTAAATTTATGAAAGTTGTGTGCTTAGTACACTTCTATACGGATCAGAAACTTGGACTATCTATGCATGGCAGGAGAAAAGGTAAAACGACCTTCATGTGCGTTGCCTTTGAAAAATTATGAATAACTCAAATGGCAGGACAAAGTGGCCGACTCCACTGTCTCACAACGAGCCAAACTCCCGTTCAACATGCCAGGACAAAGTGGCCGACTCCACTGTCTTACAACGAGCCAAACTCCCGTTCAACATGCCAGGACAAAGTGGCCGACTCCACTGTCTCGCAACGAGCCAAACTCCCGTTCAACATGCCAGGACAAAGTGGACGACTCCACTGTCTCACAACGAGCCAAACTCCCGTTCAACATGCCAGGACAAAGTGGACGACTCCACTGTCTCACAACGAGCCAAACTCCCGTTCAACATGCCAGGACAAAGTGGCCGACTCCACTGTCTCGCAACGAGCCAAACTCCCGTTCAACATGCCAGGACAAAGTGGCCGACTCCACTGTCTTACAACGAGCCAAACTCCCGTTCAACATGCCAGGACAAAGTGGCCGACTCCACTGTCTTACAACGAGCCAAACTCCCGTTCAACATGCCAGGACAAAGTGGCCGACTCCACTGTCTCACAACGAGCCAAACTCCCGTTCAACATGCCAGGACAAAGTGGCCGACTCCACTGTCTTACAACGAGCCAAACTCCCGTTCAACATGCCAGGACAAAGTGGCCGACTCCACTGTCTCACAACGAGCCCCCGTTCAACATGCCAGGACAAAGTGGCCGACTCCACTGTCTTACAACGAGCCAAACTCCCGTTCAACATGCCAGGACAAAGTGGCCGACTCCACTGTCTTACAACGAGCCAAACTCCCGTTCAACATGCCAGGACAAAGTGGCCGACTCCACTGTCTCGCAACGAGCCAAACTCCCGTTCAACATGCCAGGACAAAGTGGACGACTCCACTGTCTCACAACGAGCCAAATTCCCGTCCAACATGCCAGGACAAAGTGGCCGACTCCACTGTCTCACAACGAGCCAAACTCCCGTTCAACATGCCAGGACAAAGTGGCCGACTCCACTGTCTCACAACGAGCCAAACTCCCGTTCAACATGCCAGGACAAAGTGGCCGACTCCACTGTCTTACAACGAGCCAAACAACAGTTCAACATGCCAGGACAAAGTGGCCGACTCCACTGTCTCACAACGAGCCCCCGTTCAACATGCCAGGACAAAGTGGCCGACTCCACTGTCTCACAACGAGCCAAACTCTCGTTCAACATGCCAGGACAAGGTGGCCGACTCCACTGTCTCACAACGAGCCAAACTCCCGTTTAACATGCCAGGACAAAGTGGCCGACTCCACTGTCTCACAACGAGCCAAACTCCCGTTTAACATGCCAGGACAAAGTGGCCGACTCCACTGTCTCACAACGAGCCAAACTCCCGTTCAACATGCCAGGACAAAGTGGCCGACTCCACTGTCTCACAACGAGCCAAACTCCCGTTCAACATGCCAGGACAAAGTGGCCGACTCCACTGTCTCACAACGAGCCAAACTCCCGTTCAACATGCCAGGACAAAGTGGCCGACTCCACTGTCTCACAACGAGCCAAATTCCCGTCCAACATGCCAGAACAAAGTGGCCGACTCCACTGTCTCACAACGAGCCAAACTCCCGTTCAACATGCCAGGACAAAGTGGCCGACTCCACTGTCTCACAACGAGCCAAACTCCCGTTCAACATGCCAGGACAAAGTGGCCAACACCACTGTCTCACAACGAGCCAAATTCCCGTCCAACATACCAGGACAAAGTGGCCGACTCTACTGTCTCACAACGAGCCAAATTCCCGTCCAACATACCAGGACAAAGTGGCCGACTCCACTGTCTCACAACGAGCCAAATTCCCGTCCAACATGCCAGGACAAAGTGGCCGACTCCACTGTCTCACAACGAGCCAAATTCCCGTCCAACATGCCAACACTTATGACTAAAGTGGCTGGGTCATGTAAGAAGAATGGCAAACATTCGTATTCCCAAACAAATATTGTATGGCGAACCTAAGGACGAAAAGAGATCAAAGGGCTTATCAGTGCTGAGATATAAGGACGTTTCCAGGACTTCCTTGAGGGAATTCTCTATCAGTGGAAGAAAATGGTAAAATCTGGCTATAGATCGTTGCACACGGAGAACAAACATAAAAAATGGCACAGGAACTTTCGAAGCAGTAAAAATAAGTAAAGAGCTCCGTCACGCCAAGTGGCGCTTAGGGAATATGGTGTTAGTGACTAATTTTTACAGACCTTCGGCACATGATTTTTGGAGTAATGGGGTTGGTATTATGCCCGTGCCGCTTTACTTTCCTAGAAAAATCCGGGGGTATGGATGAGAAGAAACTGATCAAACGTCCCATCAAAAAGAATATTAAAATACAAAATATACAAAATACAAAAAATATACAAAATATATATCAAAGAGTATATCAAAACAATGAATATATCAAAATACAAAATATACAAAGAATATATCAAATTACAAAATAAACAAAATACAAAATTCACAACACAATGACATTGAGCTAAAAGCAGTGACCTATAAGCTGATGTATCAATAAAGAACCAACCAAGCTCTCCAGAAGTAGATCGATCTGACTTGGTGCTGACCACACCATTAATAAATATGACCACGCTATATAGAAATAATTGGACCCAAATCCCGGGTTATAACCTGCCCGACCCACATCTCGGAATATAACCTGCTCGACCCACATCTCGGAATATAACCTGCTCGACCCACATCTCGGAATAAAACCTGCTCGACCCACATCTCGGAATATAACCTGCTCGACCCACATCTCGGATTATAACCTGCTCGACCCACATCTCGGAATATAACCTGCTCGACCCACATCTCGGAAGATAACCTGCTCGACCCACATCTCGGAATATAACCTGCTCGACCCACATTCCCGAAACTACCTAGATTTGTGTCTCTACCCTTAGATATCTATTTATGTTGTTTATTGTTACAGCTGTAGGTCTACTTGGCCGAAACGTCGTTCGACTTTTGTTTCGTTTATCACCTACTTAAAACTGTTACCATACCACTTTTTTTTCTCTTTTATTTATTTTTTTTTGGTCTGTTTAATTTGTTATTATTATCATCATCTTCACATCAGCTTCGCATCTCGATGCATCTTGATGACTTTACTCCTTTAATGGAAATAGTGTTAGCTCTAGCGTTGCGGTTCTCAAAAGCTAACGATATGTATGATAGCTATACCCTGCATTTGAGTATATTTGATGTCCTGTATTACACTTCACCTTAGCATCAGCAACAAGAATATGTTATTATCCTTCATCAATACATTTAATGTGATATAGTTTGTGACTTTTTTTTAGTTTTCTTGGTTAGCTTTTACTTCTGCTTTTTATTTCTCTTCTTCTTCCACTTCTTCTTTCTCATATTTTCTTTTAGTGTCTTTGGGAGACATAGTTTGTGGTCTTTTGCTCTTCTTTTGGCATCTGCTGTTATTTTCCTAGTGTTTCTAATATTTCATCAATCCATATTACGTATCGTTGATTGAATGCTCATTGTGTTGTGGTTTGATCTTTCTGTCTTATCACGTGGCCAAACTATGTTATCTGTTATTTCCTTATGTATTCAACGGCGGGAATAACTCCCATCTTTTTTCTCACTCTTCATTTCTGATCTTATCTCTCAGGTTAATTCCTGGCATGCGGGAAACAGAGCCGCGATAGCTCAGTGGTTAGTGAACTGGACTACAACGGACTAGGGGTAGGGTTCGATCCCAACCGACGGCTTCCGGGTTCACCCAGCCTTAAATGGGTACCGGATTTTTTCTGGGAAAGTAAAGCAGCACGGGCGTAATACCGACCACATTACCCCAAAAATCATGTGCTGAAGGTCTGTAAAATATAGGGTCACTAACACCATATTTCCCTATACGCCACTTGGCGTGACGGGGGTACTTTACTTTTACTTACTATGCGGGAAACACACCTAATTTCGGCAATAATTATCGTTCTTGAATCCAGGTCTCTCATTGGTAGCACAACGTTGGGATGAAGATTGTGTTGTAGAGTGCCCGTTTTGCCTCTGGAGTTATTTCCTTGTTGGACAACAGTGATGATAGTTGTCCGATGATGTGACAAGCTTTGTTGCATCTTGAGCCTATATCTGCTGCTTGTGAATTGTCGTTTGTCAGTAGACTTCCCAGGTATTTCAAACCGATTCCTTTCATTTGCCTGACACATTTAATTTCTGTGTTGTTTATCTTATTGCTTGTTCTAGAATTTATATCTTGCCCCCCCCCAAAAAAAAAAAAAAAAAGATCTTCTTTAACTCTACAGCAGCCGCTAGCGTGTCACATGGCCACTCTATCTTAGATGTTATATATATTAATGGTTATGGTTATTGTTATGGAAGGACCCGATTCACTGAAAACGAATTAAAATCCATAATTGCTCAACGGCCCGTGCCAGTGGAATCATCCGAATTAACGTCTCATCTCACAAACAAAGAAAGGTAGCTGCAGTCCACATCATCGCAGTCTCAGCACACGCCAATAAAGACATAAGGCGAAACCGTAGTTGTCATTTGTTATATCGTTCAGTGTACAGTTGGAATACCTGGTCGTACAATCACCTCGGTATTTGACACGTTATCGTCATTTCTTATCAGTAGCAGTTTACGCTGGCGACCTGGTTGTGATAGAATGTCCAGACTACAATCACTCTGATATTTTACATGTTTATTGCTATGCAACATAGCCCAGGCTTAATTGCTGGACCTAAATACCGGAATATAACCTGCTCGACCCACATCCGGGAGTATAAACTGCTCGACCCACATCCGGGAGTATAAACTGCTCGACCCACATCCGGGAGTATAAGCTGCTCGACCCACATCCGGGAGTATAAACTGCTCGACCCACATCCGGGAGTATAAGCTGCTCGACCCACATCCGGGAGTATAAACTGCTCGACCCACATCCGGGAGTATAAACTGCTCGACCCACATCCGGGAGTATAAACTGCTCGATTTACATTCTGTATGTTGGACATATTCACCCCTCGATCCATATGGCTTCCCACATTTCCATCTGTTCTGTCTGCTTCATATAAGTTACAGTTTCCTTAGGTGCCTCTGCTTTAATTACCTCGGTCATCTTCAAACCTACTGACTCCCATTGTTTCCTCCGCTATCACTCTTCTCACCCAACATCGTGCAAGAACCCCCCTATTTGCCTTTACTCAGGCATTGTCACATTTGCCAGGATGATGAAGATTATGGTTATGATTATGGTTATGATTATGGTTATGATTATGGTTATGGAAGGCCCCAGTATCACTGCAAACGAATTAAGATCCATAATTGCTCAACCGCCCGTGCCAGTGGAATCATCCGAATTACTAATTCATCTCCCAAACAAAGAAAGATAACTGTAGTCCCTATCATAGCAGTCCCAGCACACGCCAAAAGAGATAAGGCGAAACCGCACAGAAAGTAAACACAGCATCTGTTCCATGTCATACGATATCATCATTCATCGTAAACAATTGGAATGTCGAAACATGATCAAAATGGCGGATGAAACACACAGCTCACGGTGTACACAGAGCACTTAACTTAGTAGCTCTCGCAACAAGCCGGACTTGGAATATGAGGAAACTACAACAAGGAACACTTTAATTCGTGTTGATGAAGATTTCCAACATAATGCCCAACTGATGCTCGACTTCCTCTGCCGACAGCTCTATCCCGAATCAGCTCTTCTTCCTGCTCTCCGACGAGTTCTCCGCCCCTCACGCCAGCCTACAATCGCTCTATCCGCCCCTCCCCCCTCTGATAGGGTAGTACTTGCTCTCACCCATCACCCTCACGTGATAACCAGAATCATTCACCGCTACCTCCCAGTTCTTCGTTCCGATTCCACTACCCATCTACTCTTCTCTGACCCGCCATTAAGCGTGATGCAGCCTCCGTGACATTCTTGTCAGAAGCCGCCTTCCTGCCTCCCCCTCCCTCCCCACAGCCATCGGGGACGATCCGTTGCAATTGCAATGTATGTAAAATTTGCAGCCACGTCCTTCAGAGAGACACAGTTCTCTTCTCTGATTATAATTTTGAGATCAGAGAGGGATTCACCTGTACATCGGGCAATATTATTTATGCCATCATATGTAAGTGATGTCAAATGACCTACATAGGCGAATCTGGTTGCTGTCTCCAAGGCAGATGCCGGGACCATCAGTTTGACATCACTCGAGATGCAGGCACACGAATAACATCCCACTTCAACTCTCAGGGCCATTAGGGTAAGACGGCTGTCCTAGTTACTGGCCTGTTGTCAGGTTCGTCTGACAGCCGCAGCCAATTCACTTTAGAGAATCGTCTGATTGCACGTTTGGGTTGCCTTACCACACGGGGCAGTAATGTATCCCTTTCCTACAGGTAACTCCTCTCTCTCTCTCTTTCCCCATTCTCCTTCCTTTACTTCTTTTCACTCCCATTTCCCCTCCGTCTTTCCCCCTTCTCCACTTTCCCTTTTCCAATTCTATGCTCTTGTTTTGGCCCCCATCACCTTTCGTGATCCTTCCCCTCCCCCCCCCCCTCCTTTCCGGCGATTTTCTGAGTCTGCATCACATATTTTGATAATCCCCCGATATACCTAAAATAATACCTCATTTATTGCTAGAAGGTCTGAGGAATTTCAGTTTTCTTTGCTCGATTGCACACTCCATATATATCTCTTGTGATTACTCGTGCTACGATTGACTGATTCACATCTAATTCCACTATCTTGTAATCTCATCTGACCTCCTGTCCAATCACGTGACTGATTTCCCACAAACCTTTCCCCTTCTGACCCATTTTACTTACATATGACAATCATCCTCGCTGGGAGCTGTTGAAAGTTGCCAAAAGTTAAGTCTCGCTTCAATTTTATATATATTGTAGCTTATATATTTTCACGCATTATCAATTTGTACCCTCTTATATGTAGAATATGCAGAATGGCTCAGGCAAAAGCAGCTTTCCAAAAAATGATGATGATACTATGCAATCCATTTTTGACAATAGAAACAAGAAAAAGAGTTCTTAAATTTTATGTAGAGCCAGTCTTGACATATGGATGTGAATCATGGACAATAGGAAAACAGACAAGAAAATCACTGGAGTCTGTAGAAATGTGGTTTTACAGAAGAATGTTGAGAGTAACATGGACAGCTAAGAAGAGTAATGAAAAAGTTCGGAAAGAGGTCAAAGCAAAGAGAGTTTTAATATCCAATATTAGAGAGAAATAATCGTGAATTTTTGGTCATGTAATGAGAAGGGAACAGCTGGAATATATTGTAACAATTGGGAAAATTGAGGGACGAGGAGATAGAGGGAAGCAAAGAAACAAAGATACCAGACAGCTAAAGAGAATGGCTTGGCAGAAGGTCAACAACAGAAATGATAAATAACTGTCGAGATCGAAAGTTGTGGAGAGACATGCTCACCTAGGCCAGCAGGCTTGGTGCTTGAAGATGATGATGATGATGATGATGATGATGATATTTGTATGGAGTATACAGTTCTTGTTTTAAGTTTCCAATTTTTGTTTTAAATCTACAATTATTGTTTTTAGTTCTCCGTTTTGTTTTAAATTCAGTTCTTCTTTTAAATTCACAGTTCTAGTTGTAAGTTCACGGTTTTTTTTTAAAGTCCATAATTCTTGTTTTAAGTTTACAGCTCCTGTTTTAAATTCGCAGACTTGTTTTAAGTTCATAGCTCCTGTTTTAAGTTCACAGTATTAATTTTCAATTCGCAGTTTTGTTTTAAATTTGCAATTCTTGTTTCAAGTTCACAGTTCTTGTTTTTAGCTAACAAATTTATTTTACGATCATAGTTCTTGTTCACATGTTGTTCTTTTTTTAAATTCGCAGTTTTCTTGTAAGTTTTACGGTTTTGTTTTAAAACTGCAACTCTTGTTTTAAGTTCACAGTTCTGTTTTAAGTTGACAGTTGTGTTTTAAGTTCGCAGTTCTTTTTTTAATTCTCATTTTTTGTTGTTGGAAATTTCTACTTCAAAGTTTCTATTTCAAGTTTGCATTTCCAAATTCACAGTTTTTGTTTCAAGTTTACAGTTTTATTGTGAGTTCACTTCTTCTTTTAAATTGTAGGTGCAACTTTACATTCAATGTTCATATTTTAATTTTGCTGTTGTTCTAATAATTCCAATATTATTGCATTTAATGTCCTGAAGCCTTTTTGGTTCCTCCACTCCTATCAAGTCCACGAAGTTCTTTTCGTGTCTGCCTGTGTATGGCAGTGATATCCCTTGGGTAACGGCTTTGGCTGGCCAGCCAAACTACGAAGGATAAGTTAAGGAATGAAGCCTCCCTTGTATGGTACATGCGGCTGCTGATAGAAAGCGTACAAGATCGACTTAGTCGACAACGGTCTTGAAGGCACCAGCTGTAACGTCTTGGTGTCGGGCTCAGGGCACAACAGGGACCTAAGATGTTAAGTGACCAGAACCAACCAGAAGGTTGGACTTCGACAACCATGTGTCCACGTCACTCCTTCGGATGAGAGAGATGGGAGTTAAGATGGGCACAGCCAGAAACGAGAAACGTAGTGGGCGTGTAAGAAGACTTATCAACCAATACAGAACTGGAGTCGTCAGTAGCTGGACACTGCGAGACTTGATGAGGAGGAGATCTTAGCACTTATGGACATGTTCGGAGTGCAATGATGGTGACCCGCAAATAACTCAATAACTCAATCAGAAAGCAAAGGTAAACTATGATTGCAGACTGTCAAGGAATCATGACAACCACAGGGACTTCCGTTTCTAAGATGGCGGATCTAGTCCACGTTCTCTCGATCGCTGCAGAAAGTGCATTAGATGTCTGATTAATTTCGGCTCTCCATTGCACTCCTATGCGTTAAAGTCAGGATGATGATCTACTTATTACATCTGCGCCGATAAAATGACGATCATCCCTTCCGGGTGGACGTGAACTTCCGGTATATGGTGGATAGGCGGCAGGAACCATTGCAGTCTGTGCATGAAAAGTGATCCTTGTTGCAGTTTCCTCATGTTCCAAGTCCTTGGGGGGACTGGTTGGTCTCGAGGCAAGACGCCGGCCTCGGGACAGAGAGGTTGTGGTTTCAAATCTCGGCTGCACAGGTTGGGATTTTTATTTATGATTTATCTCTGCGACAACCACCCCTGGTCTCAGCAGCGAGGCCCGGCTTGAAACGTCAATTACTCATCGACGGAAAAAAACATGAGTACCTCCGAAGTCGGAGTTATCTGCCTGTGCGGCGACGGACCCCTGTGCATACGGCTGCCAGGGAAAAATGGATTAACACGCAACATTCAGTTCCTAGTCTCTAGGGACTTCGTCAGAGTTGAAAGCTGGCGAACGCAACAACAACAACCACAATGAGAGATATATGAAGTTCCACCCTTTCGCAATAAATGGAAACATAATTCCAGAACTCAGACTGATGACTCCGTCTTTATCTCACTCAAACACCGCAAAAGGATTAAAAGAGACAATTAATTGTTGTATAAAACACAGTGAAAAGTAAAACCTCTGTCTAAACATATAGAAAACTACGATAATGTCAACTGACAAAACTAAAAGGCAAACTAAAAACATCATCAGCAGTTAAAAACTTCAAATTATAACAAACTATGAATATATGTAATCTGTAGAACTAAGAACGGCGACTGCCAGAAAATGATCAAACAAAGATTAACAATAGCAACACAAAAATTAAACGTCAGGAAGAACATGTGGCACAATGTCAGCAAGTGAAATAAAAGGAAGTAAATCGATTCATTCGAAACAAAACGCAACAGACAAATTTTGAAGATACCTTGGATAATGAAGAGCAAAAATAAAAGGCATAGTAAAAGTCTTAAACATTAAAAGTACTGGCTTATAAACATCATTCTATAGAGGAAATCAAAATAATATGACAATGTTAAAAGACACAGCGGGCTGAAAAGAACAACAATGGAAGGCAAGGTTTCTGGACGACGCATCAGAGGTAGACAAAGAATAAGATGGTTTCAAGACATCGAGAAGACCTTGAACATAACAACAGAAGAAATATGAGATCGGGCTACAGGCAGAGATTATTTCAGATTGGCTATGGTGAATGCAACGTTCTATGGGAGACCTGGTTAGAGACAGTATAGTCTTTCAGATTGGCTATGATGAATGCAACGTTCTGTGGGAGACCTGGTTAGAGACAGTTAGTCTTTCAGATTGGCTATGGTGAATGCAACGTTCTGTGGGAGACCTGGTTAGAGACAGTTAGTCTTTCAGATGGGCTATAGTGAATGCAACGTTCTGGGGGAGACCTGGTTAGAGACAGTCTTTCAGATTGGCTATGGCGAATGCAACGTTCTGTTGGAGACCTGGTTAGAGACAGTTAGTCTTTCAGATGGGCTGTGGTGAATGCAACGTTCTGGGGGAGACCTGGTTAGAGACAGTCTTTCAGATTGGCTAAGGCGAATGCAACGTTCTGTGGGAGACCTGGTTAGAGACAGTTAGTCTTTCAGATGGGCTGTGGTGAATGCAACGTTCTGTGGGAGACCTGGTTAGAGACAGTTAGTCTTTCAGATGGGCTATGGTGAATGCAACGTTCTGTAGGAGACCTGGTTAGAGACAGTTAGTCTTTCAGATGGGCTATGGCGAATGCAACGTTCTGGGGGAGGCCTGGTTAGAGACAGTCTTTCAGATTGGCTATGATGAATGCAACGTTCTGTGGGAGACCTGGTTAGAGACAGTTATTCTTTTAGATGGGCTATGGTGAATGCACCGTTCTGAAAAGAACATGCGACCTTATGATGATATTGTTGATTCAATTATACAGTGCCTGGTAATTTACATGGCGAATATCACTATATTGTCTGTTGTGCCAAAAAGATCCACAAAAGATATCTCCATTTATCATGCTGAGGGCATGAGAACGGAAGAACTCGTAGCCTGACTACAAGGGCGTATGTTTTTGGGACAATAGACATGCGCAAGAGCAATATCATGGAGGCCTCAAAACTTTAAGGATCGCGAACAAGTCAACGCAAATGGAGACTGTGTGTAGATGTGAAACATCAACCAGCCGCCCAGAGAGTTGTAATGTCGTCTATATCAACAAGTAATCTTCCTTTCTTTTGTCCTTCTATTGTTGCTTTGAAGCCTCGCAGGAGAAATGTGCAATACTCATGATTCATGTCTGTTGTACTGTTTGTTATTTTACTTTACTTCCCTTTAGCCTTGTTAATGTAGTGCCGTGAGTCGTTCTGTGTTAATTACCCATAGGTCGCCGGGTCTATTAATTCAGTTGTTTTGTTGTTTGATTTTCTCAGTACTATATTTAAATCCTCACTTGCTATGTTAATTCAGCTCATATTCACTGTTTGCGATTAAAACTGTTCGCGTAATGAATGAATGAACCCTTTCGTCATTGCCTACATTATAAACATCAAGAAACGTAACTGCATTAGTAACAACTGAAGAGCAAAGGAAATCAAACTGTATCTCTCCTCGACGCTGAAAGACAAATGAGGAAGAAAGGTAGAATGAAAGGAATAATAAGAAGACTAACTGCATCATCAGCATTCTACAGATTGTTGTTTTTCTTTGTTATCACCATGACTAACTTTCGGGTATATCCATTTTGAATCTCAGTAGTACGACCTCATAGTAGAGATTAATGAAATTTGTGAAAGTGTACCCTTGTGCAAAGCAAGAGAGAAGGCTAAATGCATTCCCTATGCGAAGGCAGCACCGTATTCTTGGTATCAGCTGGAAGGACAAAGTGGCAAATGTGGAGGTCCTCACTCGACAGGCCTCCCGAACATCTACCCGCTTCTAAAACAACGTACGTTACGCGGGCTTGGCCACATATACCGCATGCAAGATGACCGCATACAAAAAGATATATTTTAGCAGATGCCAAAAAACTAGAGGGCGCCCAAAACACTGATTTATAAACGTATATAAACGTGACTTTGCAACCTAGGTAGGCATAGCCGCAGACCACAATCATTGGAAACACACTCTAAAGCTCCAACTCAAACAAGAAGCAGATAGATTCATAGAAAAAGTGAATGTACGACGAAAGAAATGAATACAATAACATTTCTAGGGGCGCTGTAAAATCCATAGTCAACTATGACTGACGGAGGCTACAACTAATATTGTACACTCACTTGCCGAACAACTTCTCGACTGAAACATGCTTGATTTTCATTACGTGTATGACTTCTGCTTGTTGTGTGTGCAAATACATGGTCCCTGGCAAAGAAACATTAGTCTCTATATTTATTAATACTGGGTATTATACAACGTAAAACTATGTCAAAAGAGGTGAGAAAGAGAGCTCATCGGTGCTATATAGAGCCAATTCTGACCTATGGAAGCGAATCATGGACCGTATACAAACAAATGAAAAGACGATTAGAGGCCACAGAGATGGGAATTCTCAAAAGAATTTTTAAAGTTCCCTGGATAACTGAAAAGACCAATGAGGACATTCTCAGAGGCAAACACAAAAAGGGAGATACTAAAAAAACATCTGAAAAATGTAATCAACATTTTTCGGCCTCATCATGAGAAGAGGAAAGTTAGAATACTTGGTTACAACTGACAAAGTACAGGGAAAGAGAGATCGCAGGCGACAAAGAGAGAAAATACTACAGATTGGTGTCATGGCATGGAAAACAGTCAACAGCAAAACTGATACAATGCACGGTAGATAGAAGATTGCGGAAGAACATGATTGCCTACGCCAACCTGTATGGTAAATGATGATGATTATACAACTAGGTGATAGTGTTTAACAATATTAATATCTCTAAATATGTCTCTTTCCATCCATTTTTTTGCCATCAAAGCATTTACTCTTAATCACTCACTTTATTATCCACTCTCTCTCTCTTTCTCTCTGTTTCTCTCTGTTTCTCTCTGTTTCTCTCTCTCTCTATGTTCTCTCACTCCAACCATCCACTCTCTGTCGCCTAGAACCTCTGAACCAGCTTTAGAACACGATAGTGCGTGTCCAAACATTAACTGACATTGTAAACATGACTCGGCATTGACCTTCTGTCAGATGTCCTATATTATTCACATACCTACCATTAGAAGTAAATAGATAAATACCTTTACCGCTTAATAGTTCATGTCTGCGATACAAACCAAGACCTTGAACTACCGACCCTGGCAAGTGTGTTCCTAGTCCCGCCCACCCACTTGTTTATGAGTTCAAGGCCTTTCTTTAACTGTGAACTTTTATTGCGCGCTAAAAACGTGCTTTCATGTGGTCTTATCATCGTCCATGTGATGATTCAATAGTTAATAGTGATTATTATTATCATCATCATTATTATTATCATTATTATTATTATTATAGCTGTCATCGCAACAAAGATAACAAGTTCGACAGCGGGTAACTTGCTCTGAACTTGTATTTAAAGTTATGAGTGATTACGCAGGTCGTCAGTCTCTCTTAAAAAAAAAAAATCGAGTTAGACCAAACAATAAAAAAAAAATTAAAATAGAATAAAAATAATATATAAATATTTCTTACGGTGAATGATGGTATCGTATCAGGAATGACAGTTCAACTGCGTTCACTTTCGGTGTAACTTGGCCTTATGTCTTTTTGGCATTTGTTGTTGCTGCTGTGATGAGGACTACAGCTGCCATTCTTGTTTAGATCCTTCAATGAAATTAATTTTAATTTGGATGATTCAACTTGCACCGGCAGATGAGCAATTATGGATTTGAATTCGTTTGCCTTTCAGGGGCCTTCGACTTACCATAACCATAATTAATTAAAAAAAATAAACATAAACATGTCGTAAACAGTAAACTCAAGGCAAATGAAACCAAGGGACAACTACAGAAACTGGAGATCGATGAAAACAAATGAATGATACAACTAGACAAGCCTTTAACTGATCATCATCATTATCATGTGCCGTACCGGTTCGCGTTGGCGATCATGTCCTTCCACAATCTTCTATTTACAGTGCATCGTATCAGTTCTGTTGTTGACTGTTTTCCATGCCATGACACCAAGCTATCCAGTATTTTCTCTCTTTGTCGTCCGCGATCTCTCTTTCTTTTTATTTTGCCAGTTGTAACCAAGTATTCCAACTTTCCTCTTCTTATGATGTGCCCGAAAAATGTTGATTGTTTCTTTCTGATGATAACAATAGAGAATTAACTGAGTTTAGGAAAGTATATCAACGAATGGTAGAAGGGGACAAGTCAGTTGTCATAAAAGAAGAATAGGTTGCGGAAAGAGATTGTTAAAAAGCGATTGATTTTGCCTTTGTGTTCTAGTGAGAATGTTATGTAGAGTTAATCTTAACATACGGATGTGAAACATGGACAATAGGAAAACAGACAAGAAAATCACTGGAACTGTAGAAATGTGGTTTTACAGAAGAATGTAGAGAGGACAGCTAAGAAGAGTAATGAAAATGTTCTGAAAGAGGCCAAAGTAAAACGAGGGCTAATATCCAATATTAGGAAGAAACAATTATAATTTTGTGGCCATGTAATGAGAAGGTAACATCTGGAATATATTGCAACAACTGACAAAACTGAGGGACGGAGAGATAGAGGGAAACAAAAAGAATAAACACCAGACAGCCTAAAGCGAATGGCTTGGCAGAAGGCCAACAACAAAAATGATAAATAACTGTCGAGATTGAAAGTTGTGGCGAGACATGATCACTAACGGTATTTGATGGATGGATATAGTGAGAATGAGAAGACAAAAATATTAATACAAATGTGTAACCACAGACGATGGCTCAGAATGGACATGTATCGATATCCCCTGAACTGTACTCAGACTTAGGTAAGGCACAATTTTTCTTCCCTTCTTAAAGAGAAACGATCGCCAAAACACTCGTTGACCCACAAGCTTAGTGCTAACTTGTAGGACAGCAAAAACGATTCTCTACTTCGCACTGTCCTTGGACTTTCTTCGGAGGGTGCTCTATGTCTGGCTCAAACTGTTCATCCGCTTTCATTAATCTTCGCCATATTGATCTAAACAAATAAAAGACGATTAGAGGCCACAGAGATGAGATTTCTCAGAAGAATGTTGGAAGTTCCCTGGACAGCTAAAAAAGACCAATGAGGATGTTCTCAAAGAGGCGGACACAAAAAGGGAGCTCCTAAAAAACATCAGAAAGAAATAATCAACATTTTTCGGGCACATCATGAGAAGAGGAAAGTTGGAATACTTGGTTACAATTGGCAAAATAAAAGAAAAGAGAGATCGCAGACGACAAAAAGAGAAAATACTGGATAGCTTGGTGTTATGGCATGGAAAATCGTCAACAACAGAACTGATACGATGCACTGTAGATAGGAGATTGTGGCAGGACATGATCGCCTACGTCAAACGGTATGGCACATGATGATGAGATTGATCTAAGTCCGTCTCTCTCTTTCACATTGTAAGCATTCTTTTCGATGTGAGACTATATTGGATACATATTTAATGATTGTTTTGTGGTCTCTGCTGAGCCCATGATCTTCGAGATTTGCTTTGTATGTCAGCATTTTCCTGTTGGTTACTTGAGCTCACCGGTTCTTGGTTGCTGATTTTTTGCGACTGAAATGTTCCGAGAACATTCTCAGGCAGGCTTTAGGAAATAAAGGCACAGCTCTATCTTCCAGGTCAAGGCCGTCTGCGCGTGTAGAGCTTGTCTGTGTTTTTTTTTCTGTTGGGAATTTGAAAGAAAAAATATAAAAGAAATTAACGCACTGTCTGATCTGTAAGCTGTCGAGTAAATGCTTGAGAGAGATGATGAGTTTAAGAGAACGAAGGCGGGGTCGGTTAAAGGGCATTGGTCATAGTGACCGGTAAGTTTATATGACATCATCTTCTTTTTCTTCTACCTTTCAGCTCCCTGTGGAGCATATGTCTTCAACAAACACTTTCCAAGTTGTTCTGTTTCTTGCCATTCTTTTAAGATCATTCCATTTCTTCCCCATCATCTTCATCTCTGCTTCTGTCTGTCTTCTCCAAGAATACTTTGGTCTTCCTCTTTGTCTTTTTCCCTGGGGGTTCCAAAAAAAGAGCCTGTTGTGTAATACTCTCACACGGCTTCTGCAGTGTGTATCCTATCCGGCGTCATCGTCTTCACTGTATCTCTTTATAAACTGGTATTTGACTGGTACACATATGACATCATACTTGTGTCTTAATTACTGATTATGATAATTGGGGAAAGTTATTGGTAATTCAAACTGATGGCCAATAACCCTAGGATATTTATGCAAACATCAGAATAAATGGACAAGATCTAGAAGCAGTTAAGACATTTTAATACTTGGAATCAGTTGTCGGTGATAAAGACTCACAACCTGAAATATCGGCTAGAATATCGCAATTTAATAGCTCAGTGGTTAGTGAACTGGACTACAAAGGACAAGAAGTAGGGTTCGATCACAACCGATACCCGGTTCACCCAGCCTCAAATGGGTACCGGATTTTTTCTCTAGGAAAGTAAAGCGGCACGGGCGTAATACCGACCACATTACCCCAAAAATCATGTGCTGAAGGTCTATAACAGTTATGGTAACTAACACCATATTCCCTATACGCCACTTGGCGTGAAGGGGGCTCTTTACTTTTTACATTTATATCACAATTTACACCAGTCAACGCAGAGCTAAAACCTCATCAAGTTAACAACAGGGAGTAAGACCACTGGCTCCATCAAAACTCAAATACTACAATTTTAGCTTGTGAGGCAACAGCTCTTGATGATCTTAAGACGAACACATCAAAGGATTACCTTTACCATTTCTCGTAATAGCTGCTGTCCGACCAATAGTACTAGATACCCTGCTGATGTCAGTGACCATGACCCCTAGGAACTGTTATATGTAACACGCCGAACAACATGCTCTGAGATAACACTCGTCATTAATGCCCTTGAAGATGTTTCCTGTTTTAGTAAATGCAATGACGTCACCCAGATAGTGGAATCTTTATTACGTTTAACAAACTCCATATGGAATAAGTGATAAAGGGTGCTAGGCTCGATCTAAACATTGTGCACTTTACGAAGACATCTAGAGGGCAGATTGGAATGATATGTATAACTATGAACATGACATACTATTTTTTTGAAATTTCCGACGTGCACGTGGTGCATGCGGAGTGTCATGTGAAAGAGAAGATTAGTATTTGATTAGTGAACATGAGACGTTCTTCTTGGCACATCGTTGAGACAAATTCATTAATTGCCCTTTTTGCATCATTTACCATTGTGCCTACCAGTAAGTAAAAATTAAAGTAACCCCGTCACGCCAAGTGGCGTATAGGTAATATGGTGTTAGTGACCATACATTTTACAGACCTTCAGCACATGATTTTTGGGGTAATGTGGTCGGTATTACGCCCGTGCTGTTTTACTTTCCCAGAAAAAAATCCGGTACCCAGTAAAGGCTGGGTGAACCTGGAAGCCGTCGGTTGAGATCGAACCTTACCTCTTGTCCTTTGTAGTCCAGTTCACTAACCACTGAGCTATCGCGGCTCCCAGGCACAATTATTGGGAACTAATAATCAACTTGTTAGCAGACATGAGTATTTATGAGCCTATATTGAACTTGTCAATAGGCACAACTATTGGGAACCAATATTCAACTTGCTAGCAGACATGAGTATTTATGAGCATATATTGAACTTGTCAATTGGCACAACTATTGGGAACCAATATTCAACTTGCTAGCAGACATGAGTATTAAAGAGCCTATACTGAACTTGTCAATTGGCACAACTATTGGGAACCAATATTCAACTTGCTAGCAGACATGAGTATTAAAGAGCCTATATTGAACTTGTCAATTGGCACAACTATTGGGAACCAATATTCAACTTGCTAGCAGACATGAGTATTAAAGAGCCTATATTGAACTTGTCAATTGGCACAACTATTGGGAACCAATATTCAACTTGCTAGCAGACATGAGTATTAAAGAGCCTATATTGAACTTGTCAATTGGCACAATTATTGGCAACTCAAATTGTCAGTGTAGACAGTGAGAACTAATTTCCCGCTTGTATATCGACACAGTTATTGTTATCAGTAGTCGGCTCTAACGAAAGATAAAGTAAAGAAACCCATCATCATCATGTACCCTGCCGGTTGGCGTAGGCGATCATGTCCCTCCACAATCTTCTATCCACAGTGCATCGTATCAGTTCTGTTGTTGACGATTTTCCATGCCATGACACCAAGCTATCCAGTATTTCTTCCCTTTGTCGTCCGCGATCTCTCTTTCCTTTTATTTTGCCAGTTGTAACCAAGTATTCCAACTTTCCTCTTCTCATGGTGTGCCCGAAAAATGTTGATTGCTTCTTTCTGATGTTTTTTATTAGCTTCCTTTTTATGTTGGCCTCTTTGAGAACTTCCTCATTGGTCTTTTTATCTGTCCAGGGAACTTTCAACATTCTTCTGAGAAATCCCATCTCTGTGGCCTCTAACCGTCTTTTCATTTGTTTGTCTACTCTCCATTATTCGCTTCCATAGGTCAGAATTGGTTCTATATAGCACCGATGAACTCTCTTTCTCATTTTTATTGACATAGATTTGTTGCATAAGATATTTTTCATTTTCTGAAATGCTATTTTGGCCTGAGCTATTCCAGAAACCCATAGTGGTATAAAACAGAGAAGAGATGTTAAATGGCTTCACTTCACAGGCAACATTTGAAGATGATTGGGCAAGTGATCTTCCTCCCGTTCTATAAACTCAACAGCTAATTATTACAGCTGGGTTGTTATCTTATCAGCGCCTTAGAGAAGTGAATGAACTCTGATGTGGTTATCTGACGCCTGAATCAGCAGGATGATAATCGTGCTAAGTTTCCAGAGGATGATCATGAAGGTTACAAATAGATGATTGTGGCATGAGTGGTTGGCATACATATAGGCCTCAACAATTCATGAGCTAATTTATTTGACTAATTATGGGAGCGTTCGTGACAATGAAGGAACAGATGCGCTGGCAGCAAAAACACTAGCATTCGTGACTGATCATCAACAAGGGATGTATACAAGAGTCTCTTACAGGACATTACGATGCAGGATTCTACAGGGAACTAGGTCACGTTCTCTCGATTGCTGCAGAAATTGCTTTGGGATCTGATTAATTTCGGCTCTCCGTTGCAATTTTCTTCGTTCAAGTCGACATGATGTTCTACTTAACACATCTGCGCCGATGAAGTGATGTCGTGCTAAATGGCAATATCCCGTTTTGATAAATCGGGTGCTGTGAATGCGACCTTCCACCGTCTAGTGTTGATCTGCGTTTTACGTAACATTGAGTGCTGTTCAATGACCGTTGTTGGAATTGTTTGACGCAAGTTATTTACATGTTACAACACATTACTGTGGTGGGCTCCGTCAAGTCAGCCGAAGTTTTATCTCTTTAAGGAATTTGCACCATGTTTCGTTCGTTGTAGACTGCATTCACTCGAGTAACCATGAATTCATGGGCGCAACCATTGTGTGTGTACTACGTCATCATAATGGCTCATCGTATATCCCTAGATCGGCCACACGCTAATCTTACGGTCTGTTGTTTGATGTGCGACGGGGATAATCTGACGACGAACTATGTTTTATATGTTCGGAAATGGAGTCAAACACAATGTCCAAACATCATCAAGCGCTATACATTAAAAAAATATGACGATCTTCATTTTCAGGAGGTCATGAACTTCTGGTCAATATGGTGGATAGGAGGCAGGAACCATAAGGCTATGTCTGAAAAGTGTTCCTTGTTGCAATTTCCTCATATTCCAAGTCCGGCTTGTTCCAGGAGCTACTGAGTTAGGTGTTCTGTGCACACCGTGAGCTGTGTGTCTCATCCGCTTTGATCATGTTTCAATATTCCAATTGTTTACGATGATTGATGATATCGTATGACAGGGAACAGTTGGTTGTGTTCACTTTCTGTGCGGTTTCGCCTTATGTCATTTGGCGTATGCTGAAACTGCTATTAATTTTGGACTACAGCTACCTTTCTTTCTTTGGGAGATGAGTTAGTAACTCAGTTAATTTCACTGGCACGGGCGGTTGAGCAATTATGGATTTAATTCGTTTGCAGTGATACCGGGGCCTTCCATAACCAAACCAATGTCAGAACAAACGATTATCTGCAGACTATGGCAACATTCGGGGGCCGCGATAGCTCAGTGGTTAGTGAACTGGACTACAAAGGACAAGAGGTCGGGTTCGATACTGACCGACGGCTTCAGGGTTCATCATCATCATCATCATCATCATCACCATCATCATCATTGAGTGCCGTCTCCGCATCGAAGGTTGGCTACCATGGAGCGCCATTCCACTCTGTCACTTGCTTTGATGGTGCAGATTGTCATACGTTGACTTGTCCATCTTTTGATGTCACTCGTCAATGTTAGTCTTGGTCTGCCTCTTTTACCTTGTATTTTCCAAGATTACTTTTAGTGGACCTTCCAATATTACTTGTATTATTAGGCTGTTGTGCCTTTTAACATGCCCCAAAAATGTCATTTGTCTTGTTCTAATTGTGTTTAATAGTTCTCTTTTAATTTTTAGTTATTTTAAAACTTCATTGTTTGTTTTCTTTTCTTTCCACTCAATTCTGCCTATTCTATAAATCCACATTTCAAAAGCTTTAATTTTCTGTTCTGTTTACTTGTCTAATGTTCATGTTTTTGCACCATACATGAATACTGAGAAAATGTAACATTTTGCTATTCTTAGTTTTAGCCCTGGTATTATTTGTTTTGATGTTAGTATATTTTTCATGGCATTAAAATTACTTTTTGCCATACCTATTCTTTTGTTTATTTCAGTTTTACATTTTTCATCACTGGTTATAGTATGTCACAGGTAGTTGTTGCTCTGAACAATCTCCAGATGTATTCCTTCAAATTTGATATTTATTTGTAGGTCTTGATAATTTTCTTTGTTTATGGTAATAGTTTTAGTCATTTTGATATTCATATCTAGTCCATATTTTTTGCTTATCATGTTTATTACATGAAGTAATTGGTGTAGATCTTTAGGATTTTCTGCTAGCAGTACAGTATCATCAGCATATTTTAGGTTATTGATTATCTTTCCATTAATGTTTAGGCCTGGCATCTCATTGATGTTTTTAAAGATTTGCTCAGTGTATAGATTGAACAAGCTTGGTGATATGATGCACCCTTGTCATACTCCTCTTTTTATATCAATGGGTGTAGAATTCTCCTTGTTATATTTTTTTTTATTGCTGTTGGCTCCCAGTATAAATTACATATTAGTCGTATGCCTGTGTCGTCCAGACTTATATCTTTTATGCAGTCTATAAGTTGATTATGGTGTATTCTATCTAAATCTTTGGTGTTGTCTATGAAGCAGGCATATATTGGTTTGTTTACTTCTGGGTACTTTTCAATCAATGTCCTCATGCTGAATATGGCTTCTTTTGTTCCACTGTTTTTCCTGAATCCAAATTACTGCTCATCTAATTCAGTATTGATTTTATTCTGAATCCTTCCCT
The DNA here is from genome assembly GCA_032433765.1 of Megaustenia siamemsis. Classification (NCBI taxonomy): domain Eukaryota; kingdom Metazoa; phylum Mollusca; class Gastropoda; order Stylommatophora; family Ariophantidae; genus Megaustenia; species Megaustenia siamemsis. Next base: position 74,182,143 of record JAVIAB010000139.1, on the reverse strand, counting down.
GTATAACTTTTAGTAAAATTGTAGTTACCTGGCTCATTAAGCTTATTGTTATAAAATCACTGCATTCAACTGAACCATTCTTTTTAGACAATGTAATGAAAGTTGATGTTTTACGTCAGTTGGTATGTATCCTGTATGGTATATATAATTGGATATGTCTGTGATCACGTCAATGCCAAAATCTTCTAGTGCCTGTATCATCTCTTTCTGTATATTGTCAGGTCCTGCTGCATTTCCCTATTTCATTGTTTTTATAGTTTTTCTACTTCAGATTTCATGATTTTATAGCTGGATGTACATTTAAAAAATGTTTTTTTTGTCTCTTTCGTCATGCAATAATGGGTTCTCACAGCCTTTAATGGATTCCGGATTTTTTCTGGTAAAGTAAAGTGGCATAGGCGTAATACCAACCATATTACCCCAAAAATAAGGTCTATGACACCATATTCGTTATACGCCACTTGGCGTGACGGGGGCTCTTTACTTTTAACTTTTTTTTTACAGGCGACATTCGCGGTGTGCATCAGACCAGAAAGTGCACAATAAAGTCAGATTTGGGTGTGGTCATTCACGACAAGAACAGACAAAGAAAGAGACAAAATATTACTTCAACTTATTAAAGAAGACATTGAAGAACGAGACGAAATGGCAGAATGTGAGGAAACACCCAGTCTGATGTCTTCAATGTACACAGATTTACTGTTAAATCATTGGGATCAGTTCGGCCACAGTAGTTTATCATTGATACTTTCGTTGTTTCGCTTAGTTTCTGACTTCGGACATATACTTCAATATAATTGTTCTGTTACAATTAAGTTGATTATAACAAGTTATGTCTTCAACTTTAATAACATTTTAAAAAAAATTAACAATTATTTCACACTAAAAAAAATAATCAAATTTGCCAATCTTTCCGTAATCGCAACCAAAATTTCTCAATTTTGATGTTACTGCATAACAATTAATGAAGAAAGAAAACACACATTTTTGTTAGGTTTAACAAATTGGAACCACGGACATAAAATATCAGTTATACGGATGTGCGGAATGTATTAGGCTAAGGGAATCTTTACACATTCGATACTGAAGATATTTGAGAATGCTGCTGAATTAGTACTTCGACACTACATAATCAGGTGTGAGAAGGACGCAGTGTACATTTTCTGTAATGTGCATTGTTCTTTTTCTGTTAAATGAGATTGGATACCTACGGGTTTACCGAAGGTGCTGTAGTGCGGATTCTTTATTAGAATAGATTGCGAGGCGTGTCAAATGAAACCGCCCAAGCTGCGCAAAGATGACATATATAGGAGGCATGATGATGTCACATGTGACGCAATGAGCACACACAAATGTGCAATTTGTATGCGTGTGTTCATGCTCCGCGTTATTTTCATTAATTTTGCTACAGACCGTTTAAAAAAATGGTCGGCGTGATGCCGAATTTATGCACATTTTTTTTTACTACGATGGTATTCTATCGGCAGACTATACAAGAGCCTGGTGTGAACATCAATGCCATCTACTACAAAGACACTCCTAGACAACCAACATAAAGGTAAAGTAGAAGGAAAAGGTGAAGTACGAGACTTGAACCGGCGTCTTAGCACGCGAGTTTCCACCCATATGTGCTCGGCCGCCTATCCAGAAATGTTCGGAGATTTCTGGATAGTGTCGCCTCAAGCATCGAAACACAGATGCGAGGTGACATTCCTCACCTTCCCAGTGTAATACCCTGGCACCCATTTCTGCCAACGGCTGGGTCGACCGTAGGAGTATTTTTTTTTTCCAACCACGAGTACAACTCACACAGCTCCCAGCGGGAATCGAACACGGGTTGTCCGAACGTCGGTAGTCCAGTCGGGTGGTTTTCCCAACTCGGCCACCGAGCCCCGCCCCCCCCCCCCCCAACACTAACATACAACCATCAAGAACAAGAGACCCGGCATGCATTCGCGTGCTCTGATTCTGTTGCGGACAGTGGTCGTCCATATCTTGCAAACGTTGTGTAGGACGCGTTAGCAAGGTAACGGTAGAAAGTTCTGCAGCACCCAACCTACAGCCCCTATATGTCACCTTACAACTTTCATATGTTCGGACCCTTTAAAACATCTATCTGTCACCACACAACTTTCATTTTTTCGGGCCCTTTAAAACACATATCTGTCACCATACAACTTTCATTTGTTGGGATCCTTTAAAACATCTATCTGTCACCATACAACTTTCATTTGTTGGGATCCTTTAAAACGTCTATCTGTCACCATACAACTTTCATTTGTTGGGACCCTTTAAAACATCTATCTGTCACCATACAACTTTCATTTGTTCGGACCCTTTAAAACATCTATCTGTCACCATACAACTTTCATTTGTTGGGACCCTATAAAACATCTATCTGTCACCATACAACTTTCATTTGTTCGGACCCTTTAAAACATCTATCTGTCACCATACAACTTTCATTTGTTCGGACCCTTTAAAACATCTATCTGTCACCATACAACTTTCATTTGTTCGGACCCTTTAAAACATCTATCTGTCACCATACAACTTTCATTTGTTCGGACCCTTTAAAACATCTATCTGTCACCATACAACTTTCATTTGTTCGGACCCTTTAAAACAATCTCCAATTGGACATCGATTCGGCTCCAAAGTAGACTTTATGGTTTCGGGGATAAAATTATTTATGGAGAAACCAAAGCCATTTTTCTTTTTCTTGGACGGCATCCATCATCTATCCCAGCTTTGGGATGCGTGTCTAAAAGTCTCATCATCATCATCGAGTGTTATCTCCGCAACGAAGGTTGGCTACCATAGAGCGGCATTCTGCTCTGTCTCTTGCTTTGTGACATAAGTTCGAATTCCTCCCCATGGCTTTTTCTGGAAAAGTACGTGCGCTTTCTGGGCCGTTGGTCATTGCTGACTCTTCCGCCCCATCCACCGTCACAGACTTTGTACAATTCGGAAAGGACATTCCCGTCTGCCTGGCGCGACAGTGAAAAACATGACCTATCACCGATAGGTCTATCTCGAATGGAAAGAAGATCAATACCCACTTAACAAGGAGAATTATTAAATCCAAGACTCACGCCACGTGTAACCGGCGTATTTAGAAACAAGACACGCTGTAACTGAAAACACTGTACACATACATCATCATCATCATCGAGTGCCGTCTCCGCAACGAAGGTTGGCTACCATGGAGCGTCATTCCACTCTGTTTCTTGCTTTGATGGCGCAGTTGTCATATATTGACTTGTCCATCTTTTGATGTTACTCATCCATGTTAGTCTTGGTCTGCCTCTTTTACCTTGTATTTTCCCTTCCAATATTACTTGTATTAGGCTGTTGTGTCTTTTAACGTGTCCTAAAAATTTCATTTGTTTTGTCTTAATTGTATTTAGCAGTTTTCTTTTTCTTTTTACTTGTTTTAAAACTTCATCCTTTGTTTTCTTTTCTTTCCATCCAATTCTACCTATTCTTCTGTAAATCCACATTTCAAAGGCTTCAATTTTCTGTTCTGTTTTATTTTTCTGTCCACATACGGACGTTAAAAGTCTAAGACGACATTTTCCTGAAAACAAAAAAAAACCTGTTAGTATTTACTTCCTAACATTTGCTTGATTTAATTCTGCTACACCTACGCATGTACCTTATATATGTTTGTAATAAAGCCACTGGAACGGGTTTCTTTTGAACACGTCTCGTCATTAATCTAATCAACGATTTGTTGTTTTTGAAGCAAGCGCTTTTAACAAAATTATGCTCGTGCGCAGTGATCGATTTCAGTTACAGTCAATAACTGAACGTGTTGGCAATCTACATCTCAGTGGTCACAGCAATCTGTGCAGGGTGACGTGAAAACAGATGTTTTACCGTGTGCTACGTCATCATGATGGCTGAATTTATATCCCTAAACTGGCATCTGACTTTCTTTGTTTGGGAGATGAGAGATATTAATTCGGATGATTCCACTGACACGGACGGTTGAGCAATTATGGATTTTAATTCGTTTGCAGTGATACTGGGGCCTTCCATAACCATAGCCATAACTGATGTACTGCATTCTTTAGCATGCAAATGTATGCGTCATAAGTGTGACATTTTATTCCAGTTGTTTACGATGAATGATGATATCGTATGACAGAGAACAGTTGGCTGTGTTCACTTTCTGTGCGGTTTCGCCTTATGTCTTTTGGCGTGTGCTGAGACTGCTATGATGGGGACTGCAGCTACCTTTCTTTGTTTGGGAGATAAGATAATAATTCGGATGATTCCACTGGCACGGGCGGTTGAGCAGTTATGAATTATTCGTTTGCAGCGATACCGGGGTCTTACATAACCAAAGAACCAAAGCGAAACGTGCTTTGATAGCGCCATATTAAACAAAATACACCCCGAATTCAGAAGTCCAAGACGGAAAGGTGTCGCAGTTCTGTTCTACACTGCAGCGGCAGTAATTGATTATCGAATCATTAACGTCATCGATTTTTCCCGTTTAGAATTTCAAACATCATGCTGATTTCAACAGAAAACCTCATCGTAGTCCAATGTTTATTGAGGATTAGAGGATCATTACCCCCAGAGCAGTTTGAGTAAGCTTGAATTTGTCTCGAACTGAATTGTACAGGAGGCAGGACTGGGGAATTAAAAAAAAAAAAAGGAAGAAAAGATGAAACTATCACATCTGTTTTGGGAGCCGCGATAGCTCAGTGGTTAGTGAACTGGACTACCACGGACAAGGGGTAGGGTTCGATCCCAACCGACAGCTTCCGGGTTCACCCAGCCTTAAATGGGTACCGGATTTTTTTCTGGGAAAGTAAAGCAGCACGGGCGTAATACTGACCACATTACCCCAAATCATGTGCTGAAGGTCTGTAAAATATAGGGTCACTACCACCATATTTCCCTATACGCCACTTGACGTAACGGGGTACTTTACTATCACATCTGTTTAACTTCAGTGCAATACCAGTAGGGTACATGAAGATATAGTTGTTCAGTTTAAAGGTCAGGATGTTCATTAAAAATATTAGACGTGTAAAAGATCAAGCTGTTCAATGGGGACTGGGTAGTCTAGAGGTTAATACACTAGCATCTGGACAGGAAGGTTCCGGGTTCTATTCCCACTTCAGGACATGGAAATGTTTGTTCACAAAATAAACCCCGTGTCTAGAGAGACTCAACATTGAACAAAGAAGGTTCAACCATGGATTAAAAAAAATACATGAACGATCTGCTGAAATTGACAGGGCTACGTCCAAGAGATAGAGTCATATTCTCTATCTTATAGGATAGGCTGTTAGCCTTGTGGGGGGGGGGGGGAAGTCACATTCTCTATCTTATAGGATAGTCTGTTAGCCTTGTGGTGGGGGGGGGGGAGGAAGAGTCATATTCTCTATCTTATAGGATAGGTTGTTAGCCTTGTGGTGGGGGGGGGGGGAGGAAGAGTCATATTCTCTATCTTATAGGATAGTCTGTTAGCCTTGTGGGTGGGGGGGGGGGGAGTCACATTCTCTATCTTATAGGATAGTCTGTTAACCTGTGGGGGGGGGGGAGGAGAGGTCATATTCTCTATCTTATAGGATAGGCTGTTAGCCTTGTGGTGGGGGGGGGGAGGAAGAGTCATATTCTCTATCTTATAGGATAGTCTGTTAGCCTTGGGGGGTGGGGGGGAGTCACATTCTCTATCTTATAGGATAGTCTGTTAACCTGTGGGGGGGGGGGAGGAAAGAGTCACATTCTCTAACTTATAGGATATGTCTGTTAGCCTTGTGGGTGTGGGGGGGGGAGTCACATTCTCTATCTTATAAGGATAGTCATTTAGCCTTGTGGGTGCGGTGGGGGGGGGG